>CM035795.1:20263421-20466550 GCA_020466265.1 Siphamia tubifer | reverse complement strand
TTACTTTACTACTTCTTCTATAGTTTTTATTTTGTTTAATTGTTGTATTTTATTTTTGTATACTTATTTTTGGGTTTTTTGTTTTTTTTTTGTATTTCATTTGACAGTTTTCTTTAAGTTTTTGGGTTTACTGTCAGCAGCCTGGAAGGGAACACAGCATGGACAGGACAACGCTCACTTTTGGAAGTCAGTCAGACTTCCAAAAATGTCCGACTGGAGTTCTTACTCCTCTTCTGAACACTTTGTGCAGCACCGGAAAGAAAAGAGAGAAGAAAAAAAACGGAGGAGTCTGTCTCGAGGTGTTGTCCTCTCCTCTTCCTCTTCCTGTCGCTCTGCCTCTTCCTCTCTCCCTTCCTCTTCTCTCTCTCCTTCCTCTTCCTCTTCTCTCTCTCCTTCCTCTTCCTCTTCTCTCTCTCCTTCCTCTTCCTCTCTCCCTTCCTCTTCTCTCTCTGCCTCTTCCTCTCTCCCTTCCTCTTCTCTCTCTCCTTCCTCTTCCTCTTCTCTCTGTCCTTCCTCTTCCTCTCTCCCTTCCTCTTCTCTCTCTGCCTCTTCCTCTCTCCCTTCCTCTTCTCTCTCTCCTTCCTCTTCCTCTTCTCTCTGTCCTTCCTCTTCCTCTCTCCCTTCCTCTTCTCTCTCTCCCTCTTCTTCTGTCCCTTCCTCTTCTCTCTCTCCCTCTTCTTCTGTCCCTTCCTCTTCTCTCTCTCCTTCCTCTTCTCTCTCTGCCTCTTCCTCTCTCTCTCCTTCCTCTTCCTCTCTCTCTTCTCTCTCTCCTTCCTCCAGAGTGTCCACACTCCCGAAACCAGAATCACTGTCTGTCAACTCCAGGTCTTCTAGTTCCGCCCTCATTAAAGCCAGTACCTCGTCCATCAGTCGCTCTAGTTCCTCGAAATCTTCCCCTAGCCTCCTGATGCGTAGCCTCCTTCCATGCCCTGCCATCTCCTGCCTCTGGTCTCCTCCTACTTGCCGCCGCAGCCTCCTCTGCTCAACCTCGTGCCTCCTCTACTCCTTGCGCCTCCTCTACTCCCAGCCGCCTCACCGCCGCCTACTCCTCTTCTACCACTGCCGCCCCCTCGCCTCACGCTTACTCCTCCCCTACTACTCACCGCGCCTCCTCTCCCCTACTCCTCGCCGCCTCGCGCTTACTCCTCCTCTACTACTCACCGCGCCTCCTCGCCCCTACTCCTCTTCTCCTCCTACGTCTCGTACTCAGCACCTCCTCTGCTCCACTTGCCTCCTCCTCCTCCTCTTCAGCTCTTGCACCTGAAAAAAACAAAAACAAACAAATATTGATGTTACTGTTAAATGTTTATTTTTAACTTGAGGCCTGGAATATTTGTCTTTTTTTTTTTTTACCCACAATCGACCCCAAATATCGACTTAAGGAAATCACCAGTCCATATCGGCCATTGGCCAAGGGTGTTGGGGAAAAAAAATTCAAATAAAAAATCTGTATCGGCATCAGCCATTAAAAAAACCTACATCAGTCTATCCTTACAATACACCTGTAGATAACTGATATTAATGACAATACACCTGTAGATAACTGATATTAATGACAATACACCTGTAGATAACTGATATTAATGACAATACACCTGTAGATAACTGATATTAATGACAATACACCTGTAGATAACTGATATTAATGATAATACACCTGTAGATAACTGATATTAATGACAATACACCTGTAGATAACTGATATTAATGACAATACACCTGTAGATAACTGATATTAATGATAATATACCTGTAGATAACCGATATTAATGACAATACACCTGTAGATAACTGATATTAATGATAATATACCTGTAGATGACTGATATTAATGACAATACACCTGTAGATAACTGATATTAATGAATATACACCTGTAGATAACTGATATTAATAACATACCTGTAGATAACTAATATTAGTGAAATGTAAAACTGGTTTTCTGCTGTGACTAATTCAACAGGCTTGTAAACTGCTCATTTTAAAATACAAAACTTACTTTCCATCAGAAACACAAAATAAAAGATAAAAATGTCATAAAGTTTAATTATTCCTGCAAATGTGAGAATATACTGAGGTTAGACATAAAATACAGTTGTTTACTCTTTATGAGAAAAATCAAATGAATGTGGAAACATGTTAGATTTTTGAATAATATTCAAATAGTAACTAACAACTTTGGAACAGTGTTCTTGACCAAAAGTTACATCCTTACTATTTCTATAAATCTAAGGAGTATAAAGTACAGCTATTTCTATAAATGTAATGAGTAAAAAGTACAGATATTTATATAAATGGAAGGAGTTTAAAGTACAGATATTTATACAAATGGAAGAAGTATAAAGTACAGATATTTCTATAAATGTAATGAGTAAAAAGTACAGATATTTCTATAAATGGAAGGAGTTTAAAGTACAGATATTTATATAAATGGAAGGAGGATGAAGTACAGTCAAGCCTTCTTCCTTGATTCCTAATCATTAGACCCTGCTTATTTGGAACTGGCTTTTATTTGTCAAAATATCCTGGTGCACTTTCAATGGCACTTGGCTATATTTGGTGTTATAAGGCAATATTGTTTTTATTGTCGCATGGCAACTGAGAATTTAGAATCCTCTGAGTTATCTGACTGAAGCTGTACATAAGCTAGTGGTCAACGCGGTGTTTAGTATGCATATCTAGGGTTATTCCCAAGTGGCGAAGAGCGGGAAATATCTGTGCTTTTGTAGGGACTCTGGACACAATCCCAAATCTGAACTATCCGGGTGAAACCGGGGCGTGTGGTAACCCAACATTAAATCGACTCGGCACGGAAACATAATTAGCATACTCAATGCACATTGGACCCTTGAACATGTATATTAATTACAATAATATGACTAGGGCACATGCACACAAATACAAGACAGTATTTGCAACAATTACAAATAGGCCTTATTTTAACATTAGCCTGTAGCTAACAAGGTATTATGCTAGCATAACTTGACTTACCTTCCTCTGCCGAACAATTGAGAGTTGGTTGACTTTTTGTCCTCTTATGGATGACGGTCTATGTCCGATGTGGCCTCTCCTCTTGCTGGGGTCTCCTCTTTCCGGGGTCTTCTCTTGCTGCTCGAAATAAATGCTCACAATGTCTCTGCTCACAAAGAGTGTCCCGTTCTGGTAAAAGATCAGAACGAGATAGCCGGTTAACGGTCTTGTAGGCTTTATATAGAGCAACAGCACGTGACGTCACTGCGTCAAGTGCGCCGCCATTCTCCCGCCTCTAAGTCAGCTGACATTTCAAATTCACAAGCGCATATTCTGCAATGTAGTGTTTCTCTGCTTTTAGCATTTGGGGAAGTTAGTAGTTGAATATGTTGATCCCGGAAGCAGGAGACAATCAGAGAAACTCCGAGCATCCAGGAAGGCTCAGAGGGCAATCTGGTGGCGATCCGTTCGGGCTGGAAACCATCCACAAAGGAGCTGCGTTAGCTCTGTTAGCTTTAGCCTGTAGTCTCCCCACCGCTCACTTGGCTAACAAGACATGTAGTTAGTTACAAAGATGCAAAATGTTAGGCAGACGTCCTCAATCTCAAATAAATGTCTTTTACAAATTATCTCGTTATGAAGCTCAGACATATAATCTTTTTTTACAATTTAACTTCTCTACCCTGGTAAATGATTGTATTCACTAGTTACTCCTGTCCTCTTATTACCCTTCTCCTTCTCTGACCCGGCATCACTCACACGCCAGCTGCTCCTTCTTCAAAATAAAACATGTTAGCAGTTAGCATTTCTTTAGAAAACGTACCATAGAAATACAGTTTTATCAAAGGAAATAAGACACATTGTAATTGAAAAAATTTTAATACATTAACTTGACATGTTATCCAACAATGACAAATGTATTTTTAACCATTTTAAACACTTACCACAGCAAACTGTAGTTGAAAACACGTACAAATGATGTCACACAACCACATTGAAACTACGTTCCAATTTATTTCAAAAACATAAAAATTCCAAGGCACTCAACTTCTACAAATTTCAAATGCCTTTATTTCATGGGTTAGTCATGATCAGGGCCGGAGTGGGTCACTTTTTCAGCCCGGGAGTTTTATACCCAAAAACTGGCCCACTTTGCTATGGACGAGGAATTTAAATAAATGAACCGCAGCGAGCTCTTATGATGCCTTTTTATTGGGTATAAATTCAGGTATATGTTAACAGAAAACACTTCACTTTTCTATTTTTAATTCAAGTAAAATTAGAGAAAGATTTTAAAGGTAGAAAATCTAATAAAGATGAAAAAGTATTTACCCTTGTACAGTAGCAGTAATTTGAAATCAAAATTGCATTTGCCTTCCCAACAGAAAAAGCTTCTGTTAAGTTTTACACTAAAATCAGATAAAGATTTTTAAGGTAGAAAAACTGTTAAAGATGAAAACATATTACCTTTGTACAGTAGCAGTAATTTGAAAATAAAAATAAAAAATTTGAAATCAAAATTGCATTTGCCTTCCTAAAATATTAAGTTTTACACTTAACTCTTCAGTAGCTTCACTACACACATATTTAGTAGGCAACTTACAGCATCAAAATCCTCCTAAGCAAAGCACTGGTTTCTGCAACGTTATTGATAACAATGTCATTGTCAATAGACATGAGAATGTCCTTCTCTGTGTACATCAACATGAAGGCCTCCAAGAGTTCCTGAGACAGTGAGCTTCGTAGCCTAGTTTTCACACATTTTAATGCAGAGAAGCTCTGCTCACATGCAACCTGAGTGATTGAAAGGGTCAACAGGAATTTATATGCCAGCCCAATTACATGGTAAGCATCTGTGAGGAGGTTATACTGTGAGAGGATCAAATAAACACAGATGACACAGTTTTTAGAAGAAGAGCAGGTCCTGCTCTCCAGCTCATACTCTGGCTCCATATATGACAGCCCACTATCCTCCTCAACTGTCTGTGTCACCTCTCTTCCTATCGTGACAATGTAATCCTCCAGAGCAGACCTTTTCAATCTATCCCACTTGATATATTTTCCAAAATAAATTAAACTACAATGAATGTCTAAATGAAATATTGGCCCATATATATGATATAGGCAAGGATATTTTACATTACAAATAATTATCTTATTTTAACTAGCCTAATTCTTTTATGTATCCTCTAGCCTACCTGTCCCTTCACATGTCATGGCCTCCTCTGGATCATCAGGATTATCGGAGGAGATCTGCTGCACCGATGCTACAAAACATTCCATAAATCAGCTATTTAATAGGCTATTAACTTACACTTATCAATGATGTTATTCTTTTTCATCTTGAAAATAGATATTTCTGATAGTCTTATGGGTTCTATAAAATAAAATAGCTTACACCAAGTTGACATTGCAACGTTCGCTATGTTATATAGCCCACTGACAATACAAATGTTTTTATCATAGGCTATCTCTCAGTAACCTACCAGAAGTAGCTGGGATCTGTCCTCTGGAAAACAGCTCTGTTAATTTCGCGCATTTGGCTGCATCTTCTTCCAATGCTTTTCTTTTTCTTTTTCTGGTCTTTTCAGCTCCACCTGGCATCTTTCTGCCCTCCATCGCTACCGACTGATGTAGCCTATAATTCGCACTGTTCTTCTATGTCAATTTAATTTTACCGCTACAGAAAAGACGAGACGTGGCCTCAACCAACTTAAAAATGTGTGTGTGTGTGTGTGGGGGGGGGGGGGGCAATCAGATGGTATAGTCTAACCCATCTCACCTTCTGCGATGTTGGGTTGCGCTGAATGTGGCTGACTAGAGAATAAATGCAACAATACGATTAGATAGTGCAAGTTATGTGTTAAAATTATTTTTTCATCCAACCGACCAAAACTCGACCTTGACATGACCCAGCTTTTCGGGAAATCTCCCGTTCTTCCCAATTAGCCACCCCGGCACTGCTACTACTACTACTACTACTACTACTACTACTACTACTACTACTAATAATAATAATAATAATAATAATAATAATAATAATAATAATAATAATAATAATAATAATAATAATAATAAATAATACTTTGTGTCTCTCAGTTTTCCTGTTTCAGAACAGGGCTCTTTCAGTGGACAAGTGGACCTCCATACTCCTGCCACAGCTCAGGCAGGAGCCACTGTGACCCTAACCCTCACTGTGACGGCTCTCAACTCTCAAGACTCAAACTATACAGTGGCTTACCTGACAGTCACCCCCCCGGTAAGTACCTACATTCATTTCTTTACAATCACTAACTTATGCTTCCTGTTAATGTTGTGTTTTAAACTGGAAGCGTTTCAGTGAAAATAAAACTCCATTCTGCAGAGTGTGTCTCATACTTTTGTCTGGTCGACTGTTGTGTCGACTGTTCACCCCATATTCTGCCTTAGACCCAGAATTAAAAGACAAGCATTTTTGTGCTCATTGAATGAATAAAGGAATAATGAATAATAGATGAATAGTTTAAAAGTTCTATCCAAAATTAGATTTTCAACTTTATTGTGACCTTGACCTTTGACCTACAGTCTTCAAATATGTTCTTCAAGGATCTGATGTCAATGCACATCAACAGTGAGAGCAAAAAGAAAATATATGCAAAACTAAGTATATGGGGATTAAAAGGAAATTCCTGATTTGTTCTATCTCTGATCATTGTGAAAACACATTTTTGGTGACCTTTGACCTTGACCTACATTCACCAACATTTTTAGAGATAATTTCTAACCCACCTTGCACCTTTCCTGAAAATTTTATGGAAATTGGTCTAGTAGTATTTCGTCTACGGATGGACAAATAAACAGAGAAAAAAAAGCTACCCCTTACTTCTCTTTTGGGGTTTGGCGTGGGTAATAAATAAATTAATAAATAAATAAATAGATAAATAGATAAATAAATAAATCAATCAATCAATCAATCAATCAATAAATAAATAAATAAATAATTGGGGTCAGTATGTGTGTTTTCTTGTCAGTAAATCAGAATGTAGTTCAACTACTATAACCAGTCACCATGGCTGGTACATTTTGGAGTATACCAGTATACCAGATGTCAAAGTGATTTCATTTGTAAATCAGAGACAGCAGACCTCCGCCAAGGCCTGATGTGGCATCATATGACGTCAAAACGTGACATGATCAAGCCATATAGGTGTTGACCCATCTGATGTCTGAAGGTGAGATGATGTGAATGCAAAAAATAGTACTAATGAATCAATATAGAAGTGAAAAAGACACAATGGAACCTGTTTGTGTGAAATGCTGCCTGCTTTTTAAGGGGTTAGGAAAATACACAATGTGTGAATGGCTGAAGACAGGTGAGGTCTGGTTGGTTACCGATCTCTGATGAATCAGTCACCAAAATTCAGTTTCATGGTGAGAATCAGATCCAGTCTAGTTAAGCAGTGAAGGGACTGGACTGGACTGGTCCAAGTCTGAATGTGTGTGTGTGTGTGTGTGTGTGTGTGTGTGTGTGTGTGTGTGTGTGTGTGTGTGTGTGTGTGTGTGTGTGGTGTGTGTGTGTGTGTGTGTGTGTGTGTGTTGTGAACTTTGACAGGTAGTGCTGTTGTAACTATTTGAAGGGGGATAGGAAAGAGATTGTGTGTGTGTGTGTGAGTGTGTGTGTGTGTGTGTGTGTGTGTGTGTGCACGCACAGGGAGAAAAAAGAAACAGGTATTAGCTGAGAGTAGCTAAAGGAGCTAAAATGGGGGTTGGGGGGTACCAGTAACTTTCATATCACAGCAATAAAATTATAAATGGAGGATTTTGTTAAAATATATTAGAACAAAAGAAGATGTTATATTTCTCATTCATGTCTATATACAAATACAATTAAAGTGGAATGTCAAAGACAAGTATCAAGAATAGTCATAAAAAAAGTTTAACACTTCAGTTCCTAAAACTTTATGATCTTAATTTTAGTGATTTTTGGATTTTTAGCCAATTTTGGAGCCATATTGTGGATCACCCAAAGAAAATAGAGATAATCTGTGCATAGATTCTGATTCTGAAAGGTTAGCCATGGAGACTAAACATCTAATATGTACGTCAAATGAAAAAAGGAGCAGTGGAAGCTCAAATTTGGATGAAATGCAACTTTGTTAAAATAATACAAAAAAATACCCCAGCATTTGTAAGGCTTTTACTTTACTACAGTATAAGGAATATCAGTCTAAAACCTGGTATTACTTCATAAGTCCATAACCTATATGATTTTTGGAGAAATTTCTGAAAGGGTGGCGTGGGAAATTTCTGTTTTTCTGGATGCTTTGACAGGCCCCATATACAGTAAGTGCATACAACTGTTGCAGGCAAATGAGTTAGGTTTAGAGTTTAAAGAGTTTATGATTATTCTTTAACCAAGAATAATCTCTGCTGTTTCTGTTTATGTGTTGAAATGATTGACATCTCCACTGAGACCTCTGGAATTGACAACTGCATGTGACCAGAAATGCCACTACTGTGGTGAATAAATACTTTTTGGGAGCTCACAGGTTGTGCAGACCATATCTTATTCTTTCTTCCACAGATTTGGTGGTAAACATACAAAAAAAAAAGAGACACTGGACATAGAACAGCACTTTTTGATGGTGGATTCTCACTTAAAATTTTAATATATTGACAAAACTTCACTAAAAAATGGATGGTCAGACTGAGGAGAGAGGACAATGGGCTAGTAAGGTGGAATTTCTTCTTGCTCTAGCAGGAGCTGCTGTTGGTTTGGGAAATGTCTGGAGGTTTCCCTACCTGTGCTACAAAAATGGAGGGGGTAAGTAAGGATCATGCTCACTCCTCCAAAAACAACAGTAGATACATAAGTAGTTTATTGCTTTGTGCTTTGTAAATTCAGGTGCGTTCCTGGTGCCTTATTTGGTGTTTGTGGCCACATGTGGAATACCTCTGTTCCTGTTGGAGACCACCATGGGCCAGTACACCCAGGAGGGTGCTATCACCTGCTGGAGGAAACTCTGTCCTTTGGCAGAGGGTAAACTAAAGAGCTTCATAAAGGGGGAAAACACCAACAGTTTTGCCCCGACTAAATATACTACTAGATACTAGCCTACTTATCTTTGCAATTTGAAAATGTTGCAATATTTGCACAACCAAGAAGGAAAGACAAAGTGGAAAACTGATCTTAGGTTAAAATTCCAAAGAAAGTTTAGTATAGTGATTATGAAAACCAGTTCAGTTCATGAAAAGTGACAGGTTTGTAAGTAACAAAATTGAAAATCAATGCAAATATTAGCTTTTTATATGAATAGATATTAACTTTGGAATCTAATGTCACTGCTAACATTAAGGACAGACTTAGTTCTGTTAATAAAGAAAATTTTAAATGAATGTGTCATATCACTGTAAACCCGAACGTTCATCATAATTAAATATATTCAGTTGTGAATACTCAAAGTTTCAGAAATAGAACTCATAACTCAAATGTATTAAGTTGCTGTAACATGTTCTTCTTTTTAAGTACTTCTAACTAATATTTTTTTAATTAAGGAGAACTATTGTGGATATAAGTGAACATAACTTAACAACATAGATGAGGTACAACTTAGTGAAAGTCATTAAATGCTGAGAATGTTATTGTACTGTTATTTCTATTGTTTCAAATAAGGATGATTGAAAAAATAAACTTAACTGATGTAATAGATGATGAAATACAATTTCAGAGCACTGCAAACAACCACCAATATATATTACACCAATACAATTACAATCACAAAACCCAGTCATTTTATTCAGGGGTGGTTGTGGTTCAGTTAGAGCGGGTCGTTGGGTTCATGTCCCGGCACTGACTGTCCACATGTCAAAGTGTCCTTGGGCAAAGACACTGAACCCTGACTTGGCGTAGTAGAAATGGCAGAACCTGAAGTAATGTTTTAATTTAAGTATACTTGTACTTTAATAAGCATCTAAATGTTAAGTTCTGGAAACTTGTATTTTTTAAGTTTCATCAACTTAAAATGATTTCCTTATATATTTTGTTTTACTTCTGTGAAGTTATTTGGGTTTACAGTCTACTATAAACATTTTCACCATTTGACATTAAGCAATTGCCTTATATGGAAACAGTATGATGCAACAGATTTTTTCAGATATATTTTATAATGTTTTTAAAAAATATATGATGTCCTTTTCAGTGGACATTTAAAATTTTTAAGTAAAGCAGTGCAATTGTTGTCTACTACAGGGGACAAAATCTATTCCTGGGTCTCAGGAGACTATTCTGATAATATAACTAACAGGTTTATATTGTTGAGGGGACTTGTCTTTGGTCTATTTATGTTATTAACATACAGCTTGATTATGTATTTTATTTTCTATCGTGTGACTCACTGTTTTTCCTCTTCGTCTGCCATGATAAATAGACTATAGTAACAGGGTTGTGGGTAACTTCAATGCATTATTAGCATTATATAAAATATATTGATGATGAAAGAAATACATTTTTCAACAATTACAAAAAGTTATATCTACGACTTAATTTAATGGTTATATATGGTATGCAAATTATTACATGAAGAATGTGGGAAAATGTCATTTTAGCAAATATTTTACATTTTCTCATAGCTACTCTGGATTTTATCTCAGAAAAAGTATAATTTACACAATTACAGTATATGTTAATGTTCTGTGCTTGGATTTTTTAGGATATTTTTATGTGTGGGACAGAAAATGTCATTCAGTTTCAGAATGTCCATTGTATGGTGAAAGCCATGTTTGTTTTGTATTTCTCTGAAACCCAAAGTACAAACCCTGGGCTTGCAGGTATTGGCTATGGAAGTCAGGTGATGATGTTCTACAACTGCACCATCTACATCATCATCCTGTCTTGGGCTTTGCTCTACCTGATGTTCTCATTCAGCTCCCAGCTCCCCTGGGCGAGCTGCAACAATGACTGGAACACAGGTAAAATATTGAATGTCATTTCCCTTAAAGCATCAAAAACCACAACATTCAACAAAAAATACTCCCAGGGAATATTCTTTCTCTCTGTAAGATATTGGACTTTCATTCAAATGTAGAAATTTTGGCCTAATTTTCCTAAAGTTGTTGTAAACAATTCTGAGATTATGCACCCTTTTGTTATTCTTATGTAAATTTGGGTTGTCATCATCATGATGATCAGTATTTCTATCAACAAATACTTAAGCTGCTGAAAAACTGATGGCTGTAGTTATAATTAAGTTATTTTCACAAAAACTTGAAACTGGACTCCTACATCATCTATCACATCCTGAACTGAACCACTGGTCTGGATCACATGACAACAATCATACAACATTTATCTTCAGCTTTTCATATGTTGTGACACATAATCATTGTTTCCCACTGTACATTTTTCTTACCTCACCCTCTGAAGGGAAGGCAAGGTGTATTGTTTTTGGCTTGGTCGGTCATTCAGTTTGATTGCTAAGACTGTTGAAGCAAAATTAGTTGAATTCATACCATATTGGGTTATTGATTGCCAGTGACCCAGAATACATGTGATTACATTTTGGGAAAACTAAGTGTTATGCAGAGAGTTGTGTCAAGGACCCAAAAGCAGACTGACAAGATGCAGTTCAAGGTCTTTCAGAGATGGAGAAATAAGCCAGACAAAACAACAGAAAAGGATACAGCAATGCTGTAACAAACTCTCTATACAAAATCTTAATTCTCGAGAAAAGAGTCCCAAATGAGGACCAAAGCCAACTAGCTAGCTTATCTTGCTATCTTATCTCGAGAATTAAGATTTTGTATAGAGTTTTTAACAGCGTTGCTGTATCCTTTATCTATCTATCTATCTATCTATCTATCTATCTATCTATCTATCTATCTATCTATCTATCTATCTATCTATCTATCTATCTATCTATCTATCTATCTATCTATCTATCTATCTATCTATCTATCTATCTATCTATCTATCTATCTATCTATCTATCTATCTATCTATCTATCTATCTATCTATCTATCTATCTATGTGTCACATGGTCTCTTTTCTTTCAGGCCACTTTATGACACCAGTGGAAGAACATGGAAAATGTTTCCAACATTTTCAAAAATGTTTTGTTTTTTTATGCATGCCACTGCTTTCTGCCGTTTCCACTGCCAAACATCTTAAATCTTTGAAGGGAACTGATATACAATATGTTACATCTAACGGTGTGCATAAAACAATGATAATGGAAGTGCCAGAGTAATATGATCGAAATGAGATTAACTTTGACCTGAATTAAACACATTTTCGAGGTAACAAATGTGCCTTGATTATTTTTTGTAGTTGAATAATTACAATTCCTCGAATAATTGTTTCACCTCTACTGCTGACTGTTTAAGGTTTTCCTTCAAAATCTGCACTTATCTTTCTTTGTTTACCTTCTACCCTGACCAGATTTCCAGGTCCAGATGCACTGAAACATCCTCAGTCAGGAATTATGCCTCTTCATTTTTTATCCAAACATAAACTGTGTCTCTATTGCCAAAAAAGCTCTAGTTTAGTCTCATTAAACCATAGAACACTCTCCAGTATGTATAATTTTTCTCCAGGTCATACTGAGCATACTTACAGTAAGTCTGGCTTAAAGGTGTCTCATCTTCAAAGGTGGAGTTTGCAACCTTGCAGTCCATTCCTGTGTAGAGATCTGGTGATTATCTTTTTAAAGAATATGACACTTGATGTAGCTAAGTCATTGTTGTTCTGGGGTCTTTTGACACATTTCTTCATAGTTTTCTTTCCAGGGTCTTTAAAGCTGTTTATTCTTACCTTCACCAGGCTTGTTCTGTATTGTTTTTGAATTTATGGATTTTATTTCCCACCCCAGTTCTTGACACTTGTAAACACTTAATAAATTATCAATTCTTAAAGGCTGCTGGTTATTTTAGTGTTTTCTTAAATAATTATGTTTTGGTATGTAAATATAAATACTTTGTTCCTTCTAAATATAGCTAGTATGTTCATTGGTGCTATGTTGAAAATTCTTCACTCTGTTAAAAAAGGCCTTGGAAGAATCTTGAAGAAACTTCAAATTACGCAGGGGAAGCTAATATTTTTGCACTTAACTGTATATGATTTATAAATAAAATAGGAAAATACATGATTTACACTGAAAACGCAAAAATCCAGATAATAATATCATAGTAAATGGTTATAAATTACTTAAGAAAGGTTACATAATGATGTGAGTCAAATAATTACTTAAATAAGTGTAACTGTTTATTTCTTCTTTTGTTTTGTCAGATAACTGTGTTGACTTTTCAATAAGAAAGAACACATCTGAGATGGCCAAACTGAATCTTACCACTTCTGCTGCCACAGAGTTCTGGGAGTATGTCACTAAATGTGCTTGTGGGATGATTTTCATTTTATCAATATAAAATTACACATTGCATTTTAGGATTTAATAAATCTGTTTGTATTTTTCACTTTCTTGTGTAGACAGCGGGTTCTGGCAATATCAGGGGGGATTGAGGAGATAGGCAGCATCCGTTGGGAGATTCTACTGTGCCTCCTTTTTATGTGGATTGTCTGTTACTTCTGTGTCTGGAAAGGTGTCAAGACTACAGGAAAAGTATTAAAATTAAAGCAAAAAACTGACATAGTAAATGTGAACATATTGAAAAGTCTGAATGGCCATTGTCAAATAATCGTAATGTTTTTTTCCACTCAGGTGCTTTATTTCACTGCTACTTTCCCTTATGTAATGCTGTTGATTCTTCTTATCCGTGGTCTGTCTCTCCCTGGAGCTTCAGAAGGACTGTTGTTTTATCTTCTGCCTGAAATATCTCGGCTCACAGACCCCCAGGTAGATGCTTCCTCCTGTATTGTAAAAACTGTAATGAGTGTTGCCAGATGTACGATAATTATCGTATTTATGATAGTTTTGCCATCTGTACGATCAATAATGCGGAAAGATCCAAAATGTACGATCATTTCAGTTGGTTACCCAAAACACGCATCTCTCTCTGACACCAAGAATCATTTGGCATGCATTGCACTCAGGTGGTAGCCTAGCTGCTCTATCCCTATTCATTACATGTATAGGTCTAGGCGTACTTCATAAGCAGGGTAGGCGGACTAAAATGTTGTCTTTCAAATCCCACCTATATGCAATAGGACGGTATTACAACCAATCAACATAATCTTTAGAATGACATACTTAGACGCCGGGAAGTCCACAGAGGACTCCGGTGAAAGTTGCTAATGACTAAACAAAATTGGGGATTATGGAGCTTAAAGACTGTTGTTGCTTCTGTAAAAAGAATTTAAAGATTGCTGACATTTTCTCACCTTTTTCACTCATCTTTCATAAAAGGAAATCACCACCCATTGTTGTTCTTCTTCGACTGTTTCCAGTTATGTCACTCTCAGTCGTTGCAGTGTCACTTTGTTACACCTGCCCTCATACTCTATACTTATGATTCGTCGGGCAATTTCAGGGAAATCTAGCCAAAAGTTACATTTAGCATAACTAGACTAAAACGGAAGCACATTAGATGTGCTGCCGCTAGGGAGGTCTAGCGCGGCTAGGCTACTCAGGTGGCATAAAAGATACACACCACACACACACACACACAGGGCTGCTGCCGTGACAATCAACAACATGTGCACAAGTGGCCATGGCATCGGGTGACGACAGCGACTTCTACGTTAAATTCAAGTCTTTCTAATTGGGTAATTAGCACATGTATGTGTCCCTTCACTGACAAAAAAATCTTTTGTAGTCTGGTAGGTAGTTGCCTTGTGCATTGTTTTTGTGCCATAGTTTACCCAGTAGTTACTACAGGGATATTGTGACTTTCGTTTTTAAAATTTTGACATGAAATAATTTTCAAATTAAAATACAGCTAAAATGGCTATATCGTATGCATTTTGTTTGTGTCCCAAAATACGATAATTTTGAGGTTTTGGTATGATAGTCCCACATTCCCTATCTGGCAACACTGACTGCAATAGACCTTTTTCACAATAACTGGAAATGCAGAACGGTAGTGTATCTGAACTTCCTGTAAAACATCAAAACAGTAGAAAGCCAGTAAGATGGAGAGAGTCTTCTCAACTCCTTCAAGTGAGTTGCGACTTCTTACATTTGCGGATATCAGAATAATCATGGAGAAAAACTCAGTCACAAAAAACTTGATAAAAGCTAAAAAAAATTTCCATGAGGAATTTGTCAATAAGTATCAAATTAAGAAGAGAACACTGGGGCTAACTGCTAACTGCTACTGAACTGATAACTAGGACATTAGTATGTCCACTTATATCTAGGGCTTGGGTTATAGGGTTATGTATGGATGGATAGTATAGAGGACATGTACTATTTCACTATTTTCAATTTGTTCTATGTTTCAAGTCTTGTTAGCATAATGTTAACATTAGCCGAATGCTATCATCATCAGTTAACATTTTTCTCTGGCAATGTCTGTTTGTTCGTGTTTGCTTGTAGTATCAAATGTAGTAGATGGGCAGGTGTTTGTGAGGGCTAGATGCTACCCAGGAAAGAGGAAAAATGTGTAGCCTCACAAACTAGAGGTTTGATCACTGTGCACAAGTTTTCTGTGACTTACTGCTGTGGCAGTAGACTACTGTTCACTCACTGCAGTTGAAGCTCTATCGCAATCACAAGTCTTGTCTTACAATGCTACTTTTCTTTTCTGCTGACAGTGATGTACTGGTGGGTTAAGGCAAAAGGTCCTAACTACATTTTAAGTCGAAAATGTATTATTTGTGTTCACCATAACTTTCAAAACCATGAAACCATGGCAGAAAGCCAAACTGTAGTTACCATTCTCTTCTAGTTTCCACATAAAATGGATGTTACTGTGTCACCTCACAGTTACCATAGTCTGCCTTTACTTATTGTCCATAAAAAATTGCCAGTGCGGAAATAGGGTTTACCCACCCATTCGGACACCCCTACAAAATGGCATGGTCACTATATATTGGTTAAGGAGTGATTTTGGGCATAACACAGGACTTTTTTTTTTTTGATAAAGGCTAATAGATAAACATACTAACAGAAGTATTGTTGGAGCAGGTGTGGCTGGAGGCAGGAACTCAGATATTCTTCTCCTACAGTGTGGGTACGGGCTCCTTAGTGGTGCTGGGCAGTTACAACACCTACAATAATAACTCATACAAGTAAGTCCTGTCGAGTGTAACTGGGCTTTAAAACATGAGTGAATAAACTATTGCATATGTGAAAGGAACATGCTGGTGAATACGATCATACTTAATATACTGAGAAAGGACAGTTATGTACTGTATTTTCTGGACTATAAGTCGCATTCCGCTGTATTTTTAAAAATATAATAAGAAAGAATATACAAGCCACATCGGCTTATAAGCTGCAGATATCTATGTTGAAAAATCTGATATTTACTGCATGTACAGAAGGATTTTGAACTGCACATATAGTTACATGTATGTACCTGAACAGATTTTGTCCAAACAGTGCCTTTTAACTAGGGTGACCACTGGAATGAAAGAGGAAAGGAGGACACTTGTGTCCAAAAAGGAGGACAAAAGCCCTAAAGTTAGGACAGACGGGCCCGGGGGGTGTGGGGGGTACAGCTCAGCCTTCACTGTGTCCACTTTGTGCGCTGCTTCGGCTGCGTACGCAGCACGAATATTTACATTGCATTGCGGGTGGGGATTTATGACGATTAATGCAATGGTGGCAGACAATTGTATGAAAGGGGGACAAAATGTGAAAAAGCCGGACACTTGACAGACGGCCGGACGAATGGTCACCCTACTTTTAACATGGCAGCAACTTTGCTGATTAAAATGGAACAGAAAAAAAAACGTATTTACTGTATTTATCTTCATTTCTAACCCTGTTTTAAATCACAAATCACTTTAATTATCTTCACTGAAACCCATGAAGTCGTCTTCTTTTGTGTTAGAGTTAACAACCTCAGAAGAAGTTCATCACATCTGTCTCCATGATGAAGGGGTGAGGATTTGAAAAATAATTAACAGTTGTTAATTTTGTTGTTCTATCTGCTAAAGAAAAAGTAGAGTATTCTTCTTTGCGTTGATTTTTTTTTTTTTTTGTAGTTTTGATTCCCTAGTGGTGGAAGAAAAATCCACAGAATAGCTGCACCTCTGTGTAAGCCTCATGGTTCAAAACATGTGAAAAAAGTAGCGGCTTAGAGTCCAGAAAATACAGTAAACCTATTTTAAATTATGACAGCATTTTATAACCTTAACAGCTAACATTAGCATTTAACCACTTCCTTAGCTAACATTACTGTGTGATAATAAAGTGAGAAACATTTAATGAAAATCTGTAATATCTTTTTGCATGGTCTTGCAGTTAGGGCTGGGCACCGAATTTCTGTTCCTTCGTGGCACTGACTTAAACGTAAAGTTTCTTATATTTACTGAAATGTGACTAGTATTTCAGTTCCATGTTTCAGTACCCATAATCACGTCACAGTTAACTTCTTCTTTGCAGTAGCCATTAAACCCACGGGAAGCGAGTAACTAGTAGCAACATAAATTGTGACTGAAGATGAAGTTGGTTCGCGTGATAATGCCACTTGTGATTAGCTGAAACGTAAGCTTGCATAAACACGTAGACATTTCAGCCAATCACAGGTGTCAAAGACTGATCATGCTCCTGCTCTAGTTCTCAAGTAAGTTTCCCAAGTTAGCTAGCACTTGAACTTACAACCATCTAATTTATTTGCTTACACCTTTGTTGCTTCATTATAAAAGCTGTCAAAATGCCTTCGAAAGCATGGCTCTACTTCAAAAAGTGGACCTAAACATGGGGGTGTAATATTTGTGATAAGAGAATGGACCATTTTCACAAAAACATACGTCAGAGGAGCGTGACCGAACTTCCTGTTAAACGTCACGACAGTAGAAAGCCAGTAATATTGAGTCTTTTCAACTTCCTGAAGAAACATTTGCAGATATTGGGAGAATCATGGAGGACAATTCACTAGCGAAAAAGAAACTTGATAAAGCCTCTGAGTTTTTCAGTGAGGAAAAAGTATAAATATAAGGAGAGAGAGCCCTGGGGCTAAGTGCTACTGAACTTATAACTACGTCCACAAATCATTACTATATCCCTTTATACCTAGGACTAGGGTTAATGTGTTATGTATGAATAGTATAGAGGACATGTACTATTTTACATTTTTTCTGTCTATGGTTCAAGTCAAAGTCTTGTTAGCATAATGTTAACGTTAGCTGGATGCTATCATAATCCATTCACATTCTTCTCTGGCAGTGTGTGTTTATGTTGGTGTTTGTTTGTCATAATATCAAATGTAGTAGACGGGCAGGTTTTTGTGAGGGCTAGATGCTACCCATCGCAAAGAAAAAAGAGGATCCTCCCAAACTCCAGGTTTGATCAGGCTGCATACATTTACTGTGACTTACTATTGTGTTCACCAAAGCATTCAAAACCATGTCGATTTGTTTTATATCAACTCATACCGACGTTAACAGCTGCCGTTTTTGACACTGTTCATATACTGGCTCCTTTTTCCTGTAGGAATATAATCATTCCAAGAAAAATGCGAGCGGCAGACTCTGGTTTCAACCCGCAAACAGTGTTCCTCAGGATGTAGTGTTCTAATGTGATTGTCTGCTGCAGACATAAGTGCTCTTTTTTTAATTATAAAACTCGGCCCTTCATAACGCTGAATAGGCGGGAACCATTTTTATCAAGCTTCGCCGTTAACAGGGAAAGAGTTGAACGAAATATAAGACTGCTTCTGGACATTACAACAACACCCTGGTTTGTTACAATAACCTTTGGTCGTTGCTGTCTTGTTTGCCATTTAAGTTTTACCGGTGCGGAAGTAGGGGTATGCTCCTCTGACGTATGTCCGGTGCGAAATGCGGAAGTTGTGAAAATGGTCCATAAGGGCCTGTTTCCACAGGATGTGTCTTTAGCACTGCCAACGTTCAATAAAAATCATATGTAATTCAGCTTCAAGAGCGCTAAAAAAACACACAGAGAGACCGTTTTTTGAGTTAAACTTTTAAAACGGTGCTGCGCTCGTCAATGTCACAATTCTCTGACTGACCAATCAAAACCAAAGAGGAGGCGGGACAACCACAATCAACAACCACCGAAAATAATTTGGAACAGCTATTTGGACCAGCTTTATCTTAGCGGTTTCAGACAGATTTTTTTTAAATCGATACCCAGCCTTACGAGTAGTTGTTTTAAAAAAGTGCTTAAAATATTTTTTCCGAATGAATTTATACATTTCCTGTTTTTAAAGAAACACATAGTTAGCAAACAGGTTTAGCTAGTTTGTGGTTGAATACTAACATTAGCTATTGTCTGATCATTTTAAATGTGTTTAGTTAGATATCTATAATGTTTTTCACTTTCTAATATATTTTTAGGTTGTTTATGGAGATATAATCATGCCAGGTTGGTTGGTGGGGAAACAAACAAAGAAAAGGATGTTTTCACGATATTATTTATTGTTCATCTCATGATATCATAATATATTTTGTGACAATATATTAGTTGTCTTAACGAAAAATATTGAGAATAGAAAATATTTGTTCCAACATGATAATATAATCTTTTGGAAACAATCTGATGTTGCCATCCTGAGCATGACATTAGGGGATAATGTCCCCCATAAAAAAACAAAAACAAAACTCTACATCATGACCAAGCCATTCGATTATTCACTGTGTTTTTATGTTTTGCAGAGACTGTCTATGGCTGTGTTTACTGAACGGCTGTACCAGTGTGGTGGCTGGGTTTGCAGTCTTCTCAGTGCTGGGATTCATGGCTCATGAGCAAGGCGTTCCCATTACAGAGGTAGCGGAGGCAGGTAATGCAAGCCAGGGCAGCTTTGCTCTCCTGGGGACAATGCACATCATTAAGCAACTTAATTACATCCATGAAGGAGGTTAAGTTTTACCTTGTGTTTGTTTGTTTGTTTGTCTGAAGATAACTCAAAAAGTAATTAACAGATTTTAATGAAACTTTTGGAGATGATTGATAATTGAATACACTGAAATACAAACTAGTTGGAGCAGCACTTGTTTTTATTATGTACAAAACCCATTTGTCTTGTTTCTTTCCAATGAATAAAGTCCTTAGTGACTTTTTCTGTGTTGTTGTGAAACATTTTAATATTCTATTTGTGAAATGAACATCAGGGCTAGTGTTAGTACAGTGAGCATTCTGCATGTATTTTTCCTCTGGTTGAAGTTCACTGGACAGTGTGTGCTCCATAGCTTTCACTGTCACTAACCTAGTTGGAACACTTGATGCTCTGTCTTGGACACTTTTCAGATTTACAACACGTTTTCACACTTCATGAGATTAGGTATGAAGTCAGTGTTATGCACCATAACAAGCTACTCTACCAACTGATCTACAGCCATCTGTTGGTTAACCTATTTAAAATCTTAAATTATTCAATGTTGACTTCTTTATTGCTTTTCATTTAAATGAATAGTCTGTTTAACATAGTGTTCTTGTACTTTAAACAGCACCATATTGTTATTGTTATTTTTTCAAAGCAATATAAATATATAATTTTTACATAAAAGTATGATTTTGTTTACATACTTGTCCTGTGAATGAATGAATTAATTTTAGTAACTCTAACGACCCCTATCGGGGTAAGAGAGTACAATGATAATTTTTTTCACATTATTACAAAAGTGATAGATGGCGCATAACATTGGCCAGTAGACAAAAATAGACAATTTATGACATTATTACAAAAAAGATAACTATTTACACTTTCAATAGCACCTCAGATAATTTGAGAAATTTTGGTTATCATTAACCATATTAGTTAACAATTATTTAAACTTTAACAAAATTAACTCCATAAAGGCAACTAATTTGACAAGTTGAGTTTTTCCTGAGTTAAAGAGCTTATCAAACTTAATACTGCTTGGTCGGACATACAAAAATCTCTTCAGGAAACATTCTCTATCATACTTAAAGTAGTTACATTCTAGTATATAATGGCATTCATCACCAATTACATTACTGTTACATAGTTTACAGTTCCTATTTACATTTAACTTGAACCTTTTATATATAATTGGTAATTTATGATTTCGACATGAGAGGATCTAAAAGATAGTGTGGGAGTTTACTGATATAGAGTTCACGATTTAAACTTTGTTTAAACATACAATAATTACTACATAAGTGATTGTTGGAAACTTCACTAGTCCATTTCTGTAAATAGATATAACCTATTCTTTGTTCAAAAATAAGTTTTAACTATTTAACATTAACATCAGTGTTAATATGCCAGTGATTTTAAAACCCACAACTATCAATTATATCCTTGATTCTAGAGATCCATTTCATTTGTACAATATTTCTATCAAACAATGGTTTGGATAGTCTATACATAATATTTGAGAATTTACATTGTTTTCCAGCAATAAGATGTAACCAGAAGTGTATCATTCTTTTGACGATTTGAGCATCGAGAGGGAGTATTCCAAATTCACTGTAAAGCATACAATTTGCTGTATTCTTATTAACCTTTAGAATTTTCTTAAGGAATTTTTTATGAAAAACATTTATCTGTTGAATATTTGAAAATCCCCTGTAAAAACTACAGCTCGATTTGATTTAATCATTAGCACTATCATTTTCTCAAATGACTTTGCATTGTATTTTCACTTAGTTTTTTTATGTTGTAATTTTACAACTTTCTGCTATTAATTCTATAGGTATTTTTTATAGTGTACATACCCTCCCAGGGTATGTATTATATGTAATATATATATATATATATATATATATATATATATATATATATATATATATATATATATATATATATAATTGTTTTTTTTTTCTTGTTAACAATGGGACAAAAGCATTTGTCCTCAAAGAAGATTTAATTATTTGTGATTGCGCAAAACTTTAAGGGTGCCCGAAAGCTTTTTTACTCTATTGTGCATAAACATAATCAAAGGGTTCAGCTACAGAAGCAGATCACAGACATTTACCCTCAGTCTGATGCTGTTTTCCAGGTCCAGGCTTGGCATTTATCGTATACCCTCAGGCTATATCTATGATGCCCCTGCCTCAACTGTGGTCCATCTGTTTCTTTGTCATGCTCATCCTTTTGGGTCTGGACACACAAGTACGACACATGAGGAGCAACACATTTCATTAGAAGACATACAGGGTAAACATTCATTTGTGTCATCTTTACTTTCTGCACAGTTTCTGGGCATGGAAGTGGTGATGGCATCTATCACGGATATGTTTCCATCAGTCATGCGGCGAAGGGGCCAACGGGAACGATTCCTCCTCCTCTTCTGCTTTATTTGTTTCTTAGCTCAGCTCGTCATGATCACTGAGGTCTGTGTCCTATTTACAGCCATTTTTTGAATTGCTCATCACTGTGTACAATTTTTTTTCAGACACACTGCTTGACTTGAGCATATTATGAAGATTACTCAAATCTTCGTTACATTTAAACTTAACTTAAATTAAACTGAATCTTACTTAACATGGTGACGCGTATACATTTATTATTTTTAACTTTTTAATATGTATGTATTTCTTTTATCTGTTTAGCCTGTAATTTGTGTCAGGGTTCCAGCAGATCCTTAAAAGGCATTGAATTCATTGTTCTAAAAATAAGGCCTTAATTGGCATTAAAATGTCTTAAATTTAATTAAAAATGTTGACACATAAGTAAGATTTATGTTAGCTTGAATTAAAAAAAAATATTTTGTAACATTTAGGCTGTCTATATTTAAAACATTTTTTTTTTACGGTGAGTAGAAAATGAGGGCACATCATTCTGTGGGTGTAGTATTCCTTTAGCTATACTTTTTGCAAGTGTGTGTTTATATTAAAAATTTTGAAGTTATGTTTCTTGATGCAAATGGTTCATGAACGTAGCAGCAACTGGACCAAAATGTCATGTTCTATTTAAAATAAACAGTTGGGTAAAACTGACCCCAGGTAATTCATGTGTTGTTTTTTTTTCCTTTTCAATTTTGGCTCATTGTTGGCTTAGTCTTAAATTTAATTTTAAACAGCTTTTGTCTTTTTGTTGTAAGATAGAACAGACCTGCTAAATGGATTTTCATTGTTCCTGTAATAGTGACAATAAAGATCTATTCTATTTTATTCTATTCTATTCTATTGATGTCTCTAGGGAGGGATGTTCGTGTTCCGGTTGTTTGACTACTATGCTAATAATGGTGTCTGCATCCTCTTTATCTGTGTGTTTGAATCCCTGTCAATGGGATGGATATTTGGTACGTACACTATGTTAAGTAACACAGAACTACAAACAAAATAAAAACTCTGGCCTGCTGTGTACTCAAACTGTTCATACAACCTTGTGTCTCCAATGAAGGTGCAGATAAGTTGTTTGGCATCATAAAGGACATGACAGGCATGCGAGCCAGCAAGTTCTTTAAAATCTGCTGGCTTTTCCTCACACCGCTGGTGTCACTGGTGAGTCAGGCTTTTATAATGTCACTGTTTGGACGATATATGTGTATTACAGCACAAACAACCAGCTGCAGCCAGAAAAACAGCAGAGAACACACTGATTTATTCCAGCTGTGAAGATAGATGTACGTAAAAACACCAGATTCAGGTCAGCATGATTCATAAAAAGGAGAAGTAGAGATAGCTGATAAAGTTAAAGTTGCTAATCGTACTTCTCTAAAGATGCTGAAGGCTATCCATCTGAGTGACTTTAGTCTTAGACATGCGGCGGTCTAAAGAAGACAAAGACCCACATCTGCCGATAGCAAAGATCCAAAGACTTTTTAAAGAACTTTTAACATCTTTAAGAAGAACCTTCATCAACCAAGAGACACTTTGTTGTGGATCCACTGCTCAGTCAAGATTACTGTAATTTTTCCCTTTCTTTGGATTCAACGGGGAAAAGACTAAAATGCTTTTTCACATTTTTACTCTTTTCCCGGTTCCAGCATTTAAAGACTAAAACAGTTTTGATCAGACTGTTAAAAAGGCCTTTCTAAATTCAATTTTTAATTTTTGACTTTTTAATTTTATTTTTTTATCAATTTAGAATTGGACATTGATCTTTTTATTATTTCTAATCTTTTTGAAATATTTTTACCAATTGGGTTACCAATTATCCCTCGTTCCGAAGACCTCAAGCAAAGCCACAATTGGGACTTTGATAACAGAATCCAAAGGACTGAACCCTGGGTCAACCTCGGAGCGGTAACGTGTTATCCAGTTAATACATTAAGAACGGAATAGGGAAAGATACAGGATGAGATTATGTTATGAATTTTGGATTTTGTTCATTGAATTTATTAATGATTTAACAATGATTTATATTCATGCTATGCTTTGCTAAAATTGCTTTCAATAAATTCACAAAAAGTAAATTATTTTCTCTTTTTGAGTTATTCATCTTGGGTTATATAGCATGTTAATGAATGTAAAAGGTTAGGTTTATGTGTACATATCATCAAAGGTTCTGAAGACATCTTAGCTGAACTTCCACTTAACAACCAATTGTACCCCTAGGGCTTAGACATTTATTCTAGCCTTAAAACTTTATTCCATCACGTACCAAGTGCACGGACCATAGAGACAGCTACTACAACCAATCAGGCGGTTATTACCACTACACCTAG
Source organism: Siphamia tubifer (assembly GCA_020466265.1). Taxonomy (NCBI): domain Eukaryota; kingdom Metazoa; phylum Chordata; class Actinopteri; order Kurtiformes; family Apogonidae; genus Siphamia; species Siphamia tubifer. Next base: position 20,441,939 of record CM035795.1, on the reverse strand, counting down.
CGGGTCTCTCTGGGTGGTTTTAATAACAGCGGTGTAAAGTTTGGGATTAACAGTAGTTAGAAGACGGACGAGTGTCTCCACATTACATCCAGGTAAGTAAGACCCCCACAGGTTAGGGCTAGCAGGGTAAGACCCTCGTCCACCATAGGGGGTTAGGACCCTATTTAGACGGAGTGCTAGAATTACCCGGGGTTCATCATAGCTGACATCAAATCCAGATCATGTATATACATGCAGCCTTTCACTACAGCCACGTGAACAACTCTTTGCTTCATTTAACTCATAAAGACCCAGTACTGCTATTGTAGCAGTTCCTAAATTATATATTTTTTTCTTTCTTAAATGATTTATGCTTATTTCTTATGTATCTTATTTTGCATTGAATTATATTCCAGTGAAAATCAGGTATTTTCTTATACTTGACTGATCATATAGATCAGAGGCTGTTGACCCTGGCCCTCAGGGTCACTGTCCTGCATGCTTTAGATGTCACCCTGCTTCAACACACCTGATTCAAATGATCAGCTTGTCATCAAACTCTACTGAAGCCTGATAATGACCCACCAGTTTGAATCAGGTGTGTTGAAGCATGGTGACATCTAAAATATGCAGGACAGTGGACCCTAAAGACCAGATTTAAAGACATCTGATGTAGACGATTAAAAATGCTCAGATTAAAGTTGAAGGTTATTGTATCAGCAACTGAGAAAACTAAAGATAAGTGAATTTTTAAGGAGATAGGTAGGTAGGTAGGTAGGTAGGTAGGTAGGTAGGTAGGTAGGTAGGTAGGTAGGTAGGTAGGTAGGTAGGTAGGTAGGTAGGTAGGTAGGTAGGTAGGTAGGTAGGTAGGTAGGTAGGTAGGTAGGTAGGTAGGTAGGTAGGTAGGTAGGTAGATGGATGGATGGATGGATGGATGGATGGATGGATGGATGGATGGATGGATGGATGGATGGATGGATGGATGGATGGATGGATGGATGGATGGATGGATGGATGGATGGATAGATAGATAGATAGATAGATAGATAGATAGATAGATAGATAGATAGATAGATAGATAGATAGATAGATAGATAGATAGATAGATAGATAGATAGATAGATAGATAGATAGATAGATAGATAGATGGATAGATTTACCGAAATTATTTCAATGTATTGATAGATTAATTGTTCAAATGTTATTACACATTTTTTGTCAGTGATTGTTTTTGGTCGACAGTTGTTGATTTTCACAACCAATTAGTACTCATATTATAAACTCAAGGTAATTTCAAAGTTTAGTATCTTCAAAAATCTGAACAAACTATGTCTTTTCCCCCAGGGCACATTTATATATTCTTTGGTGGAGTATCAGCCTCTGATCTTTAACCGCTGGTACATATACCCAACCTGGGCGTACATAGTGGGCTGGATATTGGCCCTGCCCCCTATCCTGCTTGTGCCAGGATTTGCCCTGTATAAGTTGAGCATTGGAACTGGGACCCTCAGCCAGGTGAGACAACTAGGTGACTACTGATGTTGACAGGTACAGCCTGATTTAAATATATAATTTATATAATAATCAGGGCTGTCAAAATGAATGCATTAGCATGGATCAATCCATCATCATGATTAGTCTGATTAAAATTTTAACGCAATTAAATGTAACCATTATGTCAAAGGTGTTGAAAAAATTTGTAAATTGTATATTTATTCATATTTTTGCATATGTTATGGATATTTTAATATATTTTTTGGTGTTTTTTTCTGCATTTTAGAAGAGTTTTGAAAATGTTTTTGAGTGTATTTTATGGGAAATTTGAGTACAAAAAAAAAACACAAGATGGAACGGTTAGCCGACAAAGTATTTTATACACTCTGTGAAATGGGAGTTTTCTTTTCACTGAAATACATCCAGCGTAAAATGCTGCATTAACATGAAGCATACATTAGTCGGGGATTCTGCTAACAAGTCATATTCAGCTTGGACAAATAAATAAAGTTTTTCTTGAGTCTCCTCATGAAAAATGAAATGCAACTAATTTAGAATAAAAATGAATATTTTATCTTATATATATATATATATATATATATATATATATATATATATATATATATATATATATATATATATATAAAACCAATTAACCTATCAGTGCATGTCTTTGGATGGTGGGAGGACACTGGAGTACCTGGAGAAAACCCACGCAGACACAGGGAGAAAAACTCCACACAGAAAGGTCTGGTGTGGGAATTGAACCAGGGTCCTTCTTGCTGTTAGGCATGAGTGCCAACCACTGCACTAGCTCAGAAATTCAAACATCTTATTCAAATTCCTGGAATATTTTCCCAGACAAAGCAGGAACAGTGACAGATGAGTCCCATTACACATACCAAAAGAGAAAGACATTTTTTATCTTGTTTGACAGAATTTGTAACACAGAACTGTGTAAGATATTTACAACAGACTTTATTAACTTTACATTTTCCTTCAGGTTAATGTACAGGGTTTGTACATATTTTTCAAGGTAAAATCCATGCACTTTTAACCACTTTTAAGAGTCATTTTAAATTTTTTTCAGCACAGCACTTTTTCGCTGGGGTAAAACATTTTAACAGGAATACGTATACTCATTATTTTTTGAGCAGTGTTTATAGCACAATACAATATACATCTGATATAATGTTTCATATTGGCAAAAAGTTTAGAAATGAAGACAACACAAAAGTGTATCCAAATAAGGGGAAGCTACTTGGTGTTCTTCAGACACACTCGCATCATCTCCCTCCAAGTAACTTTTGTTTACCATCTGGCAGAGTTAATATTAAAAGTAAATCAATAAACCATATCAATTAGAATTTCAAGCACTTTCACTACAATTTAAGGACTTTCCAAACCTTGAAAACACAACATTGAAATGTAAAGGTCATGGTTGTTATTTTTCTCCAACAGCGTTTCCGGCGCCTGTGCCAACCTGACCCCAACTACTCACCTGTCCGTAACCAGGAGGTTGAACTGCATCAGAGCCCAGAGGCAGCTCTGAAATAGTTTCACCGACAGTTAATACTGTGTAAGAAGTTAGATAATACTGGAATGTTTGGTAACTACATTTCTCACAGCACCTTCTGTCTACTTCATACATGAACATCAGAACTTTAGGGATTCATTCAGTTTCCTTGACTATGTGTTATCGTACCTGTGAACACAAAATAACCACATGCTACGACTTAATTTGTTGAGTACTTTATTTAAATAAAACAGAATAATGAAAATATATTATGAAATTTAAGATTTCAGACACATGGTTGTCAGCAGTGTCTCATATATGCATAAGCAGAAACAAATGAAAGCCATACACATACCACATGCATAAAACTAGAGAATCAACATCCTATAATACTACTAACACTATCAAACCCACAGACTCACAGAGCACAAAGTAAATAAAAGAGATCAACACCACCAAACGGATGGTTGATGAAAAGCAAGAAAAGAATGACAATAAAAATGAAAATGGATTGCAAAGCAGTGCACGACTCATTACCTTGGAGAGGTTGACTATATAGCTGAATGCACCTTTTCCCACAGTTTTCCTCTGGGTGCTCTGGTTGTCCTGCCATCAAAAACAACATTTCAAAGGTATATAATAGATTACTTCTGGTGCCTTGTCCCTGACCGAGGTATTGGTGTAGATCTGGAGTTGGTCCCTGGATCACCGCTCCTAATGGGATCCTCCTGGAGCGCTAGAAAATGAGTGAAATACTGAGAACACACTACTTCCCTATGGAGATAAATAGTAACTGTAACTGAACTGCTTGTTTTGGTATGTGAAGGGAACATACAGTGGTAGAAAAAAAAAGTTTTTAGATACCCCATGTATTTGTGACATAGTGCATTAAGAACCATTGTTAAGTCACTGAACACTGCTCAGTATTGTTCCATTCTCCAAACTCATGTTTCTGTACATGCTGTTCCATTAAAGTCAAACGGAACATTTCAACAGACAGTGGGACACATTCACGACAAGACATGTCGAAACTGTCAAAAATTTTGTTTGGTTATGTTTTCTTGTTAACCCCAAACCACATAAACAATAAATAAACTTCACTTTAACTTTAACTGAACTACTTCTTTTGACTTATTTTATCAAAATCCTTCCATAACTTTTTGAGTAATGTTACTGACAGACAAACAAAGTCCAACAAAAAGATAACCTCCCCTTTTTGAATGAAGAGAGGTGTGCCTTGGTGGAAATGTGTGCTCTCTGAGTGCTTTTCTAGTTCTTTTAATGAGTTTTCTTGATGTAATTTTCATTGTGCTGCAATGACATGACCACTATTACTTTTTACACTATTACAAAATTAAAATAAAATCCATCCAAAAGTTAATTTTACGTAGATTCAATCCAAGTTTATGTAATTTTTAAAATCCTTTTCTCTTCTCCTGCAAGTTAAACAGAACATTCCTGAAGCTCAGACAGACATTTGACTCAGTCAGCGTTGCAGGCAGATCATTTTAGGTTTAGAGTTTAAATGGTTAATGATTATTCTTTGTGGAAACAAACAATAATCTCTGCTGCTCCCATTTACATTATGAGTTGAAATGATTGACATCTCCATTGAGACCTCACTAACCTCTGTAACTGGGCTGTGACCAGAAATGCCACTACTGTGGTGAATAAATACTTTTTGGGAGCTCACAGGTTGTGCAGACCATATCTTATTCTTTCTTCCACAGATTTGGTGGTAAACACCTAAAAACAGAGACAGTAGACATAGAACAGCACTTTTTGATGGTGGATTCTCACTTAAAATTTGAATATATTGACAAAACTTCACTAAAAAATGGATGGTCAGACTGAGGAGAGAGGACAATGGGCTAGTAAGGTGGAATTTCTTCTTGCTGTAGCAGGACTTGCTGTTGGTTTGGGAAATGTCTGGAGGTTTCCTTACCTGTGCTACAAAAATGGAGGGGGTAAGTAAGAATCCTGCTCACTCCTCCAAAAACAACAGTATATACATAAGTAGTTTATTGCTTTGTGCTTTGTAAATTCAGGTGCGTTCCTGGTGCCTTATTTGGTGTTTGTGGCCACATGTGGAATACCTCTGTTCCTGTTGGAGACCACCATGGGCCAGTACACCCAGGAGGGTGCTATCACCTGCTGGAGGAAACTCTGTCCTTTGGCAGAGGGTAAACTAAAGAGCTTCATAAAGGGGGAAAACACCAACAGATTTGTCCTGACTAAATCTAAGATCTTTACAATTTGAAAAAGTTGGAATATTTGCACAACCAAAAAGTGGAAAACCGATCTTAGGTTAATTTTAGGGTAGTGATGATGAAAACCAGTCCAGTTCAGTTCATGAAAAGTGACAGGATTGTAACTAACAGGATTGAAAATTAATTCTAATATTAGCTTTTTATATGAATAGATATTAAATTTGGAATCTAATGCCACTGCTAACATCAAGGACAGACTTAGTTCTGTTAATAAAGAAAATTTTAAATGAATGGGTCATATCTTCCTGAGACCCATTAAGTACTGTAAACATTTTCACCATTTGACATTAAATAATTGCCTTAATTGGAAACCATATGATGCAATAGTTTGTCTAGACACATTTTAAAAAATGTATATATATATAAAATGCCCTTTTCAGTGGATATTACATTTTTGATAATTTTTTTCATATTTAAATGATTCATTTTAAGGTTGAAAAAAATTAGTGCTTGTAAAGACCATAGACGACTGTTTGAGTCACTCAGATGTATAATATGCATCATGGAATACACAGAAATCACCTTAAGGAAGGCACACAGAGACAGCTAGCTTATTATTGTATTAGCTTCAACAACACACCAGCATTAAACAGCATTAACTTATGTGCAGATAAACAATACACTATGTTAATATCTATTCCAACACAATTATGGTAGGCCTATCTGTTAATGTACTGTGCTTCGATTTTTTAGGATATTTTTAAGTGTGGGACAGAAAATATCATCCAGTTATAGAATGTCCCTTGTATGGTGAAAGCCATGTTTGTTTTGTATTTCTCTGAAACCCAAAGTACAAATCCTGGGCTTGCAGGTATTGGCTATGGAAGTCAGCTGATCAACTTCTACACCTGTATGACCTACATCATCATACTGTCTTGGGCTTTGCTCTACCTGGTGTTCTCATTCAGCTCGCAGCTCCCCTGGGCGAGCTGCAACAATGACTGGAACACAGGTAAAATATTGAATATAATTTCCATTAAAGCTAATTTGTAGACTATTAAAACAAACTTGGCAAAAAATTAGACCTGTTAACTTTTAAAAGTGAAGTAGCATTGCGATTTATGAACAGGAAATCTTATGAAATGGAAAATAGAGCCATCCGCTTGCTTGCTTTTCACCTGCAGAAAGAACAATCTAATAGGACTGTACATAAAATATCCTGCCCACACCAGGGTACGACTCTAACATAGCCTAACGAGATTGCAGAGGCATTTGCTACTTACTATGAAAAGTTATATGAAGAAGAGAGGGACCCCCCCCATAAAGAAGAAAAAGTTGAACTTTTTCGTAGGTTGATTAAATGAAATACATTAACACTATCAGAATCTGAAGTAATGTCATCTCCAATTACAAATGAGAAAATTAAAGAGAGCTTTCTGAAGCTTAAAAATAAAAAATCGCTAGAGACAGATGGATTGCCAAGAGAATACTATAAAACATTTATAAATAAATTAACAGCACTGCTCAGCAGAGTGTATAACTATACCTTAAGAGAGGGAGACCCACCTCACTTATGTTTAGAAGCAGTAATCAGTTAAAATAAAGATCCTACAGAATGCATGACATACCACCTAATTAATTTACTTTGCAGAGATCTAAAAATTCTAACCTCAATAATTGCAAAGAGAATACAAAAAAACATACATAAACTTGTGCAACCAGATCAGACAGGATTTATTAATAACAGACAAGGAGTGAACGTTGTGAAAATAGAAGGGCACTTAATTTACAGGCAGTTGCAACCAATAGAAATGAAGCCTTAGAAACAAGGTGATTTTTAAAATGTTTTATTTAGATTAGTTTTTCCCCCCTGTCATTCTCATATGTTTGTTTTGGTAGATTATTTTGTTTTTTCTTCTTGTGTGTGTGTGTGTCTGTGTGTGTGTGTGTGTGTGTGTGTGTGTGTGTGTGTGTGTGTGTGTGTGTGTGTGTGTGTGTGTGTGGTATGTTTGTTAGTATGGTTCTGATTGCCTCTAAGTTCTTTACTGGCAATAAAGTTACAAAAAATTTAAAATAGGAAAATACATGATTTACACTGAAAACGCAAAAATCCAGATAATAATATCATAATAAATGGTTATAAATTACTTAAGAAAGGTTACATAATGATGTGAGTCAAATAATTACTTAAATAAGTGTAACTGTTTATTTCTTCTTTTGTTTTGTCAGATAACTGTGTTGACTTTTCAATAAGAACGAACACATCTGAGATGGCCAAACTGAATCTTACCACTTCTGCTGCCACAGAGTTCTGGGAGTATGTCACTAAATGTGCTTGTGGGATGATTTTCATTTTATCAATATAAAATTACACATTGCATTTTAGGATTTAATAAATCTGTTTGTATTTTTCTCTTTCTTGTGTAGACAGCGGGTTCTGGCAATATCAGGGGGGATTGAGGAGATAGGCAGCATCCGTTGGGAGATTCTACTGTGCCTCCTTTTTATGTGGACTGCCTGTTACTTCTGTGTCTGGAAAGGTGTCAAGACTACAGGAAAAGTATTAAAATTTAACAAAAAAAAACTGATTTAAATGCGAACATATTGAAAAGTCTGAATGGTCATTGTCAAATCATCTTAATGCTTTTTTTTCCACTCAGGTGGTTTATTTCACTGCTACTTTCCCTTATGTAATGCTGTTGATTCTTCTTATCCGTGGTCTGTCTCTCCCTGGAGCTTCAGAGGGACTGTTGTTTTATCTTCTGCCTGAAATATCTCGGCTCACAGACCCCCAGGTAGATGCTTCCTCCTGTATTGTAAAAACTGCAATTAGCTTATGTCACACATGACGCCATCTTTAAAACAAGGCTCCAGTGGGTGGCGTTAGTTTGTCAATACAGACTTCTTTAGTCATGCCATACTGCTGTGTACTACTTTGTAAGTCATATAAAAGAAATGAGTCATGTTTATATTTTGAATAATACAAAAAACATGTTAGAAACCACATCATTTAGCTAGCATTATATTCAGTGTTTTGTTCACTTGCAAGTGCAACAGGCAATGTGAATTTGGTTGTGCTAAAAAGACAGCAACCTAATGTTTATCATGGAGAAAGTTGACTAATGACTGACACTAAATCCAAACATGGAGTATGAATACATTGTTGGTTTACAGGAAATTCTATTTAATTCATACCATAATGTACATTAAGCTAATACAATGTAAGCTAGGGTGGCACGGTGGTACAGTGGTTAGCACTCGACAATCAACTAATGGTAGTTAGCGTTAGCATTCTGAACGTACCCACTGTGATTACCCGATTTGCATCTTTAAAAAAAAAAAAAAACCCAAACAAAAATCACGAAACTTTATACAAATGTGTGGAGTGTGTCTGTAACTGCCACACACTTATTCAGACAAAAGTAAGGATTTCACCTCTGACAAGGAACTGAAATACATTTATTTGTACACTTAATTGCATTTCTCCTCTGTAGGTTATATATGTATGTTATATCGGTTAATTCTCGGAATATAGTTAAACATCTTTCTCTGTAAATGTATACATTTTTATATTGTCCACACTGAACAGCACATTGCCTACTCATCATTTTTATATTATATTATATTATATCCTCTTATTATTCTCTTATTTCTATTAATATATCCTTCAAGTATTCCTAGTTTGACTTCCCTTTTCTAAATTTGGTATCAGGAAAGTACATCTAGATAAATTTCATAAAGTTTAATTTTTTAAAGACACAAATCGGGTAAGATAAGGTCCGCCAAAGTTTTGTTCAAACGTAGTTGCCGGTTTAGTGGTCATGATGGCCGAACGAAATGTGCATGCGTGGTGCGGATCATATTGTCGTGCAATTGTGTAGCTACACCATCCCAAGTCTTCTTTTTTATTATTTTGAGATGGACGCGACGGAATAAAGGCTAACAGATACACATACTAACAGAAGTGTTGTTGGAGCAGGTGTGGCTGGAGGCGGGAACTCAGATTATCTTCTCCTACAGCGTGGGTACGGGCGCCTTATTAGTGCTGGGCAGTTACAACACCTACAATAATAACTTGTACAAGTAAGTCCTGTCAAGTGTAACCTGGCTTTATGACTAATGCACGGCCTGCATTGCAATGACATACACTCAAAACATCTAAAATATGTGTGAATAAATTATTGCATAATATGCAATAATATAGTTCTTTTCCCATATTATGGGAAAGGAACATGCTGTTATGAATGCTACTGTACTAAATATGCTGAAAAAACTGGACGGTTATATAACCATATATTTAAAACTGACAGCATTTTATAACCTTAACAACAGCTGACATTAGCATTTAGCCACTTCTTTAGCTAACATGACCGTTTGTTATACTCAAAATGAGAAACATTTAAAGAAAATCTGTAATATCATTTTGAACTGTCTTGAAGTTGTTTCAAAGAAATGCTTGAAATACATTTTTCAGAATTAATTTATACTTTTCCTGTAGTATTATACTGAAGTAACAAATAGTTACTAAGAGTTTTAGCTAGTTTGTGGTTGAATACTAGCATTAGCTATTGTCTGATCATTTTAAATGTGTTTAATTAGATATCTATAATGGTTTTTTTTTTCACTTTCCAATATTTTAGGTTGTTTATGGAGATATATTCATGCCGTGTTGAATGATGGGGAAACAAACAAAAGTATTTTTTCTGCAATAATACTTATTACACATCTCATGATATTATGATATCATGAGACGTGTAATATTTTGTGACAGCATGATAATAGTTGTTGTCATTACTAAAAACCCTTGACAAACAATTTTGTCATCCTGACATTAGGGGATAATGTCCACCATAAAAAAGAAACAAAAACCTTACATCATGACCAAGCCATTCGGTTATTCACTGTGTTTTTATGTTTTGCAGAGACTGTCTATGGCTGTGTTTACTGAACAGCTGTACCAGTGTGGTGGCTGGGTTTGCAGTCTTCTCAGTGCTGGGATTCATGGCTCATGAGCAAGGCGTTCCCATTACAGAGGTAGCGGAGGCAGGTAATGCAAGCTGATAGAAGGCCAGCTTTGCTCTCCTGGGGACAATACACACCATTAAGCAACTTATATTAATTTAGATGAGAATTCTGGATGGGAATAATTGGAGCATTATTATATCCCCAAATTTCTGTGATATTATGTTTTTGGTCCAATCACTGGAGCCGGATATCCTTCATGTGAACATGATAACTTGAAAAATATTCAATTTAGAAATGTCATGTTTTCCATAGTGATGAAAATCATGTAAAGACCGAATTGATTCAATTTTGCAATATTTACCATTTCTACATTGTCCACAAGGGGCTGCTCAAAACTTTAAAACCACTAAACACTCTTGTTCAAATCTCTGGAACATTTATCTGATTGACTTGAAAATAAAGTGCAATGAAAGGTCATGACCTAGAGATGCCTCACATTATGACATCATAGCTGTCTGGTTAAATATTGGGGGTGTTCTGGCATATACCCCTAGCCATCACTTCTAACAGCATAAGCCCATTTAGTGGAAGTGAATTAAACTGCTCCCTAAATCAAGTCAGTGTGTCGAGATTAACACAATGCTGCCATCATGAGGACAATGTCTGCTCTCAGTCAGATGAAGATTCCTTACAGTGTCTCTGGGAGTTGAAGCAAACCCACGTTTAACAAAATGCTATAAATAACATATATCACCAGACAGTGAAATACAAACCAGTTGGAGCAACAGTTGTTTTTTGTTTTTATTATGAACAAAACCCAAGTTCCTGGCAGCAGTTCAATGTTTGTACTGTTTCTGTCCAATGAATAAAGTCCATAGTGAATTAGGTTTTTTACTATGTTGTTGTGAAAATTTTAAATATACTGTTTGTAAAATGACCATCAGGGCTAGTGTTAGTACAGTGAGCATTCTGCATGTATTTTTTCCTGTGGTTGAAGTTCACTGTGCAAATTAAATTTATTTTCTCTCCCTGGTGCAAAAAGTATTTACAACAAGTAAAAAAAAAAGGAAGAAGGAAGATGTGGTATCACCCACAGTGTAATATGTACAAGGAAATAAAGTAATAATAAATAATAAACAAGAGAAAACAGCTGTACAACAGTCAACAACAGAGTAAAGTGCACAATGCATGCACTGTTTTTAATTGTACAGCTGTTTTATGTTTTTAATCTATTCTTGATTTTTATTCTTGCTTTTCTTTTCTTTTTTATTTATTCCTCTGTACAACACTTTGGTCCACTGTGGTTGTTTTAAAGTGCTTTACAAATGAAGTAAAGAGAGAGAGAAAGAGCTTAATTGTTAATACCTGTAAGTCACCTTGGAAAAAAGGGTTTACTAAATGCAGACCCAAGGGCGACTGTGGCTCAGTTGATAGGGCGGGTCGTCTAATGATTGAATGGTTGGTGGTTCATGTCCTGGCTCTGGCTATTTACATGTTGAAGTGTCCTTGGGCAAGACACTAAACCTTAAGTTGCTCCCAATAGGTCGTGCAGCCATTAGGCACTACCAATCAATAAACAGAAAAAGAAAACAAACAGTGCACATACAGTTCACAAGACACAAGGTCAAACATTACCCCATGATAGGGGTAGGATATTTTTGAGTTAAACAAGATGGTAACATGGTTAAAAACAAAACATTTACATACTCATCCCATAAAAACTACAGTTACATTTGATTTAATTACGACTATAATTTTCTCAAACAACTTTGCATTGTATTTTCACTTGCTTCTTCTTATGTTGCAATTTTACAACTTTCTGCTATTAATTCTACAGTCATGTTTTTACAGTTTACATAATCTCCCAGGGGTATGTATTATATGCTGTCAAAACTATTTTTTTTCTTGTTATCAGTCGACAAAAACAAAGGCATTTGCCCCCAAAGAAGATTTTTCCACAATGATGATTAATAATTATTTGTGATTGGGTGCCCGAAAGCTTTTTTACTCTATTGTGCATAAATATAATCAAAGGGTTCAGCTACAGAAGCAGATCACAGACATTTACCCTCAATCTGATGCTATTTTCCAGGTCCAGGCTTGGTATTTATCGTATACCCTCAGGCTATATCTATGATGCCCCTGCCTCAACTGTGGTCCATCTGTTTCTTTGTCATGCTCATCCTTTTGGGTCTGGACACACAAGTACGACACATGAGGAGCAACATATTTCATTAGAAGACATACAGGGTAAACATTCATTTTTACTTTCTACACAGTTTGTGACCATGGAAGCAGTGACGGCATCTATCATGGATATGTTTCCATCAGTCATGCAGCGAAGGGGCCAACGGGAACGATTCCTCCTCCTCTTCTGCTTTATTTGTTTCTTAGCTCAGCTCTTCATGATCACTGAGGTCTGTGTCCTATTTACAGCCATTTTTAAAATTCCTCATCACTGTGCAACATTTTTTCAGACACACTGCTTGACTTGAGCATATTATGAAGATTACTCAAATCCCTGTTACACTTAAACTTAATTTAAAGTAAACTGAATCTTACATAACACGGTGACACATATACATTTGTTATTTTTAACTTTTTAATGTATACATATTTCTTTTATCTGTTGTGCAGTTTGTACTTTTTTGTATATTTCAGTAGAATTTAATATTATTTTAGCAGTATATGTCTATGTAATATTTTGTCCTGTAATCTGTGTACATTGCCAATAGTTTTTAGCATTTTTTTAGTTTTTTTATTGCTGTCAAACAGAACAGACATGCTAAATGAATTTCATTGTTCCTGTAACAGTAACAATAAAGATCTATTCTATTCTATTCTATTCTGTTCTATTCTATTCTATTCTATTCTATTCTATTCTATTCTATTCATGTTTCTAGGGAGGAATGTTTGTGTTCCAGTTGTTTGACTACTATGCTAATAATGGAGCCGGCATCCTCTTTATCTGTGTGTTTGAATCCCTGTCAATGGGATGGATATTTGGTACGTACACTATGTTAAGTAACACAGAACTACAAACAAAATAAAAACTCTGGCCTGCTGTGTACTCAAACTGTTCATACAACCTTGTGTTTCCAATGAAGGTGCAGATAAGTTGTTTGGCATCATAAAGGACATGACAGGCATGCGAGCCAACAAGTTCTTTAAAATCTGCTGGCTTTTCCTCACACCGCTGGTGTCACTGGTGAGTCAGACTTTTATAATGTCACTGTTTGGACGATATATGTGTATTACAGCACAAACAACCAGCTGCAGCCAGAAAAACAGCAGAGAACACACTGATTTATTCCAGCTGTCATCAAATCCAGATCATGTATATCCACGCAGCCTTTCACTGCAGCCATATGAGCAACTTTTAACTCATGTGTGTCCAAACTATTCCATAAAGGGCTGGTGTGGCTGCAGGTTTTTGCTCCAACCAACCAAGACTACACAGTTTGACCAATTGTCTCTGTAGACAGTGATCAGTTGATTAATTGAGTCCAGTCTGGTGTGGTGCTGCTTGGTTGGAACAAAAACCTACAGCCACACCAGCATTTTGTGGAATAGTTTGGACATGCCTGGTTTAGCTCATAAAGACCTGGTGCTTCTATTGTGGCAGTTCGTAAATTATATTTTTTCTCTTTCTTAAGTGATTTATCCTTATTTCTTATGTAGAATTATTTTCCAGTGAAAATCCAAGTATTTTCTTATATTTGACTGATCATGTAGATGATCATAAAAACTCAGATTAAAGTTGAAGTTTGTATCAGAACTGAGAAGAGTGAATTTTTAAGCAAACATATAAGTTGTAACTGCGTAGAAACACAAGTGTTTCCATGCATTTTCATTTATCAGAGTCCATGGGTTTTACTGGTGAATCAATGTTGGAGAAGTTAACGGTATTCACATTTTCACTACAGAGGCTCTGAATGTCCAATGGATCATGTCTGATGACAATGAAAAGATGACTAACTGCATTTTACAGAAATTATTTCAATGTATTGATAGGTTAATTGTTCAAATGTTATTACACATTTTATGTCAGTGATTGGTTTTGATCAACGGTTGTTGATTTTCACAACCAATTAGTACTCATATTATAAACTCAAGGTAATTTCAAAGTTTAGTATCTTCAAAAATCTGAACAAAGTATGTCTTTTCCCCCAGGGCATGTTTATTTATTCTTTATTGGAGTACGAGCCTCTGATCTTTAACCGCTGGTACATATACCCAACCTGGGCGTACATAGTGGGCTGGATATTGGCCCTGCCCCCCATCCTGTTTGTGCCAGGATTTGCCCTGTATAAGTTGAGCATTGGAACTGGGACCCTCAGCCAGGTGAGACAACTAGGTGACTACTGATGTTGACAGATACAGCCTGGTTTAAATATATAATTTATATAATAATCAGGGCTGTCAAAATGAATGCATTAGCATGGATCAATCCATCATCATGATTAGTCTGATTTTAAACCACTTTATTCTCTGTATTTTAGAAGAGTTTACAATATGTTTTGGATTTTTCATAGCCTTTTTTTATGTTTCTTTGTGTATTTTGTGGGAAATTTGAGTCCAAAAAAAACAAAAACAAGAGATGGAACAGTCTGCTGACAAATTATTTTATACACTCTGCAAAATGGGAGTTTTCTTTTCACTGAAATATATCCAACTTAAAATATCGCATTAACATGAAGCATACATTAGTCGGGGATTCTGCTAACACTAGGCTAATGAGTCATTCAGTTTGGACAAATACATAATTACATCTTATTCAAAATCCTGGAATATTTTCCCAGATAAAGCAGGAACAGTCACAGATAAATCCCATTACACATACCAAAAGAGAAAGAATTATTTTATCTTATTTTCCAGAATTGATAACATAGAACTGTGTAAGATATTTATGACAGACTTCTAAAAAGGGGAAGCCACTGGGTGTTCTTCAGACACACTCGCATCAAGACTTAATTTTCAGTGCGTCATCTCCCTCCAAGTAAATTTTGTTTACCATCTAATCTGGCAGAGTTAATATTAAAAGTAAATCAATAAACCACATTAATTAGAATTTCAAGCATTTTCACTACAATTTAAGGACTTTCCAAACCTTGAAAACACAACATTGAAATGTAAAGGTCATGGTTGTTATTTTTCTCCAACAGCGTTTCCGGCGCCTGTGCCAACCTGACCCCAACTACTCACCTGTCCGTAACCAGGAGGTTGAACTGCATCAGAGCCCAGAGGCAGCTCTGAAATAGTTTCACCGACAGTTAATACTGTGTAAGAAGTTAGATAATACTGGAATGTTTGGTAACTACATTTCTCACAGCACCTTCTGTCTACTTCATACATGAACATCAGAACTTTAGGGATACATTCAGTTTCCTTGACTATGTGTTATCGTACCTGTGAACACAAAATAACCACATGCTACGACTTAATTTGTTGAGTACTTTATTTAAATAAAACAGAATAATGAAAATATATCATGAAATTTAAGATTTCAGACACATGGTTGTCAGCAGTGTCTCATATATGCATAAGCAGAAACAAATGAAAGCCATACACATACCACATGCATAAAACTAGAGAATCAACATCCTATAATACTACTAACACTATCAAACCCACAGACTCACAGAGCACAAAGTAAATAAAAGAGATCAACACCACCAAACGGATGGTTGATGAAAAGCAAGAAAAGAATGACAATAAAAATGAAAATGGATTGCAAAGCAGTGCACGACTCATTACCTTGGAGAGGTTGACTATATAGCTGAATGCACCTTTTCCCACAGTTTTCCTCTGGGTGCTCTGGTTGTCCTGCCATCAAAAACAACATTTCAAAGGTATATAATAGATTACTTCTGGTGCCTTGTCCCTGACCGAGGTATTGGTGTAGATCTGGAGTTGGTCCCTGGATCACCGCTCCTAATGGGATCCTCCTGGAGCGCTAGAAAATGAGTGAAATACTGAGAACACACTTCCCTATGGAGATAAATAGTAACTGTAACTACAAAAGATTTTTGTTCAAATATTTGAGATTGTGTAACATTTTTAAGAGTGTCCAAAACAATTTTTTCCACTACTGTTTTTTTTTTTGAATTAACTGAGAGCATTATAATCAGCCTAATGAGGAGTAAAGAGGTAAAGCTGAGTAAAGCTCAGTGTGTGATGGCCTCGATGGCAGCAACAACTGCACGATCACCTTCAGCAAATTATTTCCAGTGGTCTAAGAAAAAAGCATCTACTGCTTCTTATTTTGTAAACAGGATGAAGAAAATTACCCTGGGACAAAATATGTTGTACAATAACTGGTGTTTCCAGAGTTATGGCGAAGTACATATGTAACTGTCAGCATTCATTATCAGACGTGACACTACTGCTCTACCCCATGACAAACATGGCAACTCTCTTAATTCTGATATTTTGGCTTCACTTTTTTCATAGTTGCATGAAATATTATCTTTTGATATGGACAGAGGAGAAAGCTGCAGAAGAAAGGTGTGCAAATTCTAGTCGTCTCCCTCCTGATTTTGGCGTCCTGCAGCTTTAAGGCAGTTCAACCAGCATTGGTATAAAAAGGCTTGGCGGCAGTCCAGTGTAGTGCAGTCTGTGATGTTGCCGGGAAGCCTCCTCTGTAGTTTCCATGTCACAGAAACTACCAATTTCTTCAGAAAACAATCCTTTCTGAGATCCTTTACAGTCAGCTGAGTCTTGAAGGCACTGTCTTTACTTTGGCTGCTGACTCACATTACTAAACTAAATCGGGTCATTAAAACCTTTACTTGCATCTACCTTTTGGTTTTATTTAAATTTACCCTGAAGTAGTGTGTGATGATCTGACAGGACAGCTTCACAGATGATACTTGCTGGAGGTGTCATTGATGCATTCAGTAAACTGTGGTTTACTGATGCATTCAGTAAAATCTGACAGTGGTTTACTTCACTAAACCACTGTCTGCCTTCAGGGGATTTTCTTTTTCACAATTTTGCAGATATCTGGGAAGCAGGTGCCTCTTTTCTCTTACCCATCGTAGAATAAAGTCTAAAGTCAAATGTTTAGTGATTTATCAAGGATCACCATTTTTGTCTCAAAAACACAATTAAAATAGAAGTACTTGATTGATCCCACAAGTAGGAAATTCCTTAATTCTGTTGTGTTTTGAGTATTAGAACAATTTCCAGTGACATGGTTTTGTATGAAATATGTCACTACTAATTTTCACTGCTCTGCAAACATATTTATTTTGATAACTATTCAATAACAAGGGATAAACACTATTACTAGAAAACTATACTACTTCTTCTGATTCTCAATTAGCTATCCCTGAGTACTCACTGTTTCTTTGAAGGCACTACAGTTCATGCTAACCAGTAGAACTGTCAGGAGGCATAATGGTGACTTTGTCAGGAGGTTTTTCACTTGACTGAAGCTCACTGCTTTGCTCTGACCGAGACTGCTGTGGTACAGAACTGTTCTCCCTTGTATCTGTCACTTTGGGAAGGTCACACCGTGGCATGTCTGAGTCCTCAGCCACTGGTGGCACTCTGTCATCTTCAGAAATATTTTCTTGCTTAATGGCTGGCTCTGAATGTGTATGTGGTGTCTGTACAGTTTGCAAGTTATTGAGGTTAGGGTAGCTGCCAGACTCAGCCATGACGCGGTGTAAATTTTCCCATGCTGTGACTCTGTTTGGGTTTGCGCTGGCAGTGTGGTACAGTAGCTCAGAGTGTTGCCGTAGCTGGGCTATGTCCCGCTCTGTAGCGTTGCTCTGGCGTAGCAGCTCCTTAGTGCGCAGCGTGATATCCAGCAAACCTGATTTCTTTAAAACTTTTACTGTGTTATGGAGGCAGTGGTTGTGAGTATTGGTGACAATGTTTCTGTCAAGTCCTGTGGTTGGAAAGGAGGGTGTGGATGCAGAGGAGGAAGCCTGGCTCGATGAAACATTAGTGGAACTGGAGGAGGTCAGATTATTTCTGGGTGGAGAAAGAGATGCGCCTGGCAGCCCACATGTGCCGACTGCTAATTTGGGTTGCTTATGAATGTGCTGCTCGTGCAGACTCCTTGTCACAGTTGTATCATCATTCTTGTATTCTGTGCAGACACGCTTACTCATATTCTGGGATTCATCGTTTGATGAGGATTTGTCAGGTGGTTTCTTGCTGGGGTGTGGGGCAATACGAGGGTACGAGTTAAGAATTGGTAGGTAAGTACTATTTATTTTCTTCCCTGTGATACTGCTTTCATGGGACAAGGGCTTGTGGACCTGAAGTGTGGCAGGCATCAAACTTGGCGGCTGAACCATTATTACATGGTTGGTACCAGAAACACTGGCCCCACTGTTTCCACTTGTCCAGAGCAGCTGACCTCTATTTTGGATGATGTCGGGCTGGTGGGACGGGGAGAGAAGAAAAAAATTGATTCACAAAAAGGAACTTTAAGAAATGCTTGTTAAGTATTTTTCCTGATGTAGTATTTTATTGGATTGTCTTCTCTCTGTAGTAATTTGAGATTCCACCAAATGAAAAGTTCTTTATGTATCCAATGTATTGTTGTTATTATTATTATTATTATTAATCAGAACAATGAGTGGCCTGTAAGATATGAGAAATATTTAGCATTTTTAAAGTTGTCAATGAGGCTCCAGTATTTGAAAAAAAAAAAAGGAAATAAACATTTGCACCAACTCAAAAAACTCTGGATAATATTAACTAAAATAATAACCTTTAAAGTGTAGTGATTTTCATTGTGTCACTTACACAATACACACCTGTGCTCAGTGCCACTGAACCCAAAATTTCAGATATAAGATCTTATCTTGCATCCTTTTGTAGTTATATAGCTACTTGAACTGCAGTTAGATTAACTGCATAATCTCTAGTGTACAGTTAATATAACTGCAGTTATTACTTTTTGTATGATATCTAATGTGATTAATCTACAAATGTGAATAATTTGTTCTGATGAAGTGACCTCTATCTACTTTTTGCTACCCAATCTTATACTGGTAAAAAAAAAAAAATACATTCAATAGACTTACTTTTAGTTGTTTCGTAGGATTTCATTTATTTTGTTTTAGTTATAAGAATCATCTGTTGGAGAAATGTTACTCAGTGCTCCTTGTACATCTTAAGATAATGTTTACAATTTTTAAATAAAGAATACTTAAAGGCATTTTATCTAAAGTGTGTAACACTAATATTTTCAGTTTATTGGTAATTGGTCTGCTTGACAACTGAAATGCACATGCATCATGTCTTACCTGCTTAAGCATCATGTTCTTTATGATATATAAAGGTTTAAGGTCAGGTCTCACTGGCAGCAAGGTGTGATTCTCATTACTATCCTCCCTGAGATCATCACTTTGGGCTGACTGTGAAGAACTTGCAGAGTTACTTCCACCAGCCTGGTTTTTGTTACCACGCTGGTCCTCTGCATCGGTCTGCTGCCAGTCTGACCCAGTGTCTGCAAGACATAACAGATATAAGACTTGAGGAAGACCAGTAGAGGCACAGTATATGGCAACAGCATTTCTAGATATGAATAACATAAAAGTGAATTAGTTGTGTACATTTTACTGCCATGGGGCAACACACCCAGTGAGTCACCACATAGCGTTCATTCACAATTAAATAGACATGTAATCCCATTCACACCAAAAGTGAACATGAGTGGGTATATGCAAGTGTAGTGAAAAGAGGGAAAAAAAGCCCACAACAGAACAACAACCTTTAAAGTGAAAGGAATAAAAGGAAAAAAAATACAGAGCAAGTATAAAAGAAAAGAAAACCTGCAAAAATGTAAGTTTTTTTTTCATTAACAAGCAACGTGGGAGAAAGTAGTCATTTGACAGAAGGTTTTTACCTTGTTAAAATAAAATACCACAGGATGCCAGGTTGCATGAATTGTTTAGCTCAGGGGTCCCCAACCCCCGGGCGGCGGACCGGTACCGGTCCGTGGATCAATTGGTACCGGGCCGCCCGCCGCCTAATAGTTACTTAATTATTTATCTTTTATTTATTATCCGAGTCTGAGCAATCTTTTATTTTGAAAAATGACCGAATTCTGTCGGTTACGTCAATAGCCGCTTTTCCATTACCCACGGAAATTCGCAAAATATAAATATTGCTATAAAAACTGGTAATGGAAACACTTGGATTTCGAAAAAACACTCAAATATCGAAAAAAAAAAGTCTTCACGCTTTCATGACATGGTTTTTCAGATAGATAGATAGACAGACGGACGGACGGACGGACGGACGGACGGACGGACGGACGGACGGACAGACAGACAGACAGACAGACAGACAGACAGACAGACAGATAGATGAGAAGTGCCCCTCACTTCACAATCACATGGGTGTGATTCTTTTCTTCTTTCTTTTCTTTTTTACCAGAGCTGCTGCTTGGCGAGTGCTTTCTGAGTCCTGAGTAGAGTCGTTGCGATATTGAGGGGACAGAAACGGCCCGTGTCACAGGGGTGCGATCTGTTCCTATTGTCAATAGAAGTCTGTGCAGAAGAGCCGCCTTTGAACTGGCCCCATAATGTGAACGGGATGACGGGATCATTGTCGTAACTCCGTCTATACTCGAATAGTGTGCACATCGGTGCGCCGTGCCTCCCGCGCACAGTCTTGTCAGCCAGGCAGGCAAATGGAGAAGAGGGAAAAGTATGAAAACGAGGGTTTTATCTCTAGCGCCTGTCAATACATTTCCCCCCAACTCACCAGCAAAAAAGCACTAGATTTTGCGCCATGCGCTTTTCACAAATTTGGGCACTGGGGGGGGGGGGGGTCTGAAAAAGCGTTAAATATAGCGACAAATGCGCCAAGTTGGCAACAGTGATAACAGCCGCAGTCACTGTAACCATGACAACCATTGACTGCTTATAATTTGTTGTTAAGTGCAGAGTACATTTGCACTTAATATTTCGCTCTGACAATGTAGGGACCACATGTACAGACCCTTATAATGTGACTTTTACTGACGAGAGAATTAGCCGATTCATTCATGCTAATGCTATTACATGCTAAATCGCGGTTGTCATTTAAACACATCTAAAGCATATTTCCACTTAATATTTCGGTCTGACAATGTATAGGGACCACATGTACAGACCCTTATAATGTGAGACAGGTGGTTTGTTTTACATGTTAGGGTCTTCAAAGAGTTCGCTAGGGACTTTTAGTGACAAGAGAATTAACCGATTCATTCATGCTAATATCAGGGTGATATTGCGTTCAAGTGATTTGAAACTCCGAAGGTGACAGCAGTGAAATGTCGTGGGATGATATTTCACACGACACCCCTGCCTAGAACAACCGTCAATGGAAACACGTTCAAAGCACAAATATACTTTGTCGAAATTTGAGGAATATCGATATTGTTTTGCGAAAAACTAATGGAAACACAGCATCTGTCACTTGAATGCCAAAAATGTAACCCAAATGTTGGCAAAATAAGTAAAAACCAGATGTCTTTGGAACGTTTATTTTCAAAGAGGAAAAGGCCACTGAAGAGACAGAAGAAGAGCCTCCAACTTCTAAGAAAAGGAAAGCTTTTGACAGACAATACCAGGAGTTGGACTTGAACTATACCCCCCCCCCCTCCCCTCCGTAGTAAAATTGTGAAACGCTGACCGGTCCGCGGTAATAAAAAGGTTGGGGACCACTGGTTTAGCTCATCTCCTGGTGTAATATTTAAGGCTTTCCAAAGTAAAAGCATCAGGTCACTAACCCTATCAAAGCCTTTAGGCAGAGTAGCTGACTTCCACTCAGAATTCCGCTCCTGTTTTTCATGTAGGAAAACGTGATTGGCTCTTTTTCCTTCTTGTCAAATTTGCTTAATTATCAGATATCACATAGATGCATTGAGTTATTTATTCTACGGCCCTCTAGAACGTTGCGGCAGCTCCCGTTCACTTTGAATTGACGTTGCCAGCCTTCAGGGCGATAACCACTCGCTGCGCCGTTAACGCCCGCTGCCCATGGCAACAGGTTTTGTCACTTCAGAGTCACATTACCATATCACTCCGCAGATAGTTCGATCACTTTGAAAGTAAATATTCACTATGTTGTAACGGCTATTTTATCCAATCTGTTAGAGTAGTAGCACTAATAAGATGTAATAACCCGTACAATAAGCGGGATAATGCATTCCCGACCAGTTACTATCGAAAAATATTCCCCTTCGGGGCGATCCCGTCGGGGACTATTTTTCTGATAGTAACTCGTGGGGAATACATTATCGCTTGCATATCAATCAGTGCATACATGTCACTGAACGCTGCAGCCCCAAACCTCATATTCCTCATACAGTGGCTAGTCTGACTTTGTATGAATGGATATATTATAAAACTATACACACGCACGCGCACACATGTGCACAGGGAACAGATGTAGAGTGAAGCACTCACCAGAGTAGCCCGAGTCTTTTTCTGAGCTACAGCGCGAGTCCCTTCCACTGGACCCATCCATGGTTTTAGTGTCACATACTGTCAAGAGTGGTGTATTGTTTCCCTTATCCGTAGCATTTTTTTTGGATGTTGCAGATGTACTGGCCTCACTTAAGCCAGGCTCCTCCTTTGGCATGTCAAATCCTAATGGGAAGATTCATGATTAAATTTCCTGCAAAAAAAACTTATACTGTTACCTTGATAAACATACGTGTATTGTTTCATATATGTAGGGTTGGTAGGCGCCCTAAAAACTCCTCACAATTGCATGCACTTAGTATTCCCATGTATCTTGTCACCTCCCCACTGCTGGATGTAGAAATGTGTAGATAACCAATACTAAAATGTCCCAGTCCTACACCAAAAATACTGTTATTTAGTTGCAGTGAGTCTGTGCATTTTAACAACACACAGATATGAACAGACAGGGCCTGAAGCCACGTCTTCATTTAACAGTATAGTAAACTATCACCAAACACACCATTAAATGTAGAGTTACATATGTAAATGTGTAATTGATAAAAGGAACAGCTTTGTGATGTATTTAAGTTGTTAAGTCATATCTGGAATTCAGGGAAGCAGACACCAGAGAAATCCAAAGACAAAAATAATTAAGACCAGACATGGCTGAATCAAACATTTTAAAATTAAATCCAAGTCACTCCTGCTCATGTGTTGCAAGTGCAATTAATGGCATGAGGAAACAAAATCATCGATAGAAAAATTACAAGGCCAGAATATGAGTGGACTATAATACATCTGGAGATGGGTCCCTGGGCGCTGCTCGTGGCAGATAGTTCAGACGGCATCAAAGGATGGATTAAATGCTGAGGACACATTTCATTGTATAGTTGTATAATGACAAATAAAGTTCTTTCTGTCTTTCTACAGGGCACTGCAGACCAAGTAACAAACGTGGCTCTGTGGTGAAAACAAAGAAAGCCATGCAGAGAGCTGGGTCTCTAGCTCACAGTCATTATATTAAATTGCTATACAGTGCCAACATTAATTTACCACGTGTTAAAATGTCCACTATTTCAAACAGATTCAGATCCTTTTTATTTATCCCATCACTGGTCAGCTTGCGCTTTGGATATATTTGGAGTAAGTGGGATCCATGAGGGCAGCACACTCAGCCGAAAAAGCAGCTAAACCCTCCCCCTCCTTCCTCTGCCTTATTATGTAACATTCAACTTTGAGTTCGGCCCTCCTCACAACACTTCCTCTTGCAGACAGTACTAGTAAACACACTGAAATAAATTGTAATCCAAGTCGATGAAAGGTTAAAGACGTTATTGGTCAGCAACAGGCTAAGAAGTCTGGTGAAAAGGTGAAATCCCACAATATAAAAGCACCAAGTAAAAGAGGACCTGGCATTAAAATACTATGCATTTCATGACCAGTAGATGTAGCAGCTCCCCTGTTTACAGGGAAAACTTACCTCTAAATTTACAACACCCAGTTGCTTCCAATTCACCTCAGATGTCCTCCTCTTGCTTTGTTTTAAAGCTGCCTGCATGCCCTAAAATAACCTATAAAGCCACGTTGAGGAATAAAAAAAATTAGACTGTATAAAAAAATGAATAATTTTTGCTCTTTGTCAAATACACCGCAGAACTAGTGACAACGGGATGAGATTTTGGCACTGTCAAATCTATAAGAATGAGCAACACGACTTCCGGTTGAATACAAACTCAAAAATAAAAGATGCCAGAAAAGCGATGTTTCCCGCTAAAAAGTACAATTAGAGAACATCAACATTACCTCAACAAATTCAGAATAACGTCTATTTTTGTTTCGGTAATTCCGTGCTCACCTTATCTGTTGTGATAATAGGCCACCGCCCGACATTTATTGTGAAATCCCGGTGATGTATTGCGGCTAGCTTGACGCTTCTACTTAACGCGACGGCAAGACGTTGAATTATTAAAATGTTTTAACAGACATTCCAACGATATACTGCTCAGTATGGCTGTGCAATGGGGACAAATGCCCTCACCGATGATATAAAAATACGGGAATGTGGAAGAAAAATGTCCGCGTTACCTTAAGTGAACCCGCGGGCCCACAGTCGAGTCGGACCTCCTTTAACCAGACACAATAATGCAAACCTTCTGCGAGAACTCGAATCTGATTGGCCCTCCAGGAACTACGAAGGCCAATCACCGACGACTGCACGTGTATCGGCGCGCGGAGGTGGGGGTAGTGAATGGGAAAAGAGCAAACTGAAAACAAAGGGACTCGCATTGAGATGTAGATCTGTGAAACCAGAGGGAAAATGTAGTAGCAATAAAACCCATGCACGAATAAAACGCATGTTACTTAACCCTCGGGCATCCCTCCATTAGAGGCCCTTATTAATCACAAGTGTGCGGAAAAAAGAACAGTTGTGGAATGTACATTTAAAAAACATTCTGTTTTTAACTCACTTTTTTTCTATTACACCAACTTCAGCTGCAAAAAAAAAACTACGAAATACTCAATAATCGTACTTTTAAAAAACAGTGTACATGCTGTGTTGGTAATGTAAACAAACCATCGTTTTAATACAAAACATAAAAAGTGTTGTTTTTTTTCCAAATAACTGTGAAGTTTCAATAGAATAAAGTCACAGAAGGGAGAACTTGGATTGCAGTTAGTGATGTGTCATGCTCAAATGGTGCAGCTCTGAGAACCGATGCTTTGTAGTGAATCAAAAGAGCCGGCTCGCATCGAATGAGACCCAGCTCCCAGTTTATCCCTTTTGCTGCTGACCTCAGTGTTCATTTGTGCAATAAAAATGTTTGATTAAAATATTAAACAAACGGAAAAACTGCTTTGCATCAGAACACATGCACAAAATTAGGCAATTATAAGGTTGTTATAAAACTGTTTGCTTGAGTTTGGTTTTAGTTCTGTTTTGTGGATTTATTTGTACTTTTGTTTTTAATTTGTGCAATAAAATTTTGATTAAAATACTAAACAAAAATAATAGTTTTCTAACATAATAAATACACCAAATCAGGCAAGTATAAAGCTTCTCATAATGACATTACACATGAAAGGATTTGCAACACAAAAACTATTAATTTTTTTGCAAAGTTACGGTAAAATAAAGGCATAGAATGCATTTTTAGGTAAGAGCTTCTCTGGTGTCGATAGACCCGGCTGTTCTATTGCTGATTTCCCATCACTAATGCAGTTTGCATAACTAAATACATTTCACGATCATGAGCAGCCATGCACTTTTTCCCATGAAACGTGTTGACAGCATACACTCTATGGCACTTGCACAGACAATTCAGTCGTGGTGTCAAAACGGAAATATTTTCTTGTCCGTTAAGTGAGCTGCTCCACCTCCATATGCATATTATAAGTCAAATAACAACATAAAACTTTTAACACACAAAGTTGTGCATTGTCACATGACTGTGACTCAGGCAAGTCACATGACTGCATAACTGTCCCCTTAAAGCTCTTAATGTGGCTCACAATACTACTTAAACATTGGATCACATATTTGATTTTTCCAGCTTTGCATATGTTAGTGATTCACACCAACACTGGTTCATTTTCATTATTATTTTGGTGCTAGGTCAAATGATAATCACTTCTGTCTTCAAGTGTGGTTAAAATGCACCCCTATAAAACATACTATTATATAATATATATTGTTTTACTTTTCTGCTCTAATTTGATTTTATTTTTGTGAATCAAGTTTAGTCCTACTCATACATATTAAATAATCATTCATTTTACATATTTTACAATCTCAATCATGCCACTACATTTTTTGATGCAAAAAAACCCCACAAAAATATTTTTTGTATAATTTATGCATTAAATATATATATATATATATATATATATATATATATATATATATATATATATATATATATATATATATATATGATCTTACAAAAGTGAGTACACCCCTCACATTTCTGCAAATACCATCTGAAAGGTGGTGGTAAGAGTACTCAGATTCTGTACTTAAGTCGAAGTACAGCTACTTGTGTGGAAAAAATACTGTGGTAAAAGTAGAAGTACTGATTCAACTCCTTTACTTAAGTAAAAGTAAAAAATTACAACTCAATTGTGATAAAGTAAAAAGTAAAACTGCATTTCTTTGGCATTGATGAAATAATAACCAGGGCCAGCAAAAAACAGGACAGTTTCAAAAGTATCAAAGAAATAAGTTGTGTGGGTATGGGCAGGAAATGTAGGAAAAATTGGAAAAAAAAAAAAAAAAAAAGAAAGTCACAATTTAGATAAAACATCATTACTATGACATAAAAAGTCATATGTGACATTTAAAAAAAAAAGCATAATTATAAGATAAAAAGTCAAAATTGTGCGGTAAGTCAAAATTACGAGATACAATTATAGATATGAGATAAGAAATGCATAATTATGAGAAAAAGAGTTGAAATTATGAGCTAAAAAGTCACAATTATCATATAGAAAGTCACAATTCCACTTATTTTTCACACCGTTTAGTTTGAAAAAGTAACATGTTTATTCTGAGAATGTAAGGAGTAAACAGTACAGATATTTATGCAAAAATGTAGGGAGTAAAAATAAAAAGTTACCAGAAAAACAAATACTCAAGTATTAAGTACAGATACTTAAAAAGTCTACTTAAGTACAGTAATGAAGTATTTTTACTTAGTTATTTCCCATCTCTGGATTAGTGGAACCATGGTCTATGGTCCGATGAGACCAAATTAAACTTATTTGGTTTATATGGAGCCGAGTGTCTGCGACAGCAACCAGTCAAGCATGGTGGAGGGCTAACATGGTCTGGGACTGCATGAGTGCTTCTGGCTTTGCGGAAGAGGATGAACACACACATGTATTGGGACAGACTGAAGCAGAGCATGAGCCCCTCTCTTCAGAAACTGGGCCACAGAGCAGTCTTCCAATATAACAGCCCAAACCCATACTCCCAGACCACCACTGCTTTGGTAAAGTGGCTGAGGATAAAGCTGATGGAGTGACCACGTCATGTATATAGACCTAAAAACTATTAATAATGGATTAGATTTCTATATTGCTCTTCAAGGCACCCAAAGCGCTTCACATTATTGATCCATTATTCATTCACTCTCACATGCTCCCTCAGGTGGTGGTAAACTACACACGTAGCCACAGTTGCCCTGGGGCAGACTGACAGAAGTGTGGCTGCCATTTTGGGCCTACGGCCCCTCTGACCACCACCAAACATTCATACGCATTCATACACCAGTGTGAGTGACACTGCAGGCAAGGAGGGTGAAGTGTCTTGCCCAAGGACACACCAGACTGACTAGGACAGAGTAGGAATCGAACTGCCAACCCTTTGGTCAATGGACGACCCGCTCTTCCAACTGAGCCATGGCCAGCCGTCTATTGAGCATCTGTGGAGCATCCATCCTCAACCAGAAAGTGGAGGTGCACAAGATCGCCAACATCCACCAGCTCCATGATGTGGTCATGGAGGAGTGGAGGAGGATTCCAGTGGAACCTTTGAAACTCTGATGAACTCCAGGCCCAAGAGTGTTAAGGCAAAGCTGGGAAATAATGGTGCCCATGCAAAAGAGTGACACTTTGGACCCAATTTGCACATTTTCACTTAGGGGTGTACTGCACCACATGACCTTTCACACACTGGTATGCTTACTGTTAGCATGCACCACATGGTAGAATAATGCCATCAACCTCCACATCAATATCATCGGCTTCAAATGATTATAGTGAGGAAGAAGATGAATGCTACCAACCCAATCCTGTTTAGAGTCCATGTTTCCCTTTGTTAGCAAAAGACAACTCTTATATCCACTCTGCCTAATAATGACCATAAAAAATTCACCATCAAATTTGAAGAAAGTAAGGTTTGCCAAGTAATCAGATATTTAAAATACCTCCAGTACGACACATACAAGTGTTTTTTTTTTCTCCAGAAATGCTTGTATTTAAATAAATCTTTGTGATAAATATGGTATTCAAACTTTTGACTGCTTTCTTTAAAATACACAGTACTTGTAGTTTTACTTCTACTTTAAGTATTTGAGTAGTATTTTATTAAATTCTACTTGTAATACTTAAGTACAAAACATTTGGAATACTATTACTTCCACTTAAGTTAATTGAAGAACACTTCTAACTTCTACTCAAATGAATTTCTTGATATGGTACTGTTACTTCTACTCCACTCTTATATTTCAGTGCTTTATACATCACTGTGCTTTTGGGCAAATTTGGACATTTTCACTTTAGGGTGTACTGACTTTTTAGACATTAATGCCTGTGGTATTTTGAAGGGAAGTTAATTTACACTCTTATAGAAGTTACACACTGAGTACTGTACATAGGACCAAAGTGTTTTTTTATTCAGTGTTGTCCTACAAAAATAAATATTTGCCAAAATGTGAAGGGTGTACTCATTTTGTCGAGATAGAGAAGATCAATGTAGAGGTAAGACATTTGCATTGGTTTGTGTTTGTCTGATGTAGCCACACTTTTTGAAAAGATTTTTCTGCAAATACTTGACATTTGTACCAAATGTTAAGGGTGTCTGAAAATATTTATCCACTACTGTACATTTACACAACAGTTTTATAAACTTTCCACTAGAATGAACATGAAAAATGACTATGTACTATGTAGACAGTGTTCTGAAGTACATTTCTTTATGGCAGGGGTCTCAAACTAATTTTCTTCAGGGGCCACATTCAGCCTGATTTGATTTCAAGTAGGCCAGACCAGGAAAATGATAGAATAATAACCTATAAATACTGACAACTCAAAAATGTTGCTTTTGTTTAACTTGAAAAACAACCAAAAAAAACTATTGAATTGAATTATGAAAAAACTTACTTTTATAAACCATTCAAGTTAAAAAAAAAAGAAAAAGATTTGAGTAATCTAAAAAAACCCTGAAATTTCTTCAGAAAAATAAATGCGATTTTAATAATAATCTGCCTCAACTCACCATTTTTAAATGTGCATTATGGATCTGATGTACAAAGACAGTAAAATCTACAAAATGGCTTAAATTGTGCAAAATTTTCTTCAGACATTTCAGGTTATTCATATTGATTTCAGTTTGTCATATTTTACACTTACAGGATAATATGCAAATGTGAATATTTTCACAGTTGTTATTTTTTGCACTAAAACACAGACCAAAATTGAAGTTTTGGGTTTGAAGTTTTCATTATTTATTGTAATAGAATTACTTTCACATCAAACAAGAATAAAATATGGAGTCATTATTGTATTTGTATTATTTATATGTAGGTTATTCTGTTATTTGACTCTCGATATTGGTCTGTACGTGTCAACTGAACTAAAATCCGTTCCACAGCCTTGACTGTGGAATTATTGCAGTTTACAAATTCTTCCCAGGGGCCACATGTTTGAGACCACTGCTTTATGGCATTTGGCAGATGCTCCTCCCCCAAAAAAAGATTCACAGGGAAAATTAGCAATCAAGTTCTCTGAATAAAACAAAAACTGCTGTACAATTAAGGAATACAAAGCACTGTAATTGAATACACAATCGATAATAAAAACAGCTGTGCAAATAAAACAGATAAGAGTAGCAGATACAACAGGGAGTGCCAGGACAGGAGGTGGGTCTCCTAGAGTGTTTGATTAGCAGGGATGCTATTGTCACAATAGTCCTATCATGGAACGACCCATTTAGTGGCTTTGACAAACATTCTTGCTGTGTAAAACATTCTCAGAGAGCTCCTTTTAAGACAAAGTAGTTTTATAGATTATCTGCACTGTTGCACGATTCAAAAACCAACTTGTTCTGTGTCAAATGGTTTTATATCAGGGGTCTTGTAACCCTGGTCCAGGAACTGCCATCCTGCATGTTTTAGATATAGCCTTCCAACACCCGATTCGAATTCTAATTCTCTCAAACTCTACAAAAGTCTGATAATGACCACCGTGTGTTGGAAGAGGGATTAAACATCGATAGCCATCTTCCAGGCCCCTGTTCTATTAACCTGTTACTTCTGACCATTTACTTCAGTATTATGAGATTTGCATGTTCTGTGAAAATTTGGATTTTACCTTTATTTTAGCTGCTAGTCATGGAGATCACAAGCTCAGTAAAGTCACATATGTCAAAGACAGTGACTCTGGAAAACATAGCTCTTAAATCTCCACAAGAACTATTCGTCAATGCACAAGTCCTATTGGGGAATCATTGCTGCAGATGGCATTTCCACAGTCACTACAGAATGGCTAGTCCAAATGAACCATAAATTCACTGTTTATATACTGTTGACCAAACAGAATACTTAATTCAAAAAGGGATGTTCTGCAGTTATGAGACTCATTTGACAAACTCGTGTATTTTGACAAGTAACCTTAAGCACAAGTGTAACAGAACCATTGGTGATGTAGTATGGTGACAAGACTGTTTTTGACCAAATTAGTCTTGTTTTAAAAGTGAGCTTCATTTTCTTTTAATCTGTTGCTAGTTAAATACTAAAAGCCTGTTAATATCAATACAACTGGAGGTCAGACTCACATTGAAGGTAAAATTTCAGCATGATGTAATGGAAAAAAAACAAACAACTGAAGTCAAAGTTGCAGCACATACTTTATTTTAACATTAAAACATCACACAATTATATAAGCAACTCACATTCTCTGAACATGACAAGGACACACAGTACAGTTGTAATCTAAATCAGCTGCAAGATGAGTTTGAAATGGAAGTGCCATTAAGCCACTTTTAGCTTTACATTTCTTCAGTGATTAATGTTTTTCATCAATCTTTAATATTTCTGTCTCCCACTTCCATCGTAACTCGCTAGATCTGCATTGTCAAGTATATAGCACTGGACTACATAGAGGTCCAAGTCTTTAAGTGATGCAGAGTTGAATTAGTATCCTGAGGCATTTCTAGGCCTTGTATCACCTCCATATGTCAAGCAGACCAGTGGCAATGTTGAGAGAAGGATGTCTGCTCACACGCATGGTCTCAGGGGAGGAGAATTTAATAAAAGTAGCACAGGTATCTTGAGATTGGGCCTTTACTGCTGCATTGGCCAGAATGCGCATGATGCTCAGCAAAACCATCTCACTGAAACAGAGCATGAAGGACAGTTACACTAGAACAAAAGAATACAGTTCTAATGGAAAGAACTACATCATTCTGGGCGGACAGTCCCACCCTCCCACACAAGATCTCCACCAAAATGTTCCTTGTGCCAGGCTCAACATTTACTGACAATCCTCCCATAACATTAAGTTCTCTTGCTAAAAGGCAAATCTAGATGCAGGCAGATCTGGATTGGCACCTTTCCGCCACACACCTGCCAATATGGATGCTGGAAGCCAGACACCAAGCAGCCTCTCCCTCTGGGGTTGGGGGTTCCCGGAGGATTTGGCGAGCCAAGGCAAGAGCTGCTGCCGCCAACTGTGAAGGCAGGAAAACTACACACTGACCCTCAAAGAGAGACAGCTCCAGCAGGTAACGACCCATCCACACCACCTAGGGACACAATCCTTCCATCTTCAAACTATTACTGCATGTGCAAAACTGAAACATTAAGTGTATAATAAAGCTAGTAAAATTTACCTTATCACTGCAGCGAGCAATGGAGGCAAAGAGGAGGAGGAAATGCAAGGGGGGACAGTAAGACAGATCAAACTTGAGCACAGACAAAACTTTACGTTCCATCCGAAGCAGCTGATGTTTAGTGTACGTATGGTCCATCAAATAGCAGAGCTCAGACACCTGACACAAAGCAGGAGAAGAGAAAACATTTCATTTCCTGCATATTTGTACAATAAGACTGAACTCTGCAAACATTTTAAGGGTTCAAATACAGGACCAAGGACCCTGTAGTCCACCAGCATGTTTAGAGACATTAAGTGTAACTTTCGAGGTCATGGCACCAAATGAAGTTTGAGATGCGACTCCCTATAGATTTCCAGTAGAAAATGGATCAATATCTTGAACTTTTTAAAAGTTACAACACTTTGAGATATCCATTTTGGGATATTTACAATTTCCCAAAAAGTTGTGTGTGTGTATATATATATATATTCAAACACCAACCAGATCGACCTTGCCCTAAGGGACCTCTGCTATAAATTCAAATTGGGGAAGAACATTGTGAAAAGTAATATACAACAGACTACAACCAATAGTCCATCAAGCCTTTTGCATAAAACTCCATACAAGCAGAAGCATAAGCAGAATTTCATTTCTCATAATTGCTAATTCTTTTTGTCAAACAATAATCTTTACTAAAGGAGTCAACTTTCCTATTGTGTTGTCAACATAGTGCAGTGGCCTGTTTGGGATAGTTACCTCAGGGAGAAGACACTCTTCCTTCTTTGCTGCAATGAAGAGGCAAACAATGCCAAGGAGCTGCAGGTTGGCTGTAGTCACCTTAACCTGACGCAGAGAACGGTTGAGCAGGTGTATAGCCAGATATAGGGTCTCATCCTGGAACTGCATCATTTCCTATTGGTCACATGTTATTCATTTGAGAGGATAGTCAAGTTTCACAACCTCAAGACAAACTCTACATACCACATGTTTCATCTAACACTTAAAACAAATCAGAATGATGACAATTAGGGCATGCAATAAGGAACATACATGAACTTTAATGAGCCAGTCTACCAGGATTGCACGGGTGGCATCAGTAAAGTGCAGGGGCAGGTCCGTATTGGAAAGAGTGTGACCTTTTTGACTTGCCTGCAGGGTTAGGAAAATAGTGTAAATAAAAAAACTCTTTGGTAAAAATGTTGCCATTTTCAGTGCAGTTGCATTACCAGGCACTGTTGGGCGATTGAAAAGATGGCATTTAAATAAGTAAAACATCCTGGGTGCCTCACCATCATATTCAAAAACAGTTCCCAGGCGTATGCATGGTCAAATATGAGGTCCAGTTTCTCCAAAGCCCTCTCCACCTCTCGTTGCAGCAGACTGGGCACCAGTGCCTGAAGGCTCTGAAGGCCCTGCAGTCTATGAGGGTAAAGCAGCACAGACTCCTCCACACACCCATCTGCTCCACACCAAGGATAAGTGACATAACAGGTGACAAACAAGTAGCTCGTTTGTCAGCAATCACTTCCACAGTGAGAATTGGGGCATTATAGATGCACACATTTTTAAGGGGTAGATGTTTTAAGACTTGCGGTAAATTCAGGACAGTTGTTGAAACATTCAGCATTTTAAAAACTCCAATACCTCTAATATTAATTAGACTTTCAGCCGAGCACGTCAGACTGCCATCATGGAACCCCATTAAGATGCTGTTACTCGTTTGTGTGAACATGGTCCTTTCCTGCAGTCAGACAAGAGTATTGTACTAATTAAAACACATTGTTTCCAACAGTAGCAGTAGTGCAACATCTGACACATGTGGGCTTACGTGGTTAAAACCACCCAAAACAAGACCCAAGTTGTGTAGTTTGTTGTTTAAGCAGGATCTCATGCATACCCATCTGCACTCTGGTTCCATTTTGACGGGGGCCATCCTGGATTGGTCTACTACACTCTGCCAGCACTCTTTAGGTCCACAGGCATTAGCCCAAGATCTTAAGGGGGCTCGCCTGTCATCCACCTGAAGAAAAGACAATTACTGCTGGCATCCTAGAAACTTTAAAATGCTGTAAAGGCTTCAAGCCAGTACTTGCTGCAGTGAGTAAAGCAGCTTCCCAATATGCAGCTCCATCATGAAAAAAATGTACAGGGGAACCCGAAAGTGCAGGAACGCATTCTGCAGAAAAGTCCATTTTAAAACAACTTGGTAAAGTTGTTCAAAATTATAGCAATAGTGTGCCTGAATCACATTGTAAATCTTTCTATGTTTTAATACATATTGTATTTATAGTGTTTTAAAGTAGTTTTTTGTGTCCAGGCTCATTTTCTAGTTGACTGTTGGGAATATATAGATGAAAAATTTTGCATGGCCAAGTACAGAATCGAATATAAAACCTCTAGTTGTCAAGGATCAGGAGGCCAGTTGAAACCCTAATCAGGGATTCCAAATCAGCTGGTCTTTCAGGTGAACATAATAGGCCTTAAAGCTTCAACACACAAAAACAGTATTTGTAAGCTTTTAATGGGTCAAATATTGAACGTTAGCCTGGTGCCATAGTTATACTTTCTACTCAAGGTGACTGAATTATGCAGTAATATTACACACAGGAACATTTTTAATGTTACATAAAGGATTTAAGATACATTTACAAGTGGTTATGAGGTTCTCCTTTCATTAGTGTTTGTGTTCAGAACAGGTGTGCCAAGGTATAGATAAGATAATACTTTATTGTCATCATACACCCCTGTTCAAAATCCCTTCCCGTGGCCTAAGGAGCATAGTTTCGATTTATTAATCTCATAATTTCACATATGTGGCGTCATTGGAAATTTCAATTGTTTCTTACAATTGTGGCTTTGTCTTAGAATGACTTTTTAACCTCATAATTGAATATTTTTTTGGCCTCCAAGTATGAAATTTTTTCTTAGTTGCCTCAGTTATGACGGGCTTCCATACAGTTCCACCACAGAAGAAAAAAACATGGCAACTCATAGATGTGGGGTAAAAGGGTCAAAATGATGCTCTCGCAACCAGGGGAAACAGATTTTAGCAAGGATACATACCTTGGCACAACACTAGTACTCACCTTGTGTAAGTCCAACAGAGGCTTGGAGTCGCAGAACCCAGCCCTGGCCATGACCACAGCCAGATACCGAGCTCCCCTGCCTGGCCACTGCAGCTACTTACCCACAGGTGACAATAGAAGACCGGAGCCGAAAACGAACCCATGCTCTGAAACCGGCTCTTATTAAACACAGGTGGGCCCGCTGATTGGAGCGGACCACCTGGGGCACGAGTGGACGACAACTTCCGGTCTTCGCGAGAAACCATAAGTATGCCTTTTTATTGCTTTTTTTTTTTTAATTATTCTATTAATATATTTGTGATTTGAGATATATGGCATTAAAGACAAACGAGTAAATTTTAATACTTTCCATCCGATTATTTCATAAATCTACCATATAGCCAACGTCCTTTTAATACATGTAACTTCAAACGCTTAATACATTTGTAATGTGACTAAAATTGTGACTTTTATTAAAGATTAAAAAGTCAATTCTTTTGTCCTTATACACTGACACTGTATTGTAGGCCAATGCATTTTGCCCCACCTTCTGTATATTTTTAGACTTTTAATGAATCACTACATGGTATAATCACTTTCATCCAAAGTAAAACACTATTGATGTAAAATGCATGGCAGGCTGACATATTATAAAAACACACACATACGCAGATTTATTCAGTAAAAATGTTTACTGGCACATTATAGTTGCAAATGTTATAAGCTACCATATTGTAGCAGGTATCACCCGTTACATGTAAGTCTTGCAAAGGGGGCTTAGACTGTCTTCCAAGACAACGCCCCCCCCTTAAAGATTGCTTTTTTTTCTTTGCCCTCTGAGCCTCAACTAACAGCAACAAGCAAACAAAGAAAAAAAAAAAACTAAACTAAAAAATCCTTGTTACACCTGAATCAGGTGTGACATTCGTGACTGCTAATCACATTCAAATATACAGAGAAGCAAGGTAACCATAGTAAAGCTGCAAATAAAATACTACAAAGCTACTAATGCTGCATTCACCATCAAGCTTTTTTTTCTTCTCTTTTTGGTATTTACACAATAGTGAGGAGGCACTTCTTGTGCCTGTGTATGCCTACAGGAGAGGTCAGGGGTATTAACTTGCATGTTTAGCTGTGAAGCATTGCTTAAAGCGTGGCCAGCAGCGAGGTTCAGTGTATGGCTTCACAACCAATATTTAAAAAGTTCAGCAGCACCCCCTTATGGCCATGACAGCAATGAAGGCAAATCCACAGTGGAGTCCATCAGTGCAGGGTTCTGATAGAAGGTCCTGCTGTTTCCAAGGCAGGACACTAGGCTAGAGTATGATGGCTGTGCCTGAGCCAGTGAGAAGAGGTGCTGGAGTTGTGAACTGTAAATCAAAGCCATTTCATCACATTATCAACAACAGGAATTGGGGCCACCTGCTGCACAACGATAAGTTAAAAAATAAAAAATATATCAGTTTTTTTCTGTGCACACTCGGTCCTTGCTCAAGTCACACTCTCATACCTCACTCACACAAACATAAATAAAAACAAATATGTATGATATGAGGGGTATCCCAGAGAGTCATAGATTTTATACTGTTGTTGAGGTGACGGTCTACACCAAACTTTACAAAACACATTAATGGTCATACTTTTCTCTAGCCTGCTGAACAAATCAATGGATGTATTTTCTATTTGTACAATATCATGTATCAATATCAAGTATAAACAATTATTTGTAAAGTGTTGTGCAAAATGGTTACATTAAGGGCTTACATTTTCTTCAAATTAATCAATAGTTTATTAGTTTCTATAAGTGTGCTACTTATACTGTGAATTTAATCATTTGTCTGAGTGAATTGATGATGTTATATACACATGTTAAATTTAACCAACTTGCTGATCAATACTACCTCAGTTAAAATAAGCATTAATCAACTGGAAACCCCCTTAAATGAAGAACTTAATCAAAAAGAAAGCAGTTTAAAAACTTTTAATATATATATTTTATATAATGTATACTTAAACAAGACAGTGTGTCTTCAAGATTCTGAGAAATAGATGGACAAAACAAAGAGAAAAAAAAACAAATGCAAAATAATGACAAAGAAAAAATGTCTTGATGATGATGATGAACATCTCTTCCAGCAATATGGAATATGCTTGCGTCAATGTGAGCACTTCAGTCCGCTGTCCACAACCTCTCAATCATGTGCCGCCATGACTCCGAAGCATGCAGGTTCTCATTTCATCTACACAGTAAGGCAGGTGATGATTTGAATAGATCCATCTTACTGCAGGTTGAGAGTTGGTTGATCAGCTTGTGAAGTGTTTCGTTGGAATGTAAAACCCTGCAGACTGATGCTACAGGCAGACAACTACATAGATTTAAGTGCATGGATACAGCATTACAGAAAACACAAGAAAAAAAAAAAAAAGACTTGATATCAAACGTTGAATCATGTGAAGTGTTAAACTTCCACTTTGTTTTTGGCCTTATTAGAAAGACTTGCCAGCAATTTAACTCTTTCATTCTTTAAATACGGGAACATTCAGAAGCTTATTTAAAAATATATATTTTTAAAAATTACACTGATATTACAAATAGAAAAGGGTATAACAGATCAGTGCCTAACTCTTCAGTTAGGGAATAAGAATTACTGAAATGTGGCGAGTTTGTCTAAATTGGTCACTGGACAGATTGTGGGAAATTTGTTGAAAGTTGGGAACAAGAGTTGAACCTCTATTCTCCTCTTTCATTCAAAATCTTTAACATCATAACATGTAGAGCAACTGGCCTTGATAAAAAAATACCTCCAAACTGCAGATGGCTGTGTGGTCAGTCTGAAAAGCTAAACAGTGACATGAATCTTGCAGCATCACTTGGATCTCAATGAATGCAGTTTGAAAAGCAATGCCATGCAAGATCCTAACAGAGCCAATTTAGCGACAAGCTGGTCATAGCTCAGTCGAAGTTGCATGCTCGTTCCCTTTAAAAAGGCCATTGAGTGTGCTGTGTAGTGTCCTCTCCTATTGATATTCCAGCAATAGTTCAGTTTTTAAAAAACATGCATAAACAGAGACAAATGGATGGTTGAGAATCAGAATGGTTGGTCATACATTCTCTTGCACTCGTATGCACACATTCAGACATCCACTCACTCTTTCGCCAAAAAAACACACATGCAGTGCAAACACAGAAATGGCAGCCCTCCTCTTCCCCATCCACCCCCCACTGTAGGAACAGTCCCACACTTGATTTGTAACAGCAAGTTCCAGAAAGAGCACTTGTTAAAGAAAAAAAAAAGAAAAAAAAAAAATCACAAAAATGCAGAAATATGGCTTTACATTTAAAACTAACAATCGATCAAAAAAAGTGTGTCTTTTTCCCCAAATCTTTTCCATTTTCCTAATTCTGATTATAGTTTTTAAAATTCTATCAAGTACAGTTGTGTGTGTGTGTATATATATATATATATATATATATATATATATATATATATATATATATATATGCAGTCTATGCATGGGTTGGTTTTTATGTGTGACTATGTGTAGCATGGGTACAGCTGGTAAAGAGGTGGTACTTGCTGGCATAACCTGGTTTTCAAAGTGTCAAGGCTTTGATGTGGTGCCCAGTGTAGTGCAGCAGAGGTCCTGCAGGGAAGCCTAAAGCCACCCCACAGAGGACGTAAAGAGACAAAGCTGCCAGTCTATCCACACAAACCTGCTGAGGTCAGTCATTCAAGGCCTGTGTGTTCATTTTCAAACTCTTTGATCCATGTTTTTTTTTCTTCTGATTTGCCTTTATGTGTGTGTGTGTGTGTGTATGTGTGCATATGTGTGTATGTGCGCTTAAGTCTGAATGAAAATGTGTCTTGTGCCAGTTTCATTTGTGTCACTTGAATTACCCAGCAGTGCAAGTGTGTTATGTGGGATTGTGATTGTGTGTAAGCCTGCCTGCTTGTTCAAGAGTGTGAGTGATCATTCCCGTATGCTGGCAGAGTAGGAGAACTGAGGGAAGTGTGTACGCTGATCTGAATCCTCTGCATCCAAGCTGTCATCTGGAGTATGAAAGACAAGGCGAAAAACAAAAAATTAACACATGCCTTAAAATTTGTAGAAATGCGAGTCCAGCCACAGTAGTACATTTACTTACACTTGTCGGGAGGAGTTATCGTAATGGTTTGTGCTGTGAACTCGTCATCGAAGTAACGTGTGTCTGTTTCTGATGTTACCTGGGGCTTGAAAGGTGGAATGAGCTGCGGTGACAAAAGACATCAGTCAATAGTCTATCATTTTTACACCGTCCATCTTGTTTCAAACACCCAGTCACAGGTTTCCCCTGTCACCACAAACCTTTTTGTCAATGACATCCTGCCAGTTGATAGAGGTGAAGAACTTATGGCTCATCACTTCTTTGGCGTCATCTGGTCCACCTCCAAGCCTGCAAAACAAAGAAAAACATCACTCACCAGCAACCTTTTCTCTGAACAGATAATTGCACAAACACCATTATAACAAACGTACAACCACATTAAACAGTGTTGTTCACTTTGCACTTCTATTTACCAATTTCATTCTTAATTTCCTTTCTACTTATGGGTGCATGTGCGCCGAGACTGCAGGCAGTGTCCAATGTGCTAATATTAGCAAGTCTTCGACTGTTACCAGACCACTGAGGTTTGAACAAAACAATCAATTATGTCCTTGTTTATTGCCGTTGCTCTGTACCAAAATGAATCAAGAAGGAACAAAGGCTCAAATAATGTAGTTACTTATTTTATAGCTGAATACATGAGGCCCCCGAGCACAACAAAGATTCAGAAATCAGCAAGTGTGAGGGGCAAAGTGCAAAATCCCTGGAAGAAAATGCTTTTTTTCTCCAGGGTGGAACTGGTTGTTCCGTTTAGTAGGTACATTTACACAACAAAGACCACAAAACTAGAACTAGTAGAAAATTCCTACAAAAACAATATCATTTATATTTAATCTTTAATGTAGGCAGCACAAATTCGACATCATATGGTAGATCAAATGTTTTTCTCTTATTGTTTGCTCGTTATACATCTCTCATACTCATTGCTTGGTATTTTTGGGTACACTCATGCTACTATGTACCTTTGTTTCGGGTCCTTTTTAAGTAGACCGGCTAACAGGGCCTTGGCCTCAGGAGCCAGGTTCTTTGGAAAGCGGATTTCTTCCATTAGGATGAGCTCAAAGAGACGCTCATGGTCCTGGTTGTAGAAGGGCAACCGACCACACATCATTTCATACATGACCACACCCAAGCCCCACCAGTCCACTGCTCGACCATAGTCATTGTCCTCCAGCACCTGACACAGAAAGAAAAAAATTTTTTGTAGGAGAACACAGACACAATCAAAAAATTAGTCTGACTAACATGAGGTGTTAGGCTACCTCTGGTGCAAGGTATTCTGGGGTTCCGCAGAAGGTCTTCATGGTGGCGCCGTCTGTGATCCCTTCTTTACACAGGCCAAAGTCTGTTATCTTTATGTGGCCATCCTTGTCTAACATCAGGTTCTCGAGCTGAGCAGAGAAAGGACAGTTTAATCAGATGACAGCTGAAGAGGAAAAAGGCTGACATAGAATATGGTAGAAAGCAATTCTATGTAAGGCAATAGAGACAACAAACTGCTTTTTTCTGTTTTTACATAGCTCAATATCACTGGGCTTTTACAGTTTCCACAGTACTCCGTCTACATCCTGTCCTTTTTGTATGTTATATTAGACACAGTCACTGAAATAGGAACATTTACAGTGAAACATTGTTTAAAAAAAACAATCTGAGCCAAGAACGCATCTTACCTTTAAATCCCTGTAAACTACATTCTGTGAATGCAGATACTCCAGTGCTGACACTATTTCTGCACCATAGAATCGCGCCCTGTCTTCAGTGAACACTCTATCTCGAGATAAGTGAAAGAAGAGCTGCAAAAGAATAAGGCATATGGACAGGAATGACAGAATATCAGTTTTTGAACACTTCTGTGTGTATCACCACATTAGTAACTCAGCAGTCACTACAATGCACAGAAACGCAAAGACTACATCCAAACTAATGCATAATCATTTTAAAATGAAAATTTCCACCCACACAATCACTTTTGGCAAATTGCTCAAATAATAGCTTGTCTGCTGAACACACGAGCTGTTAAGACAACAAATGGAAAAACACTTGTAATCTAGTGTCCACGATGAATTAAGCGCCATTTTTTTTTCTTTAAACAATCATGTGACAAAGACTCAACAAATTGATAGGAATGGAACAATTATGTCTATTTGATCACTTCCGAAAGTCTCCTTTTTTGTCCAACAGTAATAGAGTGTCTTAACTAAACCAGTAACAGCAGTGTTTGCAAAAAGAGTCTGAACACAAAGTGCAACCTTAAAAGTTATGTGGTTTAAAGCAGAAATCTATTCATTTGGATGTGGCCAAAGTGTGACGTTTTTTTTTACCTTCTATCTTTCTGACACATTCAGTCTTAACACCTGTGAAAGTTATATATGTATAAAAAAAAACAAAAAACGTACTTCTCCTCCATTTGCATACTCCATCACAAAGCATAGCCGGTCATGCGTCTGAAATGCATATTTTAGCGTCTGTAGAGGGAAAAAACAAACCGTTAATGTCTGAATTATATTTGTATAAATTATATTTGAAACTGAGGGCAAAGTCTGGACATGGTGAACTTACTGTTAGAAAGGGATGCCGTGTATTTTGGAGAACTCTGCTTTCTGTAACTGTGTGGGCTACCTCATCCTAAACAAATATACACAAAAACAGTTCACCAAATTAGGCAGGCATTGGATACAAATAGAGAACAGAAACATCCTGAGACATGTGACCGAAAATGCAATCTGTTGAGGACTAACTTTAGCAATGATGACTTCTTTGCGGAGAATTTTCATGGCGTAGTACATCCCTGTGGCCTTCTCCTTTACCAGGATCACTTTACCAAATGTGCCTTTTCCCAGCAGTTTCAGGTAGTCAAAATCACTCATGGTCTGGAGGAGCAATGGTCAAAGATTAGCCATAACCAAAAGTCTGTGCATTTACTGCAGGCTGAGAACACACCAAACTGTATTTACGTTACTGTCAATGTCACACCTGCACATTCCATTCTGATTCTGAGTGAAAAGGTTTACCGTTGCACATATTTAATCATTGTCAGTGGCAAGGCATTGCACTGAACTCCCCTGACGTCAGTGCGACACTGTTAATGTATCCTATATGCATATGTACATGTAATAGTACACCGACTGATCTTTAATTCCAAATAACTGGAAAAACAGAAGAACAAGGATTTGCTTTTTACAAACAATGAATTATGAGTAGAAAGTAGAGGCTAGGAGTGAATTTTTGAAGGCAAGTAATTTAGACACAATCAGTCGATATCAACCGATGAAAAATTGAGGCTTTAGAAAAAGAACAATCTTTGAGTTTTTCATAAAGTGACCAAACCATTAACTTCAACATCCAAGTCCAAATAATAAATGCATATGCATATGCATATGCAAATGCATAAACGTAAATTAATAACAGAAATAAACTTCTAATTATTTGAATAACAGGGGCAACTCGGGTTGAAAAACTCAGTAGTAGCTCTTAGCCACTATCCTCATCAAGTTTTGTCCATGCAGATAGCTGGTTCAGCATCCCAATAGCATTAGACAGACCCATTACATTAGATTGCAGACCACTTGGTCACTAAATAAAAACTTTGCACATTACAACTACACAGCGGATGGAAAGGTCAATACACAAACTCAATCTATAAAGCTGGAGCAAGCATAACTTGAAAGAAAAAAAAAAGAAAAAAAGGGGGGAAAAACACACCCTTTACTTAAAGGTTGTTTCACCCAAAAAGGCTTTGGGAAAGAGGCTTAGGTTTGAACTTGCTCAATAAAGATGAGCTTAGCAGGACAAACAGCAAACACTCAGCTGCCAGGCACTGCTTGTGTAAATACTGACCACTTTTGTGCGGGATTTGGACACAGCAATCTCCATCTCCTCTGTGCCGCTGCTGTCACTTGGTGAACCATATTTGATCTCCATGGGCTCCTCATCCTGCTGCTGACTCTTCAGGCTGTTTGCCACTGCTTGGATCGATCGCATCCATTCCTCCCTAACTCAGATGAAGACATACACCACCTTTATTAAATCTAACTAACATCCTGTCAAATTTACTCTCAAGTGACAGTCTAAGTCTAGAGGTTTGCCAAAAGACAGAAATGCAGTCAAGTATGGCAGATTTGATTGAATTCTGTGTACCTCCTCTCTTCTCAAACTATCTAGAAGCAAAAATAACAGTCTATCATGTTCAATTCAGAGGACAGGGGGTAGTCTGTGTACTATTGAACAAGGACCTATTGGGATTTGGGTACAAAACTATATGATTATTGTTCTGTGATACAGACCAAGAACTGATGTATAATTTATTAAATCCAAAGGAGGCAGCCACAGATCTGTCTGTGCTACATGACACTTGTCGCAATGTACACATGTTATACATGTAACAAGAAGAACACCGCTTAAAGCTCAACAAACCCCATTTTTGGAAAGTAGAGCACAATTCAATGGGCACCTTAAAAGGACAAATATCTAAAAACAAGCCACCAGTCCAAGACCAGTGAACATAGCAAATTTCATAAAACAAAAAACCATTGTAACAAACTTTGCATCACTAAGCTACGACTAAGCAGATACAACAGAACAGGTCTTATTTCTCTACCCCTAATAGTCAGTGAATGAAACAAAGAAGAGCAAAATACAGGTCATGTCATAAAATCACAATTTTGAATCTGCTGTTCTGGTCAAAACTTAAGTTTTATATGAATGAAGCATCAGCTATCTGCTAATCCATTGATTTATATTACATTGAAATGACTCCAACTAGAAACAACTTAACAGGTTACTTAATATTTTATAAATTTTGCCATGTCCTAATGAACTGAAGATGACACATGATTCTTGTCATACGAAGATCTCTTATTTAAATCTATGAGCTGTAA
The DNA here is from genome assembly GCA_020466265.1 of Siphamia tubifer. Classification (NCBI taxonomy): domain Eukaryota; kingdom Metazoa; phylum Chordata; class Actinopteri; order Kurtiformes; family Apogonidae; genus Siphamia; species Siphamia tubifer. Next base: position 20,397,675 of record CM035795.1, on the reverse strand, counting down.
ATCAACAAACAATTAAAAACAGCAGCATTTGGAAGGGTGTTAAAAATAGACTCAAAAGAAATAGAAAACCTCTGGTAGGCAAAGACTGAAGAAAGAAAGACAATGACACAACAACAAACAAACAATAAGCGAACGGATTGCATTTGGAATTTTTTTTAACCTGAAACATTACAACAGGAAACCTCATCTCAATTTAGGTAGATTTTAAAAAAATTAAAAGAAAAAATGAAAGGGGAAAAGCTAGGTATATTAATTTGATAGATTCCAAAGACATTGTTAATCATTCATAAAGGTCTGAAAGAATAAAATTACATTTCTTTACGTCATCTACAGAAATTCTATTTTAAGATGAAACACTTCAACATAATGTCTTTACCTCTCTTCATTGCTGTCTACATGGAAGGTGCGCTCGATAACTGAGGTCCACTGCAGACAACGAATGACAAATGTGTTTGGCCTAGGCCGTTCAGTCTTCATCAGCTGACATTCTACAAGGCACAAGTATATCCACTCAGACTGAGCAGCTAAAGGCAACACCAAAACATAAAACCACTTCTCAGACTTTAATCCACTATTTGCTGGTCTCTGCCAGCTAGCCAGGAAAACTGACCTGCTACAGAGAAGTTGTTGAGTGGCGGGAGGCTGTGATCACTGGACACCTCAGGCTTCTCTTTGTAGCCAATGAATGAGCCATCGCTCTTTAAGATGAAGTAACGAGGCCTCCATGTTTTAATGTATTCACCTGGAAAAAGAGATGAGTAAAGATTTGTGGGCTTAATACACTACTCTGTGTTGCAGTAAGATATTATTCTTTGTGGTCTCTGATCAGCAAGGATTTGGGGCTAAACTATTTAAACCATACCTCTCTTGTGGAGCCATCCCTCTCTCACAACACTGACTTCATTCATGCTGGGGCAGAAGACTGTCTGGGTTGGGAAGCGGCCTAAGAAGAGCTGGTGGAAATTGTGTAAACTGCCCCAAGTAATGAAATACCTGACAGTGGCTCAGATGAAACTCTTATACTCTCCTAGAGGAAAAGAACAACAAAAACGAACACCATAAATGTTGAGCAACAGTGCAGGATAAACAGAGACAAATGACTGACCATAGATGTAAGCATCTTAGATACAACTTAGTAAGTAATCACAATTTACAGAAACAACTCAGATTCATTAACACTAGAGATACTATGAAAGGCAAAATTGATTTGGCAAGTCACAGATTAATTCTCCATTTACCAACTACAGCTTAAGTATGCATCTTATTTACTACTTCAGTCCTATTTTATTCCTCACATAGCTCCAAAATAAAAAAAAAAACTACAGATCTAGCAGTGGAGGTGAAGGCACACTGCAAGTGATTGCTCAAAACAAAGGAAACTTTCTGTGAATTGTCCTTGATGCTTATTTTGGGAGTGTTGACACCAGTGTTTCAGTCAAACATACCCCTCACCTGTCAAGGAACAGAACTGCCTTGAAACACAAGTCCACTGCAAGAAACTGCTGAAATCTGCATCTCCATTCACCATAACATAAGTAAATGTGTTACATTTAGGGCCAGCATTTTCAAACACCCAGCAAACTATCGTCTTCACAGTTATTTTTACATACAGCAGATGTTGGCATTGCATTGATGATACTATAATAATGGGGTAGTCTATGCACATTAAACAATTAGAAAAATGTCTGTTGTAATAGCCTCCCACAACTCTTGTTGAATGTTTGTGGAGGGGCCTTGATGATCAGGGTCAGTTCTATATCAACAGCTTGTGTTAGATAATACATTTACTAAAATTTCACAGTGTTTCGGTGAAAGTGATAGGGTTAAATATTACAGTGCGTACATTAACCGGAACACAAAGACTGTTTGAACTGCGTTGTTTACAAAGCAAAAAAACAGACAAGGCTTCCGTTGACTTCAGACTTTTAATGGCCATCGTTTTTGCATCCGGGGTTGTTTTCTCTTACACCTTCAGTAGCAGATTGACAACTCTATGCGATAACAGCGTGAATAGCACCATGTACCAGTAGCGGCTTCCATTGTTTTTGTAAACAACCGATTCCAATAGTAACATCAAGTTCATTCTGACGACAATTCGCACTTACTTATAATGCACTTACTACAAGATCTGTCCGATTTAAGAGTGCAGTTTTATTAAAACCCGCAAATCTCTTATCTGAGTTAACAGCAAAGCCACGAGTTTCCAAACGTAAACATTAACGTAGCGTTAGTACATCCGACTATCACTGTTAGCTAAGTATGTCAAAGTCAGCAAACGTTAGCGTTACATCTTAGTCAAAGACAGCTCGTACACTCCTCCGCGTTCTCTTGACGACAAACAAGTTCCTACAACCCTGTGACCTTATCTGATGGCCACTTTGGCCAAGTGGCGCCTCAGACAGCAGCGAGGACACTGACCATGACCGCATTACGGCCAAACAAGGCAGCTAGCCAATATAGCTTTTAAGCTAAGTGCCAGTTAGCATGTCAGTTAGCCACTGAGGCTAGTTCTTGTGTCCCGGCTTTTCTTACCGCGACTTTAGGGACAAAAACCGTTTCCAGCTGTTAGTTCTTGAAGAGGCTCCGGAGTCCGCTGCACAAAGCCGTCACCAGTTTCCACAGAAAGCGTGTGTGTATTGAACTCTGTCAATGATCACACAGCCTGGCTAACTGCTCTCCGAGCTTGTTTTCTTCTCTCACAACAACAGCGGTGGCGGCGTGCTTGGTCTGTTGCTGCTGCAGTGGTTCACTGAAGCGTATGCAAGCAGCGGGAGAAGAAAGTCCACCGAGCTCCAACTTGATAGTTAGGTATACAGCATACAACTACAAATAATTTACCAGTCCCTTACATATAAAGCCGCCTGTATACCGGTTGGTGGGGTTGAAACGCCTGCTTAACGTGGAAGCCCTCCGTCCCAGACAGACAGTACAGCAGCCCCGCAGACGCACACAAAAGGAAGTGACGTAGGGGGCCAGCGAGGGTCCACTGCACCGTAACAGCCAGTGTGAAAGTACATCAAGTACTGTAACCTTAAATTCACCCTCCTCTGCAGTGTTGACGTACAGATCAACTATGGTATAGGCAATGCACAGATTAAATAACAAACGCAAACCCTTTCACATGCACAATAAAAAAAATCCATCTTTTAAGTCAACACTCTTACTTTGTCTAAACCAAATGTTATAATGCTCACTGAAACAGTGAGCATTATAACATTGTCAATCACAAAGGCCTGTACAACACAATTACTTACAGGACAGAGAAGGGTTAATAAGGAGACAAGTCATGTAAGAAATGTAGAAAAAATTTATTATGCAAAATATGTGGATCTGAACATAACTGCCTTATGTCAGTTTGCTTTACTTTGTTGTCTTTGTTGCTTTCGCTGCAGGTATCGAGCACGAGCATCACTAACACTGGCGTCATCATTTCTCTTTTCCAGCTTCTTCATGGCATCGTCAACAGAAACCTCTGGTGGAAAAAGAATAACTTATTAGTTTGTTCTAAACTTGTAAAAAAAAATAACTGCAAGGATGATTTAACATTATTATAGCACATGGTAATAGCAAGAATGAAACACTTTAAAGAAGACAATATCAAAGTGAAAGTTTGATCAGTAATTCTGAGAACCTTGTTGTCTTTTGGCCGCCTCTTTGTTCTCCCATTTCATCATTTCCTCATCGGTTACTTCTTCTCTTGCCACATTACTCAGTTCATAGACATCCACCTCATGGAGTTTAGGCAATAAGTCCTTCACCCACTCGTACCGAATTGGACACACAGTCCTGATATACACTCTTGAGGTTACCAGCACATCATGAAAGATGATCCAGTCAAGTTCTGCCTCCTGGTCGAACAGCTACAATGAAAAGCGTTAGAGGTCAGATGCAAATCCCGCAATTGAGATGAAGAGGACTGAGAGGAAATGTCAACACATTTACCGATGATGATGGATGAACATGAACCATGGACCCATGGCCATCCATTGTGCAAAATACCTTTCCAACAGACCTGTATGGGTTGAAAAATATTTAATCTGGAGAACCATTAAAAAGTTCAAAGTTAACAGGGAAAGGTAAGGAATCACAAAGGAGGAATTCAATCAAACAGTGATCAAAACATACCTCCTGGCAACATTTGTGAAGTATCCTGTGCACAGGCATCGTCTGAAGAGCTCACTCTTATTACCATTAAAGGTTTCAACAGGGAAATCTCTCTTCTAGGAGGCAAAAAGAAATACAAAGAAACATAACACCACTGCAGCACAATGACAAACCACCAGACATAACCCCAGATTAATAAATGACTAATCTGGTCTCGTCACCTGAACCCGCTTTATCCTCACTAGGGTCATGGGGGTCACTGGGGGCCTAATCCAGCAACAATAGGCGAAGGCGGTGTACACCTTGTATGAGTCACCAGTTCATATCAGGGCTGAACATATATAGACAAACAATCACTCTCACATTCACACCTATGGGCATTTTAGATTAACCAATTAACATATCAGTACATGTCTGTGGGTGGTGGGAGGAAACTGGAGTACCTGGAGGAAACCTGCACAGACACAGGGAGAACATGCAAACTCCACACAGAAAGGTCTGGTGTGGGAATCGAACCAGGGTCCTTCTTGCTGTGAGGCACGAGTGTTAACCACTGCACCACCATGCCACCCCTAATCTGGTCTGATCATTAAATTATTGTGATGATTAATAATTATAGGGAGGAAAATATTCCAATCTATAACAGTCGTTGCAGTCTGTTGTGATAAAATGCGTTCTGAATATGTACCTGCTGGAGTCTGAGGAGGATATCTCTCAGCTGAGTCTCCACACTAAAGGCTGACTTCAGTGCCCTCCAGTGGATCCAGTGGTCCTTACACCATGCTGAGGGTTTATCGCTGCACAGGAGAACAGCTAGAATTCAGTCAATTGGGATTAATTCATTAAAAAAAAGCAGAGTTGTGGACCAACAGCCTTCCTTCAAACAAAGAATAGGAAATAATTCAGATTTACTTAGCATCTGACTTAAATAAGTACCTGGATTTACATAACTGAAACACAGTCAGAAGCGTTGCGAAGTCATTCATACCACCACTCTTGGCAGCCAGCGCGCTGTGCTCTTTTTCTGCCTCTTTCTGCTTGTCTGGGTGACCTGCAGAGAGCATTTCAGTGGTCACAAGTGTTCACATAGCACCAAATTTTTTGCTGTTTTATGAGGAGTTATTTTACTGTTGTGGTTGGATTATTTTAGGGCAGGTATACAATAGTTTTATTTTGTGAAAAACTAGTTTCAGTTCAGTTTTCATTTAGTTGTACTTTTTCAGGTATTATCAGGAACTAAACACAAAAAAATTACTAAACTAAAGTCTTGGTTGGCTGGCATGTATATAATGAGGATAGCAACCCCCAGTTCAGTGAACATCACCATCTGATCTCTTGGTGTCCTCTGTTTTGAAGTAGAAACATTGAGTTGTGGTGTTTTGGTTTCTTCTGTTTTCATTGTCCACTGACTCCTTCTTTACCTTTGGTTTTGGGTCCACTGTTTTTTGTTAGTCTATGATTTTGTTTAATTTTTTAAAAAAGTTTTCCCTTAATTCTACCCGTCTTTCATCTTGTGTATGGGGAAAAATAGGAAAAAAACCAAATATGAATTACAAAAACATTCTTCATTGACTTTTCAATAATTAAAAAAGCAATTTTATTAAAACTGTTACTTAAAAAGCTAATTTATTCAGAGTGGTGAAAGACACTGACCTGGTCGGATGAAGATGTTCTCTACAGATAACATGGCAGCCACAGGTAGCAGCAGGTCCTGGCAGCCGAGAGACGCAGCTTTGAGTAATGCCCTGGTGAGACCTGGATGCAGGGGGAACTCCACCATCAGCTCCCCAAGCTGGGTCACTCGACCTCTCCTACAGAAAAATAAAATTACTCAGTGTCTCAAAAAGCTCATGGACTCATTATCAGAATGCTGTTTTGCTGCAAAACCTAAAAGCTTGATACATGTTTATCTGCTCACCTGTTTATGGCATCAAACTGGTAGAGCTGTTTCAGTGCTTCTAGGATAAACCTCTCTTCTGGACAGTCCAGATAAGGAAACCTCAAATTACATGAAATTGCATTAATGGAGGAACGAGGGCATGACTGAACTACCTGGTCTGATGATGGAATTTATACTAGTGTTGTTTTCTGTTCCAGTAATTTATTTTGTTGTCATTTACTTATAGGGATTATTATGGCAGTGAAACAAATATATCTTTTAGACATGTTGTCAAAAGTATTTAAGCAGCTGATCACATTATATTTTAATGACCACATATTCACTGATACAAATGTGTGCAACAACCTTTAATACAATGTATAAACATCAGCCATGTCTTTCAGTGATATGTTACTTTCAGGTAGCGGATATCAGTCAAAAAGATAAACTAACTGATGCCAAGATTTAAATGCTATACATGTGCATTAGTGCAATAAAGAAACATGGAATAAATTGCAATAAACAGACTGACACAGTACCAGTGACAATACCTGATGACATCATGAACGCCAAGGCATTTAAGTGTAAGTATCACCGCAGTCAGACTTGTCCTCTGGATCTCTGGAATGGTATATTCAGGCATGCATTTCTCCCAGAATTCCTTGTTATAAATTCGAAAGCATTTCCCAGCTGAGGTTCTTCCAGCTCGGCCTGCTCTCTGCTGGGCCTCACTCCTAATCACAGAAAATCCCCCCAAAATCCAGTCTGAGTCTCTGTTGGCAAAGCGTTCTTCATATTGTGCTTGTTAGCATGAAAATGACTTAAACAAGGTTATTTGCAGATTATATACATTAATTTTACTCACTGTGAAATAGGTACCACCTCCAAGATGTCCAGCCCCACTCTGGAGTTGTGATTGAGTTGTTTCACAAAGCCACTGTCCACAATGTATCTGTGTGAAAATGGAACAGCACAAGAAAGTGCTTTGCATAATGCTTCCATTCTGCTGATTACACGCAAGATGTTTCACTCACTTTATGCCATTGATGGTGAGAGATGTGGCTGCAATGTTAGTGGCCACAACACATTTCCTTATTCCTGGAGGTGGAGGCTGAAAAATCTGCCTCTGCTGATCTATTACAAAACCAAAAGTAATGGAGTGTTTTCTTACAGTATTAGTAGTTTTACTAATATTATGAACACAATCCAAAATGTTTTATTATAAATGTAGAAAAGCTTCAAATGTCATCACTGTAATAATGAATAAGTATGGAACAAAATTACCAGTAGGCATGGATCCATAAAGAGGCAAAATAAGTAGGCCATCCACAGTTTGGTCATGTACATCATAACGGTAGTCGATAGTTTCTGCTTTTTCAAACAGCAAATCACAGGCTCGCTCAATCTCTGACTGACCTGTCACACATAGAAAATTTTTTAAAATCACTGGAAAATCTTATCAGACTTAAGATGCACTTTAATCTGATAATCATGATGGCTTACCTGTCAAAAATACAAGGATATCCCCTGCCACTTCACTGGTGTGAATGTCAAAAGCCACTTTAACAACCTATGGAGCAAAAAGGATATATTTAAGACAAAAAGAAACTAATGTTTGACAGATCAGATCTTGATTAACAACCTCACATAAGAATGTGAAAAAAAACTTGATCACATTTTTCTTTAGTATTCTTAACAATTTTCCCCATCTGAATATCGGTACCTCTTTTACATAACCAGAGCTTTCTGTGTCTTTATGTCCAATAGCAGAACCAAATGTACACAACACAGGAAATGTCCTCCCAGGTATAGTGAAAACAGGGCAGTTGCCAAAAAAGCTTGACAGTTTTTCGGTTTCCAGCGTAGCAGACATCACCACTACTTTGAGAGGGAAAGCACGTCCCTTTTTGGCTTCATTAGGGTTGGAGAAAATTTTCTTTAGTAAGCCCAGGAGAATATCCTGTAACAAACAACAAATAGTAAGTGAAAAGAGGAAGCAGAATGGATAAACAAAAAAAAAAAATGTAAACATGTATTTTAACAAAATAATAAGAGTGAGATATCTTTTAATAATAATATTCTTCTTATTCAAACACAACATATAAATATTAAGGTGTTTAGTAGTATGTGATCTGGTGTAGAGGTAGTTTTGTATGAATATATAATTATTGGAATAATTTAGGTAAATATTGATGTTGGCAACATTTAAGGGAGTTTGCTTAAAACTTTGTACCTTTAGATATGAGGACTTGTACCTCACTGTAAACATCAATTCAATGTCTACTTACCATGCCTAAAAACAAAGCTAATTCAGTGAAAAGCACTGTTGTATATAGAAATATTTCTTAATAGAACACTTTTCATTGAATTTCAAATGAGAAAACATAAAAAAAAATCTTGTAAAGTCACGATTCAGGCTTGAGAATTACCAGTCAGATTTTTTTGTTGTCTTTCTCCTTCTCCTTTCCTGTAACTGGATCTGTGTATTGTGATTTTCATCCTGAACTTAGTTTTTTTTAAGAGGACCACAGGAAGATTGGCCTAGCATTTGTGTAGCTAATGGGGATCCTCAATAAAGAATAAACTGAATAAAGAGAATGAACCTTACAATCTGCCAGTTACCCGAGTAAATGTAATTTCGCAACATTAATATCAAAGATCAACTCACAGTATTGAGGCTGCGTTCGTGAACTTCATCCAAGATCACAACACTGTACTGAGAAAGTCCAGGGTCGGCCAAGATCTCTCTGAGAAGACAGCCATCTGTCATGTACTTCACCATTGTGTCCTGGGTCCACATAATCATATCTCAGTATTACCAATACAGGCTAAATACAGATACAGTACAGACCAAGGAATGCATTGTGTTTGTTTGTCACCTGTGATGTGCAGTCATCAAAGCGTACTTGGTAGCCAACCTCTCTACCCAGAGTGCATTTCATCTCTTGGGCTACTCTTTGAGCCACAGTGATAGCAGCCACCCGGCGAGGTTGAGTGACACCAATTTTTCCTTTTTTACAAAAGCCTACGTCCAAAAAGAAGTAAAATCAGGTTAGACTTTGGTTAAGCCTTCCAAGACTATTTTAATGACATTGCGATTTGGAGAAATTATAATTTTCTTGCTTTCATGTTGTTTGTACATAATTAGTAGCATATATTGTATAAGGTCCAGTGATTGATTGACTGATAGACAGACACACAGACACACACATATATATATATATATATATATATATATATATATATATATATATATATATATATATAGTTTATGACATTTCGGGCTTCACAAATGCAAATTCAAAACTTCTAAATCATATTATTTAACTGGTCTATGTCTATGACCTACCTGCTCTGTACAAATACTGTGGTAGTTGAGTGGTTTTCCCGCTGCCAGTCTCACCAGTAACAATCAGGAAATCATTGTCTCTAACAGCTTGTCTCAGTTTGTTTTTGTGTTGATAGATGGGCAGTTTGGACTCGTTTCTTTCTGGGTCCATTGTCGATGATTTAGACGTAATATACCAATTTACCAGAATATATAAGTGTTAGGAGTAAATAAACACAATGTTAACGCGTGTCAAAACTAGAAAGGTTTTATGGTGCTACGTGCTAGTAGGGGGGGAAAATGAACGCTTTACATTAAATAAATTTTTTATGTGGAGCAAAACGCCATGTTCCACAGTGAGAGCACAGTCACTTCCGCAAACTGGATTACTGGATTTCTATTGGTCAATTTACGGACACGTGACACATCGTGGTAAACCACTATGTGATCGTAATGCCAATTCTGCCTGTATGATATGCCACCTTAATCCACCCATATGTTGTTTTCCTATCTTCATAAACATTTTAGGGTCATATTTGTAAGTTAAAAAAACACACACATTTGCTATGCAACAATTTACTCCAACCCAGTTCACGATTGTTCAGTGTTACTGAAGAGAATTGAATCATTACAACTCCCCAAGCTCACTTGATGACCTCATGTAACCCCAATTCTAGTAAATACTTGCAATCTGCAACGTCACCCCTATATGTCACTACAGATTACATGCTGAATTTCTTTTCTTTTGTTTTTGTGTGTATGTGTGTGTGTGTGTGTGTGTGTGTGTGTGTGTGTGAGGGGGGGGGGGGTATTAAAAACAGTAAAATCTATGTGTTTTCACCTATTAATAAGCAGGTTCCATCTTTGTGGATCTTGTAGGTTTTTAATTTTTTGCTCCTCCAGCAGGAGCACCAAGTCTCTGCCCTCATGGATGACAACAAACACCCCCAGTTCTAAAGGCTGGACAACCTCAGTTACAGCAGTGTAAGTGAGGCTTAACGTGAGTTGACAGAAGAGAATCAAAGTCAGAGTAACATATCTTTTAAAAAGCAAGATGAGCGAACATTTATTGATTTATAATTTAATTTGCATCAATATTGACTAACTAGGTAATAATTCTTTCTATGATCTGCAAATCTTATCCAAATCAGCTCTATCTGTAGCCACAGAAACACCATGTGATAAATTTTACATGACTGTGGCAGGTACAGTAATTACTTTTCATTTATTACGAGTCAGAAGTCAGTGAGAGGAAAATCAGAGGTGTCAACATCACAAGAGGTTTTACTGGGTTTATATTTTGTTTCTGCATTCTGATTTAACCCATAAACATCCAAGCAGTCACCAGTGACCAAAACCGTCTACTAATCTGAACTTTTTAATACCTCTTGATACACTAATCCTATCAATACATGCAAATAATTTATGTAAAATAACTGCTTGATCACCATTTATTGTGATATTGTCTTCTTTATTTTGAGTTTTTTTTCAGTGGTTATCATGTATTTTTCAATATTTAATTCATGGATGTAGATATTCATAAAATCTCCTTCAAATGTTTTATACCCCCAGCAGAAAACAGAAGAAAAAGTTACTTTTTCCAGAAAAAATATATTATTAACTAAACACAAACCAAGTGTTTCCATCCACTGTCATTGATCCAATTCCATGGATTTTACTGGTGAATCAGTGTTGTAGAGGAAGACTGTGTTTCCATGTTCACTACAGACCTTCTGAATATCCAAATGGGTCATATATGATCACCATGAAAAGAAGACAAACTGTATGTTTCATTGATTATTTAATTTTGGGGTTTTTTTTGTATTCTTTGATGATGGAACAATGATTGCAAAAACCACATTTATATGTACCTCTTATCTGTCTATGAAGCCTAGTAGTCTGTTCTGCATTAAGAAGGAAATGCAGAAAATGCAAAGAAATAAACTAGGTATTAGTTTGTCTTGGAGCGTGGCGGCCCTTGTAAACGTAATTTAGAATGCAAAAAATTCATTGATTTTAAATCAAACAAAACATTCAACATTCAAGCATTCATCAACTGCAATACCACTTATGTGGTGTACCGATTATCATGCATATGTGGTTGTTTTTATATTGGCCGAACCAAGAGACGATTAAAAGACAGAATCCGTGAACATAAAAATGCCATCAGTATGGTCTTTAGCTATGCCATCTGTATGTTCATTTGTGCTACAGGTGTTATTCATTGGGTAACCCCACATAGATGTCATTATTTGTTTGTGCATAACCTGAAGAAGGCTCTACGCCACTATACATGGGTGTCTGCCCAGTCCATTGTTTTTACTCATAGTAGCCATGTATTAATAAAGGCTTTTTATACTTTTTTGAATGAAGAGTGCCTTGGATCCTCCTTTTTTGATACGATTCTATATTTTTTTCCCTACCCCAAAGAACACCTTCAAAAATGTTTCCACTATTCCTGCGCTCTTTGGAGTTTTTCTCCACTTGTGTATTTCTATTGTTTGATAAAATAAAAATCTAAATTGCAAAACAATGTGGTGCCATTTAAATTGCAAAACCACACTGTATAAAATAACAGGTTATTTGTTTTACAAAAAAGGAATGAAGTAAATATTTAACAAATTAAGAATTTAAATATGTAAAATAATGTTTGGCTGTGGTTCAGTTGGTAGAGTAGATTGTTGTTCTATGACCAAAGATTTGGTAGTTTAAATCCTAACTCAAACTGTTCACATGTCAAAGTGAGAAACTCTAAACACGCTGAACACTAAATTGCTCCCAGTTTTAGTCTGATGGATTTATAAATGATGTGGCCATGCAGGTCTATGTAAGGAGCAGTCCTTTACTGTTTACATTTGATGTTAAATCTACATGTTACTTTGCAAATATGTTTACTGTATGATGTTTTTACAGCATTTTTCTGACATCCACAGCTGCCAGTTTGTTTCTGTAAAAATAATAGGATTTCATTTTCAAGTAATGAATATTACAGTAGAAAAAATGACTATACCTTCAATTAATATCAATGTTTAAATGCATCCTTGTGAGGGGTACTGTACTGTATGCTCACAATTCTGTCAGATCTCATTTATTATTTAGAATTTTGACACCATTTTGCAAGTGAGTCACATTTGTTTGTACATATACAGACTGTGAAATGCAGTGCAGTAATGACACAATAGACAAAGCAAACAATCACATCATCTGAAGTAGGTCCTGTAAAACGAATAGTCAGCATCCCTTCATCAGTAGATGGGGTTGAGAGGAAACTGTCTCCATGCTGTACCATCTACAGCTCGTTGAGTCGGTCAGTGCTTCTGTTGTAAATTGGGTTTTTGTAGTCACAACCTCAGAGAAAAACAGTAGTAGAGTTGTTCAGCACACAGTGTATCCATCATTTCATTCATTAACACAAAGCAGTCAGAGACAGCAGACCTCCGCCAAGGCTTGGTATGGCGTCAAATGACGTCTAAATGATGTGATTGAGCCATAGGTGTTGACCAATCTGATGTCCGAAGGTGAGACGATGTGAATTTAAAAAAAAATACGAGATTCTATCTTGTTTGACTCTTGAGATATTACCACTGATGTGTTTTAGCTGTTGACCTTTAGTGTGACCTTGACCTTTGACTTTCATTGCTGAAAATCTAATGAGTTCTTCCTTTATCCATTATCTATCATTTCTAAAAGTTTAATTAAAATCCGTTCAGACCTTTTTGCGTAATCCTGCTGACAGACAAACAAACAAACAGACAGACGGACAAATGTAGATTATTACCTCCTTGGCAGAGGTAATAATGTAAGTTCTCCCTTCTCTAGACTCTACTCCTCTCACTCTTGTGCTATGTCACAGTAAAACCTATACAGAAAGGTCAAATTAACCTACCAGAGACATTATTCTCCTCCTGAGACTCCATTGCTTGCTGTTTGCGAATTTCATCTTGATTTGCTGAGTATAAAAATAAATAAATTAAATCCAAGACAATATCACAATCATGTCATATAAAGACGTGTTTTCTTACCATAATGATGTCGCTTGTTACTTGATTGCCGTAATCTGTTGAAGAGTTCTGAAGAGGTGAAGGAACAATGTTAGCTCAGAACAGAACACAAGCATCAGAATTCTACTTATTATTGATTAGTACCTCTGTGAAATTTCTGTTTTGTTCTCTGACTTTGTCCCCTCATAAAGTTCACTGGATTTGGATTTGGATTTGGATCATCCACACTGGCCCCCTGCGTCGGTGAGTCCCTCCCCACAACATAAAGATCTCCAGGTATGTTATTATAATCTCTGTTGATATAAGTGTGTTGGTTGGATGGGTCATAGTCTTCATTTTCTAAAAAAATAAATAAATAAAAATTAACCCATAACTACCCAAATATACACACGTGTTCAAAAATATCTACTGATCTAAAATGTTTATTACATTTAGAGCTACTAAGCCAGTCAACACATGTAAATAAAATACAGTTTGTCATCTATTCATAATCATTAGATATCATTTGGACATTTAGATGCTCTGTACTTACTGTAAAAACACCATAATTGAGTCACCAGTAAAACGCATGGAGTTGGACCAATTATGGTGGATGGAGACATTTGGTTTCTATTCAATTAATGATATATATAACTGATAAAGCCACTTTTTCCTCAATTCTTCTCTGTTTTTGGTTTGATAGCCCTCAAATATAATCTCCGCATGATCATTTAAGTACATGATCAGTAAAATAAATCTAGGAAAATCTAAAAAATTCATTGAAATAAATGCAAAATGGAGAAGATAATATTAGAGTAAATAGTGATAAATCACATAAGAAAGAATTAAATAGAGAAAAAATGTATTTGCCAACTCTTACAAAAGTAGCACTGGGTCTGTATAGGTTAAAGAAAAGAAAAGAAAAGAAAAGAAAAGAAAAGAAAAGAAAAGAAAAGAAAAGAAAAGAAAAGAAAAGAAAAGAAAAGAAAAGAAAAGAAAAGAAAAGAAAAGAAAAGAAAAGAAAAGAAAAGAAAAGAAAAGAAAATGAATCCATATAGACACGGTGAAAATAATAATGAAATAAATGTGTAAAAAATGTATTAAAAATGTGAACTTTGACATACTTCTATGAAACGTATGTAAAAAAAAACCCAAAATTTGTATTCAACCAATATTTCAACCAACATTTTAAATTCAACCAATATTTTTTCTGCTAGAGTGTTATAAAAGAAACACACAAACCAAACCAAAAACAGTCGCTTTTGCCTCCCCTTCAAGGGATACGGTAATAATAAAAAGAAGGAACAAACCGTAGACAAGATTGTCACTGTCTGCTTCTGTAGAACAGATAAACATAACCCCACACAGTGTGGATGGTGACACATTATTATGAAGTAAAACAATTCAATGTGCGTTTTTACTTAAGATACTATGTAAGTATGTGTTTGATTACCTCCTTGCTGTTCTTCTGCTGGGTGTCTGGTTGGTACCTCAGGTGGTGCACTGACACCTGCAGGAAACATGTTAATGTCAAAGTATTTTTATTTGTCCCCCGAGGGAGAAATTAGTCTAAGACAGAGGGGTCTGCTGCAGACAGGACGTTCCACTCACCCTCCCACTAATTACATTCATACCCACATTAAATACATCAATTAAAATACATTAATAATACATATACAAATACTAGTGCATATACAATAAAAGCCTAAAAAATGTATGAAGCATCTTAAAGCAATAATTTTAGATCAATTTTGCAGCTGAGATTCAAAGTTACACTTTGAAGTGCTCACTAATCTTCTTAGTACATTGTTTCTTATCTTCATTAAAATTACACAATATACTGTTTTATAACTTAATACATACTGTGAGATTTTTTTCTCTCTCTTGCAATAGTATTTTTTGTACTTAACATTACAAATGGATGATGATCAGAAGCGCACTAATGACCGAATGAATACAAATCCATATAGGTCACTGTAAACATTTAGACAGTGATATTTATGTGCTTACCCTCAGTGCCTGAACCAGTACAATTATTGACGTTGTATTCTGTTCTTTTACAGCTGCACACTAAAAAAAACAAAAAAAAAACCTTTGGGTGTGTCTGTGAAACTGGTACCTCAAAACAGGACATAGGGCTGAAAATTCAAACCAGATGCAGAATAATGTTATGAAGAAAGTTTGTAAACTTTTTGGGTCTATTTTAAAAATAAATATTTACTGACATAAAAAAAACTATTTTTCAGATATGGCACATTTTTATTTTCAAAAATCTATATGTAACACAGTGAAAAGGAAAGGGAATTTATACATTACTATTTTTTTTTTATTTTTTTACTCTCTTACAGGTACATTTTGGACAGATTTTTCCACAAAATGACAATTTTTGCAAACTCACTTGTGATTCCTTTGTGTTTAAATGGGCAGGTTCTGCATATAACACCAGTGAATATGATGGGTTGCATGCAAAACTTGGAATGACACTGATGGTTCATGAAAAACCTACATCTGGATTAGAACATAACTTGATTCTGTTAAAAGTTACATTGTCATGTTTTCAGATTTTTCAGAATCCGATTTTTGTTGTGTAAAACATACATATTTATATTTTAAAGTACTTTAATATTATAACTGCACAAGGTCATTTGTCCTTGAAAAGGTAGATCAAGGTCATCTATTTTCAGTGGGCTTCTGCTCCATGCCAAGATGCATCCACAGATCAAATGTGATGTCGTTATCTCAATGCCTTCATCAGATAATGCAATTATGTCGTTGATGAGAAAATGATTATAAAAATAGCCTGCTGTTGGGCTGAAGGCCTTGTGTCCAACGTCACACAAATGACAAAAAACATGTCAAAAAGTACGAGTCATCGTCAAACATGAGCAAGGCCTTCATGAGAGGCATTTGTGGTGTGAATTTGGTGATCATCCATCAAAGCTGTCAAAAGTTATTGACAATACAGTGTTCCCAGATGGACGCACGGACAGACAGATGGACGAACAGCATTTCTTTGTCCCCCGCTGGGGCAATGGTGGACAATAACCCTAGGCCAAGACGTTAAAAATACATAGGGCTGTCAAGTTTGATACAGTGTCTTTATTTATATCAGTATATAAAACCATTTTAAGTCAGATTTGTTTTCCTGATCAAATACACTGACATATAGCGAGCTTTTTTAGCCCCAATATTTTATTAAAAACTCATTAATTTCAGAGTAAGATTATAATTGTCCTGTCCCCTCAAAGAGGAGGCAAGGGATATCGTGGTTTTTTTTGTTTTGTTTGTCAGTCTGTCTGTCTGTTTGCCAGCAACTTTCTGCAAAAACTATTGGATCAAATTTGAAGACTCTGGGTCAGAGGTCAAGGTCACAATAAATGTCAAAATCGAATTTTGGATACAACATTTGAACTATTCATATTAGACACTTCCAATGAGCACCAAAATGGTCATCTTGTGCACATATATTTTGTCCTATTGTTGACCTAAGAGGTCAGGGGTCACTCGGTCAATACCTCGTCTCGTTACCTGAACCTGGTTTACTGGGGGCCTAATCCAGCTACAATGGGTAAAGGCGGGGTACTCCCTGTATGAGTCTCCAGTTCATCTCAGGGCTGAACATATATAGACAAACAATCACTCTCACATTCACACCTATGGACAATTTAGATTAACCAATGAACCTATCAGTGCATGTGTTTGGATGGTGGGAGGAAACTGGAGTACCTGGAGAAAACCCATGCAGACACGAGGACAACATGTAAACTCTGCATAGAAAGGTCTGGTGTGGGAATCGAACCTTGCTGTGAGGCACGAGTGCTAACCACAGCACCAGTGTGACGCCCTTGGTCAATATCTTAAAAACTACATTGGTTTTAACAGAACAATGAGTAGAGATAGAGACTTAGTTGCTTTTATTGACTAACTGGAAACCTGGCATGGGCTTCAAAATAAATTTCATGACCTTTGACCTTGAGTGATCTTGAAAAGTCAAAATCAAGATCATGTGATTTCAAATGGTCATAACTCCCAAAAGAGTCACTATTGTTGACAGATAGGAAACTAAACATAGGCTCCAAAATAGCATCATGACCTTTGACCTTGAGCAATCTTGAAAGGTGAAACCCACAGTCTCAAATATTGAGAGGGAGATGTCCATTCAGAGCTAAAATTTTTGCAAGCGGGCAGGGTTTGTTATCTGAGGTTATCATTAGATAAATCCTGTGTGGAAATATGTTTACATTTGTCTTTTATCATTAAGTCTAAAAAGCTGGCAAAGTGCCATGTACCAAAATGAACCCAGTTTCATAGAAAGACCCATTTTTAAACCAGTCATTTGATGTAAAAAAATACCATGAAGTGTGTTCCTGGATTATAGACTGAGCAGGTATCAGGACTCACTTGTATCTTTCATGCAACAATAGCCTCCAGTACCCAGCATGATAGAAGCAGCAACGGCAGAGCAGATGATGATGAGTAGCATCATATCAAAACCTGTCTCTGCAAGAGAAGTTGTGGCTTTAGACACATGCATACCACAGGAAACTGCAGCTCATTCACTTGTCCTTTGACAGGTGTCTGACCTGCAACGTTTGCAACTTTTGAAAGGAAGAGGCATTATATTTCTGCACAGACCTCTGTTCAGTCAGGAAATAAGCATTGAAAAGAAACGTATATGTACTTTCAGTCTTCTAACACCTCTTACCTTTTCTAAGAGTTAATTCTACTTGAACACATTTATGTCTATGTTCACAGTGATAACACCCCAGGTCTGAGAGTTTGAGCTTTTTGATGCTGATGGAGTAGTTGCCTTGTGAGTGTTGATTTGGGTAAACAGTCACTCGGCCATCTCTGGGGTCTCTGAACTCAATATACTTGTCTGAGAATGTGATAAGATCTGTGCCATTGTGGCTCCATGACACCCAACTGATGTTGTTATATATGAAGGTGCATGGGAGCAGAACAGTGGAGCCAATAGATCCTCTGAGTTTATGAGTGTCATTCATATCCTGGTCACAAACGTCCTCCTTGTTCTGCTCATCTAATAAGAAAGAGTGAAATAGAAAATGAAGATAAGATTAATCATTGATCCAATTAAGCAATAAAGGAAACATTTCCCTGTTTTATTATAACTCTTTACTGAGTGACTACACACTACCCTGAACAAGAAAGAAATCACAGACACCCCTATTTTGTTGGACTGTCTTTATCCATGTATGTATATATGACACACTTGTTTTATAAACATCCCAACATTGGTTTAGTTTTAGCATATTCAGGTTCAGCTGGCCTCATTTTATGGACATTATGTTGTTGAACCTAGACCTGATCTACTGAATTAACCCTGGACCCCCTGAATTAACACCACCCTCACTGACTTGAGTAAAGTAATGTCTTTTGTTGCATTGATGTGAGTTTTCTTCTTCCTACTTGTTTTTGAGTAATACATATTGTTTTAGAGTAATACACATTGAATGTATTTTGTTGTTACTAGTGTAATAACAAAACAAAAGGAGAGGCGAGGATATTGTTTTTGGTTCTTTTTTGCTTGTTTGTTCATTTGTCTGTTTGTCAGCAACTTTACACAAACATTCCTGCAATTTTCAATAAAGCTGCAAAGTAGAATGGGTCCCATTAAATCTTGGTGAATGTAGGTCAAAGGTCACTGTCACCAAAAATGTGTTTTCACAATTATGAGAGGTCATGCAAATCAGGTAAAGCATTTGCAAGGGGCAGGGTTTGTTGCGCCTGACACCACTTCTTTGTTGCTCTGATATTAGTTTGTTGTTTTTTTTCTTCTCAAAAGAAATAAACGAATTAAATGAATAACGTGTATACACACACACACACACACACACACACACACACACACACATAAATATATATATATATATATATATATATATATATATATATATATATATATATATATATATATATATATATATATATATATATATATATATATATATATATATGAAAAGAGAATGCTAAATAAATGTGTGTGCTCATTTCAGTCTTGCCAAAACAAAGATAAAGTTAGTGGTATTGACTAAACTATGTTTTAAAATGGTTTTAAAATGGCAGGTGTAACAATAGAGTATCTAAAAAAAGCAACAAGCAGCATGTGTATAGTTTCAGTACGTCTATCTCGGGGAGTTTTCCATTACAGATTTTCTGTTTGTGTGGGTTTCTTCCTACGATCTAAACCCTCAGAGTGTGGGTTCTAAATTGTATTATAAAGTGATGAATATTGTAGTGTAAAAAGGACTATACCTTCAAATAAGATCAACTTTTAAATGCATCATTTATTCTATATATCCAGTGAGGTGTACTGTACCATATGTGACCAAAATTCTGACAGATCTCATTTATTGTTTAAGATTTTGACACCATTTTGCAAATCACATTTGTAAATCACCTTGTTTCCATCACTGTAACAGGGTCAATCTGGATTTATTAAACCATCATTTTCCATTGAAACACAGTCTGACCTGAGCAAATTGAAACCTTTTTCTGTTTGGCTTCAGTCTTGTTTATTTTAAAGCTATAGTGTTTCAGTTTCAATACCTCAAGTTCCCTTTACACACTGCAAAAATCAAAATGTTTTCCTCATTTGGAGTCAAAATATCTCATCACACTAAAGATAAGACATAGTCACCCTAAGAGTCATTTTTCAGTGAGATATCCCATTTTTAGTTCTTGTATCTATATGTGGATCTGGAAAATCTTATTGCAAGAAATCTCATCAAGATAATGAGTTGTTCCATTTGCAGATTTTTATTTATTTATTTGTGCTTAATTCAAGATTTTTTTTTTTGCTCAAGTCCCAGTTAGCATGTCCATGTGGCTGTATATAAGGGTCCCATAGTTTCCATGATGACCTCATATGTGTTTATCCATAACAGAATCAGAATCTTTTTGTTGTCTTTGCAATACAATGAAATTGAGGTAGAGCTCTGAGGTTCAGTGTAACAATTCACATACTGACAACAAATATCTGTAAAAGACACAGTTATTTACATAAAAACGTGTTGCAAACTAAGATATTTAGAATTTTTTTGTTTTATATTTTCAAAAATAAAATGTAAGTATTAGAAATGACATGAAATATAAATATTGTGCAGTAAATAGTGTGATATTCAGATCTGTGATTCTGTTTCTGAAATAGGCAAACAGATGTGCAACCACAATGGAAACTGTGGGACGACTCACATGGGACCCTTATATACAGCCCAAATGTAACCCATTTGGCTGGATTCAAGGAAAAAAATAAATAAATAAAATAAAAATACAATAATCATAAAAAAACCAAAAAAAAAACAAGTGAAATTATCTTGGTAAGATTTCTTGATTATTTTTTATTATAAAGTGTGATTAAATGTTTTTCAATTAAATTATAAAAATATTAAAAACAAATTTCCAGTGCATTGTGTGAATACAAATGCCCTTATTTCTCTTAAACATAGTTATGAACTCTAAAGTCAATTTAAAAAAAAGGTGTTAGATTTCATTGTGAGTCATTTTTGATCATGACCATTCACAAATGTTATTTATCAACTACAGTTCTTTCTAAAAGATGATACCACATCACTGTTGTTTGAGGTTTTAATAATGTATTTAAATCTATTAGTTACACCTTCTCCTCAGTTATTGGATGCAGGTTAATAATGTGACCTTTCGAGATATAGAAACTTCTCTTCCACAATTATTTTTCTAACATGGACATTTATGAAAACAGAAAAAGTTACTCACTGCTGTTTAGAATTAAAACATTTGTTCAGTTGATATTATATATTTATATTTAATTTGGATTTCCAATGATGCTACCTATTTGATGAGTTAAATGTAGGTTGGGACTTATTTTATTCTTAGAGTAATTGTAATAGTAATAAATGTTTTAAAGCAAAAATAATAATGAATCAGCACTGAAGAAAAAAAAAGCTTTATACTGGCTACACATTTTTAAACAGTTTTAAGGGTTGTACAAGCTGTCACATAAAAACAATAGTAATCTGACATTATCAGTGTAATGTCAAAAAATGTAAACAACTGGAATTTACAAAACACACCCCACTATACTATTATATCAAATCGAAGCTCAAATCACATGTTCAGTATAAATGAAAGTAACATACCCAAAATTAAAGAAAAAAAGTTTAACTTAAGATAAATGTTCATGTAGAGATCTGCACCAAGTCAAAATTCAACGTTTTTCATTACAAATATGCAAGGTAATGATATAAAGTAAAGTGTAAAAACATTTCTTCGTTAAAGACAGGGTTGAATATAATGATCAACCACAAAAGGAAATAAAAATTTGAAAAAAACAAAACAACAAAAAACCATGAATGTTCACAAATGATTAATCCGAAAAGCTATCATAAAACAGCAGAGAAAAATAAATACTTCATCAACAATTTATATCAGTTTTGTATCTTACAGACGTTACTTTCTGATCTCATAAACAGACTTACCATGTGCAGATACACATATGAAACACAAAGCTAGAGGGACCATCCACATGTCAGTGCTCACATTCATCTGTGTGTGATCAGTGAGAGCATACTGGTTACTATCAGCCCCTCGAAACATCATAAGGAAAAAACCACAGACACCATCGCATGTAGATGATGTAGGCTACCTAACAGGAAGCTGCTTTACCTGTTCAGTTTTGTGTGAACACGCTGCAAAAACTGAAGTTCAATAAAGGGAAAGTTACGTATTTGTGGATGTTAATCGTTTTTTTTTGTTTGTTTTTTTGTAGTTTTATGTGCTGATAGAAAAAATATCTTGGCAGGGCAACAATGTCAACTTTGTTTTTAGAACATGTATTTTTCCTCTTCTAGGTCCAATTTTGCAATTGATTTGAAATGTAAATAATCTAGAAAGCAATAACTTTATCACATATGTAACCAATGCTTTTGGCCTTATTTGGAGTAATAATCTTTCTTACTTCTAGACCAATGCTTTTTTGTTTTCTAAATTCAGAGCAACAAAGCAATGTCAAACAAATATCTTTATTGATCAGCATCAGAAAGATTTGAATTGTTCCATCACAATTCATGATGCATCACCTCTGATGCAATGATACACTGCCAACGATATGGAAAATTGTAAAAAAAAAAAAGACCTTCATTCTAGAACATTTGTATAATTTATTAATCTAAATAGAAAGAAAAACTTTCTTAGAATTTTTTTTTTTTATTTTAAATACATATTAAAACAAACACACACACCATTTAACTCTCATTTTTTGCAGAAAAAAGAGAAATTAAGACCACATCAAATCAATGAAAATATGGTACTTTCAAAACATTATGTCAGTCCTCAATACTTGTGTCAATACACCATGGCATTGAAACAATCAGCCTGTGGCATTGTCTGGGACTTCTGGTTTCCAGGTTTCCTTGATGCTTGCTGTCAGCTCTTTGTTTTTGGGTCTGGTGCCCCTCATTGTCCTCTTTAGTATACCTTATCTATTCTGACTGGGGTTCAGGTCTGGCCACTTGGCTGGTCAGTCAAGCAGTGTGATGGCATTGGCATCAAAACAGATTTTGGTGCTTTTGGTGATCTGTGTGAAGTGGCACCCCATATATTGAAAATATGAATAAAAGCATTTTCATTCGTATGGGCAGGGGCCAGATTCTGCTGGAAGGTGAAATCTGAATCTCCATACAGATCCTCAGCAGGAGGAATCATGAAGTTCTCTGAAACACTCTGGTAGACTGATATGGTGACATTAGATAAATTGTCTTTATTGTCCAAAAAGAGGTGCTGCACTCACAAGAAACTCTTCATTCAACTCTGCTGCAGAAACTCTTCACTGTCTCCATGGGAACATGAAGAACTGTTTCAGTGACGGTGATGATGATGATGATGATGATTATGATGATGATACAGCAAATCAGAGGAAGATGGTTTTAAAGCCATTGCAGGATCAAATAAACAAAGTTCTGGTGCTTTTATGCCTAAACATCATGTGAGAGACACAAGGCCTCATGTCCAATCTCCTCATCTTCGTTGTTAAAGCATAAACACCCATGGCGGTCTTCTGCATGCCTGTCGAGATGCCATCTATCTCTATCAGTGCTTTGTCAGTTGACATAAGAGAAAAGGACAAAGCGTTTATGCTGTAATTGATTTGATGCTAAGCAATTGCATGGTAACAAATCCAAGACCTTCAAATCGAATCTATTCTCCTTAAAGAGCATAAAATATTAATAAAGTTCTGGTTGTTACATGTAGTAGTTCTGCACTTCATACAGTAATCTACTGTAGAAAAGTACTCAAAGTATAGTTTCTGAGTTTTTTTTAATTATTAAATTTACAAATGCAACTTTTATTAACAAATGTATCAGTTTGTCATAACGAACGGTGATGCAAACAAAAAAGTTAAAGCTGGTAAATAAAACGTTTTCATTACAGTAGATATTTTTACTTTGTACTTAACCCCCCCCCCCTCACACACACACACACACACACACACACACACACACACACACACACACACACACACACACACACACACGCACACGCACGCACGCACACACACGCACATAATTAATCACGAATCCCGCCCACTGAAGCCGGGTCGAGCTCTGGACCAATCGGCTTGCACGTTAGTTTGCGTGACTTCTGGTGACGTCGTACAGAGCACGCAAGTTGTTGCCAATGTATTACGGAAATTAGACAGGAAGCTCAATTTTACTCAACCATTTCCTATAAAATTAATGATACATAATCCCTGGAAAGGTAAGATATAACTATTCCATTGTTTTGTTTTTCATAGGCTACTGATTATCACTTTATTAACCATGCCGTGGTTCCTCTAGTTAGCTCTAGGTTACTAGTTCGTTAGCTTATCGACTATATTGCCGTTGAAATAGGAGTGTGACTGCACTCCCAAGTTGTTCTAGGAGTGTTATGTTACCGACTCCTACACGTATGCGTATTACATCGCTGTGTTTAAGCTATATCTTAACACACGTTGTTCATCAATTGATAAACCTCAGTTAGTCAGTGTCCACTTGGCTAGCTGACCAAATGGCTAAGGAAAAACTAGGCATCAGCAAAATTGAGAGCTAGCTCAACATTAGCTTACCTGAATGCTAACATGTTTATGATGAGCAAGTCTGAAGATGTTAACAGGTGTATTTGGTCACATGTTTTATGATACTAATTGTATTAACAGCTCAGTTGTGGTTGTTAATACACATTTTCGAGGTCGACTATAATTAATAGGTTATTTTAAGGTGTTTAGGTATTGGGTTACTATTGTTTTCCTTCCTTATTTTTGTTTTCTTTCTTTGAATCTCCAACCAACGATATTATGGTTTTGAATCAACATACTAACAACAAATTCTAGCACCATACAGAAAAGGTAACTGGAATGTAAGTTAATTTAACATTGAACTAGTAGAGTGGGATTGCACTGACTGAACATTTGGCTTTTTACTGGTTACTTAGAATTTAATGTTAAGTGACTTTAGTCAAGTCTTCATTCGCCCCCCCTAACCCTCCAACTATATCAATTGGTACATTTATATGTTTTCCTTCTGAGTTTTGATGTAGATGTGAGGAGTTCAGCTTTTTCAAGTTAAACTTTATTCAAATAAGGATTAAATTACGCACATCCATGAAACACAAATTTTGGCCCCTGCTGTTGGTTTTTGACTGACTTTAATTGTCAGACAATACTGGATGTGATATCTGAACATTTTCATCATTTTTTTTGTCTTTTCCAGCCATTTATAGTATTTACAAATAAATCAGAATTATGAAAGTACACCTGTGTACACTTGAAACCACAGTATAATGTATGCAAATGTTGTAAACGATTGTAAAAAGGAAAATACAGTTTGAAATTCAGATTATATGTTTTTCTGCTATTTCTAAATGCACATACATGCATTTGCTGCTGTAACTGTGGAATTTCCTCATGGTGGGATAAATAGTCTTATCCTCTGAAATGCTGATTTTAATTTTTAAAAAATACTGTTAAGTTACATCCTTTTGTTAGGTTACTGTTAACTAAATCACATTTATGTGTCAAAGCCTCTTCACAGATGTTAGTGCAGGGCCTAATGTGTATCAGCAGAGTGTTAATCAAACATGGACCAACCACAGTGCTCTGGACTGGTGTCCAGTTAGAATGGTCTTGTGAAAATGATATGTGGTTTCTGAATGCAGCACATAGATGATAAGCCATCAGCAGGTTATTCACATGTATTACCCTCATTAATAGCGCCGTCTTTCCTTCCTTTTCAGGTTGAGGATCAGATGAAGAGGGCTTGCCTGGTGGACCCCGTGAGTCGCCCTAGGTTGCCATGGCAACATCATATGTCTTTCCATTCCTCGTCTTTGTATTTCTGTCATCTTTTACGCTTTTACTTTTAGCCCTCTTGCCCTCTGTTTCTCCATCATCTCCATTTCCTCCCTCTTCTGGCCCACCCTGGCCATCGCCATCCTGTGGTCTGGGTCAGTCCTGGGCAGTAAAACTCCATACTAACAAAAATCTGGAGGAAGAACATGGTGAAGAGAGCTCTGATAACCTGGATTTGATCGCTGATAGGGTATGGTTCTTCATTTAGAATCTGATAGTGTTTGCTTTGTTGTTTTTATTATTTTCTTAGGATGAGATTAGACATAGACCTATGTATAAATATGTTAAATCGACTTGGAATTGGCGGCTAACTAATGGCTATAAAATATCTTGCTTATTTCAGTAGCCTCTGTAATTCCTGTAAATTGCTTTTCTCATGAGGGTTATAGAAATCATCTGTTTGCTTAATTTAAATTTTTTTCAATTATCTACTTCTCCCTGCCTTTTTTTCACAGCATAATTTAAGTTTTTAATTTTTTTAAATTTATTTTTTTTTTTTACCAACAGACTTAATCCTTGTGCGCATATGTTGAAAGTACATGTTAATGTGACTTTGTGAAATCATTAGATGGCTAAATATGTTAGCTACCCATTCTAACTGTTTGCAGTTTATATGCTAGTTTATTTTAAATACCAGTTATCTATTGTTTATCCCCCAAGTTTCAGCAAAGTAGAAGGGCTATAAAGTATGCTTAGTCAAAGAAAGATCATATATTGTCGTAATGTAGTTTGTACTGTACATAACATTTTCATGCTGTTTCTCCCAGGTAGCAGAACAGGCAGGGCTGCAGAACCAGGGCCAGATTGGACAGCTGGAAGGCCATTACTTGTTGTGTTCTGGCAAACCTGATGTTGAATCTGGGAGTGTTTGGAGAAAGACTGTCCAGCCTGGGGATGTTCTGGCAGCCCACCCTCATGTCCTGTGGTTTTCACAGGAAAGAGTGCTTAGCCGTTCCAAGAGATCTGTGGCTTTCAATGATCCCCGGTACCCTCAACAGTGGCACTTGGTGAGCAATCTTTCATTGGGATCAACAATTGGTCATTATTGACGTCTTTTTCCATCAGTCATATTTTTAGACCAGTTTCAACCACAAATACATATAATTAGGACACAAATGCCATAAAAGAGGACAAAAGGAAGTAGTCACTTTTGAAAGATTATTGCATGTTTGTTTGACCTTACATGCTGCCTTTACTGCAAATTAAGTTATCTATTTTAATCCCAGCTATGTTTTATTCAATATTTAATGCATATGGTGGGAGAATTACTGTTTCTGTGTGTAGAAGTGCTACCCCGCACTGTAGCTCAGTTACCTCATCCACTTTTTACTTATCTTTTCTATACAGCACAATGACATTAATAAGGGGATGGACATCAATGTAACCGGATTGTGGGAGCACAACATCACTGGCCAGGGAGTCACAGTAGTGGTGGTTGATGATGGAGTGGAACACACCCACAAGGACATTCAATCCAACTATGTGAGTCAAAACTAACGGGGGTTAAATTTTTTGATCAGAGTATTGTAATTTCACTACTTTTGTTTTTTATTTCTGTGTCTTTTCTACAACATTGCTGTTTTATGGAGAACTCTGCACTTATTAATGGCATATTAAAGCACACTGTATACACAGGTTACACTTAACTGCTGGAGGAAGAAAATATTCTAAAAATTACACGGTAAATTTGAGTAATTTGATATAAAGCTGATAATGGGGGAAAAAGTAAAAGACTAATAAGAATTTCTGTATTTATTTAATGCTACTCAATTAAATTTTTCTGTTTGTATGCTGCCTGTTGATCAGGTCGTTATTGTAAACGAGAATCAGTTCTTAACTAATTTACCGGCTTAAATAAAGGTTAAATAATTAAATACATTTGTAGTTATTGGAGCACTTTTTGTCGATCATTTTAATAGATGGAAACTCTTGAAATTCTATTTGGTAAATTCAATGACATTTGTCTGTTCTCGTGCATTTGTTAATTTACCCACTATGATTTTGTCTTTCTCAGAGCCCAGAGGGAAGTTATGACTTAAACTCGAATGACCCAGACCCAATGCCTCATCCAGACGTCCACAGCGACAATCATCACGGGACGCGATGTGCGGGAGAAATTGCAGCTGTTCCCAACAACAGCTTTTGTGCTGTTGGAGTGGCTTATGGCAGCAAGGTGGCAGGTATAGGAAAGATAGTTGAATTTAAAACCGCTGCTTAAAACATGGATGCAATGGTTTTAATTAATTAATGTTCCTTTTTGAGGTATTCGAGTCCTGGATGGCCCACTGACAGACAGCCTGGAGGCCATCGCCTTTAATAAACATTACCAAGTTAATGACATCTACAGCTGCAGGTAACAATTATGCAGTGAGTTTGCGTGAACTAAATTAGGTTACAGTAATGTAAGTTTGTACGGGTCCCAAAATCCTTCAAACTTAATTTAGTTTTAGAAGAAAAAAAGTCTGATGGCTTTGTTCACCTAATGGTACTTTGCTATTCATAAACCCAGAGGTGGGTAATCTCAGCTCCAAAGAGTAAAAGTCCTGCCATGTATTGGTTCTTCCTGTTCAATTCATAGAGGTGATTCTACCTGGATGAGTAGTTGTGCTCATCCAAATGGGCTGATTCAGTGAATGGTTGGAACAAATGCATGACAGGACTTTTGCTCTCTGGAGCTGGGATTACCCACCTGTGCGTATACCCTATTTAATATAGTATTTTTTATAAACCAATAAGAAGTCATAGAGAGAAAGTCCAATAAGATTGTCAAAGTTTCATTAAACTTCTTACTGAAATAGTTTTATCTCCTAGTTGGGGTCCAGATGATGATGGACACACTGTTGATGGACCTCATCCCTTGGGCAAGGTGAGAAAGATGCAGAACTTTCTTTGTCCTGCAGAGGGCAGGACGTAGCCATAGGCTGTACATGCAGTTCTTTCATTTGACTTTTTGTCCACTATTTTAACTCACAAAGTGTAATCTTTAAGCAAACTCTTTCATTTGTATGAAGTAAACCTATAATGGGATTTAGAAATAAATAAATTAATCCACCCACAGGCAGCGCTACAGCATGGAGTGATTGCAGGCAGACGAGGCTTTGGCAGCATCTTTGTTGTTGCCAGTGGCAATGGAGGTCAATACAATGACAACTGCAACTACGATGGCTATGCCAATTCCATTTACACCATCACAATAGGCAAGTAGATATTGTCAATGTGTGTGTGTGTGGGGTGTACTCCGTGTAAATTTTGTGTGTCAGGTCTTAACAGGTGCAAGTCAGGCAGTGCATTGATTTTTGGTATTTTACAGGAGCAGTGGATGAAAGAGGCAGGATGCCATTCTATGCAGAGGAGTGTGCATCTATGCTGGCTGTCACTTTTAGCAGTGGAAGCAACAGGCTGAGGAGCATTGTAGGTCTTAAATTAACACACACATGCACACTACAGACTTCACCACATTTTTCTTAACTGTCTCATGTCTGTACAAAAATTACACTGCTTTCAAACCAGTTTGACTTTTTTAATGAGTAATGACTCTTGGAAAATGAACAGGATGTTGTGTTATAATACCGCCCAGACAAAGGAAAACATATTGAATAGAAATCAAATCCTGTCATGAAAAGAGTAGGTAAACCAGCAGCCCCTTTTAATATGTTTCTCATGTTGATATGCTGTTCATGGGTTAGTAATAATAATTCTTTTTTTTTTTTTTTTTTTGCAATGCAAATATGTTTATTTTTGTTTATTTATTAAGATCCCTCTTCTTGGGGTGTCCTCTAAATTACATTACAAACATGATTATCTACACCAAGTATTGCACCATTCATGCCAACACACAAACAGATCATGTAATACAGCTGCTCAGCGCCAAATTAAGACAAAACCATTCACCAAACAGCTTTCTGATACAATCATAAGACACCACCCAACAATATCAACACTCCCTCAGCTTCCTGTAATCTCTGTCAACAAAAGAAGTCTTAAATTTCTTAAATTCTTTTGGGAAAAGTTTCTATTTTCCATCAAGAGAAACCCTTGGAAACATGTGTATGAGATAAATGTAAACCTCAACATGTTCATGACAGCTGCTGCATAAAGATTTTGGCTTTTTCCTCTCATTCCTTGGCCAAAGGGGTACTGTAGTACCTCGGGGCTCCTGTCTGGGTCAGTACATCAGCGTCAACATGAATACTCTTCACCAAATCATCTGACCTTGTTCATGTTTAGTGTTTAAGTGCCACTTGAGAAGCTCTTGAACATGTCAGAGTTCAGAGTAACAGGGTTATCAGTGCAGATATGTTGTCAAAAAGGGGTGGCCAAGAATGTATTACAATGTTCAATGTTGGTCTTGAAATAATCGGTTACAAAGTATTTGCAACTTGCAAATTTGTTACCTTTCTTACCTGTCAGTTCAACCACAGTTGTATGACGGATAAAGTACTAAAAGCCCTTAACTTTATCTGTCAACAGCCCTTTATGATACTGCACAGCTTTTATTAGCAATAAGGAATGTTTTGAAAACCCTAAATGTGGAAGAAAGTGTATGACATGATAAAGAGCACAGATTATCAGCTGACTGACATAGATGTTTGGCTTTGCCCCTGTTGTGTTGAAAAGTTCTTGCTCCACTTTCCCAGTGGTTTCTAAATGAGACCTGGTTAGCAGCTGATGAAAATTAAGAAATGCTTCATTTTACAATTAAATGAAAAGGTTTCTTTCTGTTTTACTGAGGCAAATCTATTGGAAAAATACTTTTGGATTTGAGATGGGAGAAATATTGTGATTTCAACCACGATTCTCAAAAGACTGTCATGTTATCTTGTCAGATGTATATTAAAACATGAAAGCATTAACACTCCTATTATCCTCAAATATAACCATCACATTATACCTTCTGGTCAATTTGACCCCAGGGATATTTGCCTGCGGAAAATGATTTACTTAAAATTGTTGATCAAATGTTAATGTCAAGCACTTTATTTGTTGGTCGGGGCAGACCGATGCTCTCCTTGGCAGAATCTGCACTTTGTGAGTGCTTTTCTAGTTAGTAGTAGTAGTAGTATAATTATAATTGTAGGGATGTAACGGTACACAAAAATCATGGTTTGGTACGCACCTCGGTTTTGAAGTCATGGTTTGGTTCATTTTCAGCACAGTATGGAAACAAAATGCTAAACTATTTTCTTCCTCAGCAAAATAATATTATGGAAATGGTAAATAAATTCAAAGTACCAATAAGTTAAATAAAGTTAAAATTCTTAAATGATTAACCAAATGTTGAAATTAAAAATGAATTCATTTTAAATAGTAAAAACTTTTTCCAACATCATTCCTCTGAAAAGCCTTTTTCCATGCTCGCTCCTTTTGAAATCTAATGGGTCACCCTGAGTTACCAACACATGCTGCATTTGAAAGTGGTGTGTACCCTCCACTGGCTGTATTTACCATTCATAGAAAACAACACAGAGAGAAAGTCAGAAAAAGCCTGTCCACTACATGTCACAGGGACAGTAGCGTCACCCATGTGGGGTTAAGCCTGTCCCCCATTCCAGAGAATCTGAAGTAGCATTAGCATCTACAAGAGAAGACGGCGCCACAGTAGCTGCTGCACAAACTTGGAAAAAAATGGCAGAGCAAACTGGTTCATGTCCTCTCTGTGGAAATAAACCCTATTTTTTTACCTGCACGTTTTTAAAACAAGCAACAGCACAAAACCTCAGGGATGATAAACACCCACAGAGTGAGAGGGGAGGGGGGACTGTTCCTTCACACATTCTGAGCCAATCAGAAACTCCTCATTATCACGTCATGGACATGGGAGGTACCAGTAAACTCAACCGTAAGTCATTTTCCTACCGTGCAAAAATATGTACAAACTGACTGGATTAATTCGGTATTGGGCTGTACTAAACCGACCATCTGTTTTCAACAGTTCGTTATGAATACATATACCGTTATGGCCTTATATATTTGAGATTAAAATTTTAGACAGGAGGCATCTGATGTGATCAAGCTGCAAGCCTACATTGGCTTCTTCATTTTGGAAGGTGTTCAGAATCCAAGTTGTTTCCCACATGATCACACCACAAGATGTATCTGAGTTCTCATCCACTCTCTGGCTATGGATGAACTCAAAAATACAGTGCAGGTGTGGGACACATGCACACATTTTGCAACTAAAACAGTCAAAGGTCAAATTGACCCCAAAAGAACATCAATGCATATGCAATGCACATTGAAAAAATATCATGATAATTTTATACATCATCTGTTATCCTCATCAAATTGGGGAAAAGCCATGAAATATCAATCAGAAAAAGGCAAATTTATTAAATGATAAACATTGAATGGAGTCAAATTGACAACAAGGATAATACAAGTGTTAAAGCAGTCAGCCATTAGCATCCTGAGTGTGCTTGGCATTAAAAAGAGCACCAGCTACTGAGACATTGAGAAGTCCGAGGATAAAGTTGTCCTTGAACTTCACTGAAGGATGTTTTGATTGAAAACTTTAAAACTTTTTAAGAATAGGTTTTACCAAGCAACCATTGTAATTAATGTCTGACAGAACCCACACATTCAAAAGATGACTAGACCAGAAAGTACAAGAGTTTTACAAGCAAGAAAAGAAATGCAAGATGTTACATTCATGTTTCCTTAAGATGGAAACGGACCTGAACAGATAGTCATCAGCTGGGAATTAATAATAAGCGTAATTGAGTAGTGTCCACACTGTTCAACAAACCTATTTTTTGTAGAACTGAAGATGAATGTTTGAAATCTTAAAAACAGCCTCACTCACCATGAGGAGGTACAACTTCTATTTTAATCTGAAACAACGATCAATGATGACAGCAGTAAGTGGCCCAGTGAAGCCACTGACCTCTATTTGCTGTTGTTGGTGGGTGTCACCATGGTAACACAGTTTGGAACAGGGATGTCATTGCCACCGGGAGAAAAACTTAGCCATGATTGGCTGCTCTGAAGAAGAGTAATCCACCACCAACTGCAGTGAGCTCATGAGCCAAGTGCTTACCACACAGTGGCCTGTTCGTGTATTAGTCTGTGGAACCCATTTAGCTAACGAAGACCAGCTGCCTTTACAAAATGCATGTTATTTTAGAATTCGAAGGTGGCAAAATAGGAAACATTCTCATTAGGAAGTCACTATTTGTTATAGAAAATCCAGAAAATGATAGTTTGGACTTTATTTTTTTAAGTGCCTCTGTCAAACATGGCTCTTTCATGTAAAGACTTGATTTTTCAAGTATTCAGAAATTAGGAGAACTTTTAATAACATGCAGCCAACCATAACATATATTTCTTATATTAAATCACAGCAGTCTCCATTCTAGGTTGTAATCTCGTTTGTGTAACATGTATGTATGACATTGTCCTCTTGATATTTGTATATTGTCACCATGTAGATGAACACGCCTTGGCTTGAGTTACACCTTTTTGTCAATTGGTCAGACAGCTGTTGGAAAAATCCCACGTGTTTTTTCATATGTAAGCATGAAGGAATTCCACAGCACACATCACTGTGGTCTATCTGTCATGTAGGCTGTTACTGCTGTGTATGTATAACTCAGCAGTAAACATGATAGATGGATGTTAATGTTATGGTTGTAGTTGTATGCGTTTGTTGACCTTTCCCTTAGATCTCACACATCCTGTCAGATAGTACGAGTTGTTGTTTTGGTTTTTTTGGCCAGATTGCATACTTAATCTTGGTTCACTAGTGTCCATCTGGATTTTAACCTCTTTATTTATACGCTTCCCTACATTAAATACACTTTAAGATTCCTATTCTTTAGTTGAAAACCCTGTTATCTGGTTCTTTTACACAGCTTGTAAAGAATTTGACCACCCACAGCAAAAGTGTGTCCCTTTGACAGAGACTCAATGTCCAAGTTGTCAAAATACAATTTTGTCTTCTACATTTTCATCTGTCTATATATTAATTTATGTAAATGATGGTTGGTTGAATGTCATCCAATTGGGATGACGCATATACATTCACATACAGTCAGAAGGTCAAGGTAAACATTTCTACTAACTGATCTTTCGTTAAACAAAAATGGATCAATAATTCGTCTGCACAAGATCCCACAATGTCTTTAAAAACTCTGATAATCACTGAGAAGATGGAACAAATCTGATTTAACATATTTCATCATTTTATTTTGTGATACATTTTTTATATTGTAAAGAGACTGTGTCTTTGGGCTCCTTACGGTACCTCAGTGTTGTTGTTGCAGTGTGGCTGTAACCCATCTCTTTTGCTGTAGGTGACATCAGACTGGTCCATGCAACAGGGGACAGGCTGTACAGAAGGCCACACTGGTACATCAGCTGCTGCTCCGCTGGCAGCAGGAATGGTAGCTCTTATGCTGCAGGTTCGACCCTGCCTCAGCTGGAGGGACGTCCAGCACATTATCACCTTCACTGCCACCAAGGTTGGTGTCATGAGCTCAGGCAGGCAGTTGGAATAATTTCTATATGATATTTGTATTAGTATCATTGATCATTCTTAGTTAGGGGCCTATGATAATTTCTAATGGCAAATTCTCATTTTCATCTTTACCCACTACCCCTTGAAATGGAGTTTCAAAGGGTATAGGGGGAAAAGGTAGAAATGTGGTCTATATTACATTGAAACAGCATTAAATGGATGGTCAAATGATTGTTATTTATAAAGAAAATACTTAAATTTGTGCATTCATTGCACAGCTGCATGTCTTTCCTGTGTATGTCTCCAGTTTGTGA
Organism: Siphamia tubifer; assembly: GCA_020466265.1. Classification (NCBI taxonomy): domain Eukaryota; kingdom Metazoa; phylum Chordata; class Actinopteri; order Kurtiformes; family Apogonidae; genus Siphamia; species Siphamia tubifer. The sequence goes on along the minus strand of CM035795.1, from coordinate 20,363,230 downwards.
TAAGTTGAACAGAATTCTGGGAAATGTCTTATACCCAGTCATGGATGCTGTATTCAGCTTCTATGTTGCACATGTCTTAGTCCTTCTTCTCCAACTCATTGAGAATCTAGACACCCCTACCACCCAAGGGGTGAAATGGGACTGGGCCAATAGTTGCAAACGTTGCTTGTATTCCTATTGTGATTGGCCATGGTTGTAACTAGTGGAATAAAAATTTCTCCACAAATGACCTAACACAAAGATCCTGAAAAATGTTGAATTTATTTCCTACTTGAGAACAACTGGTTATAGTAAGTGAAAGTTTATTGGCAAATAATTTAGCAGGATTATATCCTGATATGGCTTGTACATTTATTGAGTGAGAGCACACTTAAATCCATCATAAAGTCCAAAGATGATGAGATGAATGTTGTGCTTGGCATCAAAAGTAAGGAACATGTTTCTATCTTACAACAGTTATCCTTAAGTAGTGCGAGAACATGGAATAATGTGGATAAATTAGAGTAAAACACAGATACTTCTCCTGTCCAAATGTTGTTTTAGCCAGTAATTTAGAATTTTAACTCGGCTGATATTAGAACTGTGTGATACAGGATAGAAAAACATCCACTGAAAAGTTGGATGTTTTTTAATAATGATAATAATAATAATAATAATAATAATAATAATAATAATAATAATAATAATAATAATAATAATGATCATTTGCTCTATTGTTGAAACAAGTTGAAAATCAGAGTTTTTACATCACCCCACTGTGTTGTTTTTACTATTTTAGGATATTTTTTTATATTGGAGGCTGTTTTAATTTAATATTATAATTCTAACTCAAACGTCCGTCCAGGTTTATACACTACAAGTTAATATGAATGATAGTATTTATGTTTGACGTGCATTAATTTCGGTTTACTGCTTCTAGCATTTTAACAATATGCACAAAACCGTAGATTTTTTTAATTTAGAATTATTTTGTTTGCAGCTCTCTTGAACAGTGTCTGTTAGTATTTTATAGCTGATGTAAACATGGCCACCAGATGCACATATCTAATAGTCAAATACACAATTTATACAAAATGTCCTGTATTGTAATATGTACTGTTATAGGATTTTAGTAATATTGTACAGTCCCAATTGAAATAGTCATGGTCTTGTTCTTGTGATGCTGAATTTTTCCTACAGAAGTGAATGGGACAAATAATGTGATATGTAGTTAATGAGTATCCTTATGTTTTAAATAGTGTGACAGCAGTGCAGACTGGAGGGTGAATGGAGCCGGTTTCCATCATAGCCACCAGCACGGCTTCGGTCTGCTCAATGCATGGAGACTGGTCAATGCTGCCAAGGTATTTTTAGTGCACAGTACACAAAAGTAAGGCTGCAGACAGACACTAGGATGCTGAGGGTCAGTTTTCAACACACTGCTTAGTCCTGGAAATACAAGAGGTTTTGTTTTTCTGTTCTTTTCTCAGGTGTGGGAGTCTGTGCCTTTCCTTGTGTCGTATCACAGCCCAGTGATGAAGGAGGATGCACCTATCCTCACCTATTCCAATGAATTGATTCGCACCTGGACTGGTAAATGCACCTGTTTTGTTGCTTTTCTTCTCTTACAGTCTCTAGATCAGGTCTGGACAGCTGATTGAGGAGTTTATGTAATGTGCTTCATAGGCAACTCCCTCTCTCTCTCGCTCCCTATGTCTCTCTCTCTCACTCACCCCCCCCCCCCCCCCCCCCCCCAGTGAGTCTGTCTGTCCATATTAGGTAATGTTCGCTTGATTACATGTTCCTGCACACACAGTGAATTACTGTTTGACATTTGCTGCAACTTCTTTGATTTCCTCCCTTCTTCATCTTCCACAGTTTTCCCTTAATCTGTGTGGTTTGTGCATCTTCTCTCGGTCTCCGATCCTTTTCTGTTTGTCACCTCTTCGATTCCCTCATACTTGCCATCCGTGTGTTTCTACTATCCTCACCGTGACCTCATTCTAACAGAAACATTTCCTTCTCCCTCGTCTCTTTCCCTCTCAGCCCTCGATCTCTATCTTCCCTCTTTACTGGCTCACTGTGGTCAGGAGCAACGCCAGTGACGCGTGTGTGTTTCTGTGCTTTCATACAATATGACAGAGTTGCTGACAGCTACACAGCATACTCGCAAAGAATGTCTAGGCAAGATTAAAAAATCCATCCATTCACATCAAAGTATTAATATGCATCTGTCCAGTCTTAGTTAAACCACTGACAGCCTTTTTGTTTTGGGCAGTGTTCAGGTCAGCCTGTCACACTGCTGCAGTTTCTATGTGTTTTGGCTGCCTTACTGGCGAATTTTCAGCCCCGTAAGTATTTTCAAACAGCTGTTTTCCCATGTGAACCAGGAGGCTATTGACGTGTCTAGATTAGATTAGATTAGATGTATAAATCTGTTTCTTTGGAGGCAAACTTTTAAGTAGTTGATGCAAAATTCCAGTGAGCACTAATCTTTGAACAGTGTGCTCAGTTTTAATCGCTTATAGAGTTTAATAGCAGAACAGCACAACCCTTACCATAGTTATTATAATTAGAAAAAAACCCCACTAAACCTTTTTTCCTTTACTCCTTTCCTCTTCCTCCCAACCAACCACCTTCTCACCTCTTCCTGACTTTTCCAATGCCAACCCCATTGACCCCTCCCCTCATCTTTCTCCACCCGTTTCCTTTGCCTTTATGTCTCCCTCTGAACCTCTGTTTACACTCCTTGCTCCCTCGTTCACTTTTGCATCCCTCCCTGCTTTGAGGACATGTGCAGCCCTTACATGGTCAAGGAACCCTGTGCCTCATTATCAGTGAGAGCCCAAGAAATGCAGAAAAATTAGCAGACACACGGGTTGGAAGAGTAGGAGGTGAGGTTGACTGCTAGCATCAACAGCAGGGACAGCGGACAGAGCAGAGTTGGACCAGTTTTGAAACCGTAAAAATTTTATGTGGATTTTCAAATGTCTAATGGACACGTTCAGTTGTTTTTACTAGGTTGCATTCCACTTACAGTTAACAAATTAATCCGTACTTATCTCAGTTCTCTTATTCTCCACACCTCCCTGACACATCTACAGGACAGATTCCTGTCGACGGCTCATGCACTTGTACAATAAATGCGTTGTTATAATACAGTGGTGGTCATCTGTAATGTCATGATTATTACATCCATTCAACAATTCAACAAACATCACTTAGTAGTTCATTACGGATCAGTTGTATGATTTTTAGGATCCTTATTCTATTCTTAACTGGTTATTTTACATGGAAGTTAGCTGAATGCAACATTTCATTCTCTATATACTTGTGCATCTGAATAACAAAGTCTGTCTGTTTGTTTAATGTCCTCAAGAATGATAACTATGCTGGTTATTTTGGCATCGATTCAGCTGATGTCGTCATGTTTATATGAGTGTCAGCATAGACATAGACACCATAGACAAATTCTGGAAATTATAAGTAAATGACAAAAAAAAAATAGACTAGAAAAGCATTTGAAGAGTGTCCCCCCCCCCACCCCCCCCAGCCCCCCCCCCCCCCCCCCCCCCCCCCCCCCCCGCCACTGATCACCACTGAACTTTTATCGCTTTTTCCTTGTAGCAACTTTCCTGAAAACTTTAGAGAAATCCATCCATAACTATTTGAGTTATCATGCTAACAAACCCACAAACAAGCACATAAATGCTGGCAAAAACATAACTCTTCCAAGAAATTGGTAGAATAATACATTTCAATGCTGTGACATATTTTTCCCCAAAATATCATCACATCTTTTCTGGGTCTCTGGCAATCTATAAAACTATATTTTTTTCTGAATTCAACTAATAGTTTTGCTGCTAAAGTGTTAACAATGAAACAAACCAAACCAAAGACAATACCCCTTGCTTCCTGTTCAGGTGACCGGGCAACAAAAGTCAAACAAAAACACATCTACTTTCTCTTATTTATAAGTGTATAAGTGAACTTAATGAAACTAAAAAAACTGATACTACTAGAAACAATTTCGATGTAATATTTTCAAATTGTAGTATAACTGCGTTGTCATAATAAAACATATATATATATATATATATATATATATATATATATATATATATATATATATATATATATATATATATATATATATATATATATATATATACATACACACACACACCCACTCCCTTATCTCTATTCTTCTTCAGTCACTGCCGCTGATCTGAGACAGTCTGGGATGCAGACCCTGGAGCACGTGGCGGTTACCGTGACAGTAACCCACCCTTGCCGTGGCAATGTGGAAATTGTGTTGGTCTGCCCCAGTGGTATGATATCCGTTATCGGGGCACGTCGTGCGGTTGACAGGTACCATCATTCACACTACACACATTTACTTTGAGCCTCACACCAAACATGTGTGGCAATGATGTGCACTTTTAAAGAAATGCCCTCTGAAATGCACTTTTATTATACTTTTTTTTTTTTTTTTGTACACAGGGACTCTGCAGGTTACCAGGATTGGACTTTCTCAACTGTGCGCTGCTGGGGCGAGAGAGCTGAAGGCCAGTACCGCCTCAAAATATCCGATCACAGTAAGACACTGTTAATGTTCATGATTAATGCTTTAAAGTGTATGGAGAGGGAGGAGCTGAAAAAGAGCAACATACCATCATGTCTCTTAATATCAGCCACCTGTGTTTTGATTTTTCTGGCCTCATTTATTTGCCCTCTCTTTGCTGCCGTCTGTAGAAGAGCCTTTGACTCAGCAATGTGGTGCCGTGGGAATGTTGAAACAGTGGAAGCTGACCCTGTATGGTTCCTCAATGACATTCAACGAGGTCAAAGACAGACGGAGGTAACAGCATTAGAGCTGTAATGACACATACATTACCCATTCAATTACATAATGACATCAGTTTGCATGAAACATATCAGGTTGCACTGTTTCTATGTATCCTCAGTTTTACTGGTTTGAATACTGAGATTAAGGCCTGAGCTGGGTGATCAGAAGTGTCAACAAAACTTTTTTATTTTAAACATTATTCACACTTCAGAATTCTAGGGAATGTCATATAGCCATAATGACAAGACTTTCTAAAGAGCTTTTTATTTGTAAAGACAGACACAAAATATAGAAACTTTTGAAGAGAGACACTTTTAGATCTCCTTCTGCTAAATGTTATCTTCAACTACCACTTAAAAGTAAATAACAGACTATATGAACAGAACTATTTGGACACATTAGCCCCTCATCCACTAACCTTTTTGAAGAACTTTTATTTCCAGGAATGGATTTACCCGGTTTTGTGACTTCCTATTAACCTGTGTTAATCAGTGGGAGTGAAAGTCTGAAAGCATAATGACATTGTAGTCTTAGGCAAGTCAATCAATCAATTAATCAACTACTCATCATAGTAATAATGACTAATAATAACCAGTCTAAATAGTTAATATACATATTCACTGTAACTGCTTTTGTCAATACAGTAACATCATGATCACTTACATTTCTTTTAATACAGGGAATTTGCACAGCTCAGTTTCTCAGTGATTTTTTTGGTTGGCATTGACAAGTTGGATGTTTTTAATACTGATTAAATGTGCACTGACTGTCAGGCTGGTGGAGGAGGCCATGAGTGGCAAATACCTGGACAGCAGCTTCTCTCTGCCCTGTCCTCCAGGCCTGGACATTCCTCCAGAGATAGTCAGCCCTTTCACCTCCAACAGCTTAAAGGTAAACTGTGACTACACAGATTAATAGCTTAGTGTTTGTTCATCTTCAAAACTCTCTTGTTGTATGTGTACAAAGTGGGGATGGATGGACAGCCTCACTCATTTTTTGTTTGCCCTTTCACAGCTATTTATGTTAGAAAGATGAGTGCTACCTCAATTTTAAGTAAACAATGCAGACTTTTTAGATGTGATTGGGGAAAAAAATGTTTTAACCTTAATTTCTGGCTTAAAAATAGTAAACAAACCCCTCGATAATGGATGGACAGACACTTAATATCTGTCTTTGATAATTTTATAAAACCTGCCTTAATTTGCAGTTCTAATTTTCATAAAATTGTCAAGTCTTTACTGTTGGTCCTGTACGGCAGTGTTTCCCAACCCTGGTCCTCGAGGAACACTATCCTGCATGTTTTAGATGTTTCTTTCTCCAACCACACCTGATTCAAATAATCCAGCTCTGCAGAAGAATGATAATGACCGTCAGGTCTGATCAAAGAGGGAAACGTCTTATTCATGCAGGATAGTGTGCTTCGAGGACCAGGTTTGGGGAACACTGCTCTAGAGTATCTATTTGCAAAACAGTTTGTGTTTTTCCAATATATAAGGGCATAAAATAGTAAAGGTTTAGCTCAGTGTTTTAGTAACGGATGAACGAGGGAAATTAGGTTTACACTGTCATGAGCAATGGCTAGGGTTATATCCCCAAACACCCCAAATCCTTAACTAGACAGATATGATGTCATGACATAAGGCATTGTCAGGTCATGACCTTTAATTTGCAGTTGATTTGAAGTCAGAGAAATAATTCCATATATATGAACAGGAGTGTTTAGTGATTTTAAACCTTTGAATACCCCCTCCTGGGTAATCTAGAAACCGTAAATCATCCAAAATCAAGTCCCTTCTTCCTGTCCAGGATATTCATTGGTGTGGAAAATATGGAATTTCTGTACCCAATATTTTTCAAGGTATTGCATTAACATGAAGGATATATAGCAGTGGATCTGGCTGCAACGGCTTTTGAAAATCTTACTTTAAGAAATCTTACCAAGATAATTTATAATAAATGTATAATAAATGTATTTTATATATATATATATATATATATATATATATATATATATATATATATATATATATTATGGCATTAACTAAAATGTTGACAAGTCGACTTTCGTAGCACAAGTCGACTTAAATTTGGAGGAGTCGACAAGTCGCATGTTATTCTTTCTCTCCCTGCCTGCCTCTCTCTCTCGCTCGATCACGCACACAAGCATGCGTAAGCACAGACCAGACATAAATAAGACACCTGCAGGTAAGACAGTTGTGGTGGGCTAACAAAACAATAGTGACATACACACATCGCATGTGTGGAAATACTTCACTTTAGATGAAAAAAACGACATGGCATCTGAAAAGGTATCGGCTAATGTGAATGATACAGCAGCATTAGCTAGCTAACCAGTGATAAGTAGAGCTGGCAACCTGCATTAAGACAGCACACTCTTTTTTTCCTCCAAACACATGATATGGACAGTGTTGTGTTCATCTTGTTGGCCTTAAACTTATTACATGTAATATAAAAAATGAGGACGTGTAGACATTCCAGTTTTAGAACCAGACCAAATGCAGACATATGTTATGTTTATTATAAATTATCTTGGTAAGATTTTCAAGAACCATTGTCTAAAAATCTGTTCTTATATCTCATTGAAAAGTTACTCTTTAGGTGATTGTCTTATTTTAAGTGTGATGAGATATTTTGAGTAGAAATGAGAAAAATAAATGTGGTGAGATTTAGATTTTTACAGTAGATAGTGTACATGCTCATCCTCAGTGTTATTTGCTTTTCACTTCCTCTTTTCCATCTCCTTCAAATGTCCCACCTACGCATCTACTCCTGCCGCTGCTTGTTATTGACGTCCTCTGTGTCTCTCTGTCGTCGTCCTCTCCAGTTCTTGTTGTTGTTGGGCTGCTTCGCTCTCTTCTGGTCTCTCTACTACACACTGGAGGTGACGATGGCCAACGTGGACCTCAGGGGACGTCTGTGCTTAGGCAAGAGACGGGGAGGACACAGGTCCAAGAGAGGACACCGAGGGAAAGATGTAGAAGAGGTGTTGATAGAGAAAGGGGAGGATGAGGAAGTGGAGCAGGACTCAGGGATGGAGCTGCAAACGGTGCTGGACTCGGAGTCAAACATGCCACTTTTAAGCGCAGACCGACTGGCGACATAGCACAGAGCCACACAATAGATGGAAGAACTCTGTCTGTGCCTCTCAGGCTAACCTTAACTGTGGTGGCGTCACAGTGGACTGCATTTCAGCTTGATGGAGTGGATTTGGTCCATTTCTGTATTCCCCAAATGTGTGGCCTTCAATGAAAACCTGCTTGTTGTGTGTGGGTCTGTGGAACTGCAGCCCCTTTGTTTTCTGCACACACCAATGAACTTCTGTCATCAACAGATTTCACAAATATTTTTTTCCATTGAAGTTTTTCCTTTTTTTTTTTTTTTTGAAAATTGCAACTTGAATGCATCTACTCAATCACACAAATCAGGGGTCTGATTGTAATGGGGGAAACTGTGGGAAATTGATTGCAATAGGAAATGTGACAGATGCCAGAACAGTTTGGCAGATAGTCGACACTTTACTTTGGGTTAATTTGAGTTAAACTCTTATCACCTCTATGCTTAAACAACATTTTTGCTGTTTTCCATATTTTTCCAAGAGTAAACACAGCAATTTCATGCTGATTTACATTTTATTTTTCTTCACATTGAGCCTGTACTTGCCTATACTCGCAAAATCAACACGCAAGTGACGTACATATATGATGCATTTTGTTGCCTGTTTGGTTTTGTTTATTTGTGTCACTCATGGTGCATAAGGATGTTTTAAAAGTTGCATGCATGGGACCGTACACAGGGTTATTAGTGTGTGTGTAGGAAGTACAGGTTGGTAGGATGCAGCACTGCAGACAATGATATGATGTGCAATATAAAGAGGTATGCAAGTTCTGTGTGTGTGTGTGTGTGTGTGCTTGTGTGGTTAAATGCAAAGTCTTCCATGAACAAGTGTCTTCAAATGTGAGCTATGAGGGTATTGCTGTATTTTAAGAAGATAATTTATTTTCTGAGGTATTGTTTCATTTTGTTTTTTTAAAGTGTTCTCTCATCTGCAGGTTTTCAACCAACTACTGATAGGAAAAAAAACTTGAAATGGGGTTTTCTAGTGTGGGATTTTGCATATTTATTTTTAAAGTGGTGTAATATATACAGTATATATACTGTGTGCCTGCTGTACATATATTTACTAAGTATGTTTAAAGATTTATACCAAGTGTTTTTCCAAGTTTCATTAAAGAGTTCTAATTTTGTAATGTAAAGATGTTTGGGGTGAAGATTGAAGCTGTGTTTTGCTGTGCAAGTCACAGGTGATCTGAATGATAATAAAAGTTTGGTGATGGAATTTTCTGTTTATATTGTTGAACCACTGGCACACACAGAAAGGCATGATATTATATTACGATGGCAGTTTTGCATGTTTATGTAGCAGGGAATTCATCCAATGAAACAGTGTTTCATTAAAGCTCAGGATTTTGAAATGAAAAAGAAACAATATTAAAAAATACTATATTAAGTAAAAAAAAAAAAAAACCCTAGTTTTAATGCAATAAAAGTTATAGGAGCATCTTGCATGTCAGACTTAAAAATACAGTTCCTGAAAAGAGAAATTATGCCTAATGATTGAATATCAGAACAGAGTTGAAAATGCCAAGAAGTAAAAGTAAAATAGAGGTGCAGGTGAAGGCTGATGTATCTGGAATCACACACTTAACTCAGATGTATTTATAAGTCATTATTTAATAAGACAATGTACAAAAATATTGGCGCTGATACAGAATGCGTAGCATTATGGGAAGTGGTATTGATCAATACAGAAAATTTTAAAAAGCTCTGGTTTTACCAAAGTGTCACCACCAGAGCTTCTGCAAGTTGCATCCAGAAACTGACTGCATCAGTCATTGTTTCAGGTAAATGGATGCTATCACTGCATCAGCGATAAACCAGGGGGCAGCTGTCTGTGAGGGGTCGCCAAAGGAGTGTCTTTTTTTGGCATGTGGTCATTAGACTTTTTTTTTTTTTTTACCGTTAACTATTTCTGCTTTGTTCATTAAGACTACAAACATGGAGTTGTACTGGTCCTGATGGGGAGGACAAAGCACAGTGAGCTCTGCAGGTCATCAGTGCAAGCATCTACATAAGGGGGGGGGCAGGGGAAATGTTTGGAGGGAACAAGATTCCAAAGCAGAAAATGCTTCTGTTGGGGACTGGTCAGACATTTACAGGCTCTAAAAGGGCGTAATGGCATTAGATCAAAGGGTAAAGAGGTGTTGAGGTTCAGTGATTTTTACAGGATCTGTCGGGGTCTTCCATAGCTCATGCCCTCCTGACTGGCGCCCTTGTTGGACCCCATCTGTAGCCCAATCACATTTTTGCCAGCCTTCATCTGCTCATCAGAGAAGTCTCGCTTATTCTCCATCGCTTTCCTGCAACATATAATAAAATATGTCAGTGACAAAGACAAAGACAAAGCACCTGACTCTGATGACAAGTGTCCATTTCATCTTAAGGACTCACTTAAAGAACCAGTTAGGGTCTCCTTTGTATGTGCCTTCATCCTTGGTGATGGCCAAGCTACCCAAAGCTGACAGGGTCCTCTGCACGGCTGCGAGGTCCTTACCTGTTAGATTACAGTCAAGATTATTATAACATCTGTCACCCATTTTGTTTCCTACAACACAACCAAAATACTCTTTAGAGCCTCTGACCTTCCCAGAGGTCCACAGTCTGGAACATGTCAGTCTTGGTGACGCCATAGTTCTCTGCAGCGTGAAGAAACTGCGAGATCTGCTCCATCTGTTTGAAGGCCATGGGTGAACTCTGGATCCTCTTCACTGGCTTGTCTCCAGAATACAGAGTGTTAATGAGCTCGCTCAGAACCTGAGGAAGAATGTGGAGCAACACAAGGGAAAAAGAGGAATTTAAAAAATAAATTCCACAACAGTAATAACTACAAAAGCACTCGGGCAGACTCTGCCAAGGCTAGATCAACCCACCCGAAAGACATGCATGTGCCCCTCCCTCTACTGATCATCGCCAAACTTAAACCACTGGTTCCTTGTGCCAGTATCAGCATTTCCTGAAATTTTCAGCCAAATCCATCCATAACATTTTGAGTTATGTTGCACAAAGATAAACGGATAAGCGCTGGAAAAAAAACACATAACTTCATTCTTATTGTTTGAGATCAAATGAGCATTTGTTCCATTCTGTACCATGGAATATGTTGCTAAAACACTTGAAACTGATCTCCTTGAATGCTTTTAAATACAAACTCAAAGTACTACAAACTCACTCAATGACTTGCCCTTGTTCTTCATAGTTTGACTTGTCCTGTAAATTATTGTATGTTGTAAATGTATGTTGTATTTTATGCTGCCTCTTGGCCAGGATTCTCTTGGAAAAGAGGTTCATATACCGAATAAGTTCTTTTCTCCTGATTAAATAAGGCTAAATAAAATAAAAAGTAATAACTTTTAGCATTTTGACTTAAGGTAATTTGCTGAAAATTCTATCATCTTTAATGTGGGAAAACTAGAATCTACAAATCCTGCAAATGACTAATTCATCCACAGCAATCACAGCTCTTTTTGAGAGGCACTGACTTGTAGAATAAGGACTGTTTCTAGCTTTATGAGGGTCTTAAGAAAGATTCTGTTTGGGGGCCTGCAGTCAAACTACAAATATGCAACAATCTATTACATTTCATGAGCAAAACACGATACATTTACAACTAAACATCTTAAGTTCAGTCACTGAGGTCAATTAAACTGATATTATAAGGAAAACAACAGTCCTTTGTATGTTAAAAAATAAAACAGATTTTGAATATTTATGGAAATACAATAACCACTGAGATAACTTCTTTTTGATGTCATGGTGTTTGTTTAGTTTAATATTTTCACTATCAGGAATGGTAAGTGAGTATCTGTCAATCATTCCCATCATACAACTACATCACAAACTGTGTGACCTAATAATGCCGCAAAAACACTGACTACATCTTATCATTACAATTTATTTGATTTATATTGTATGTTTATTTTTTTCAAAGTATATAAGTGATGTAATAAATACCATGCCATAGCTGCAGATGAAGACATGATATTTTAATTTTCCTCAGATGAGGGTGAACATGCAGCTTAGACGCTCCCTGGTGGCCATAAGCATTTGCCTATTTTGCCTATTACTAGAATAACCAACTGTGTTAGGACTCTAGTTGATCCTATTGTGCAGCAGTTTCCATAACATTATATTGGATGTCACTTTTCCAAAGCGGTGTGGTACAATGATGTGTTTTCCTGCACTGTAAAGGACAAAGGAGAGAGAAATCAAAGCCAAACAGACTTAGTCCACTCACACATCCATCTTTCAGCCAGGCCTGGAAGCCTTGTTTTCCTGCCTCTGGCTTTCCAACACCAGAGCCACACTGACGGCTGATCCACTCCACCAGGATCAGCTCCAGGTCTGGGTCATACTTGCTGTCGATTTTATCCTGAACCTGCCGGCTCATGCCATAGGATGGTCCTTTGTTAGCCATGCCAACTCCTTGCTAGTTGAGTGTGGATGGAGAGAAGAATGAGAAAGAATGGGATGAACATTGGAAGTGGGAAATATACATTTTTGGTTTTTTTAGGGAGTTAAGAGTGTTATCCTTACCTGCCTTCTTATCATATGTCATATACTTTACTATTCACCCATTGTTTGGTAATCCCATTTAAATCAAACCATTTTTCCTGACACATTTTCACATTACATTTAACTAAAATACGTTATTTGCAACAAAACATGCAAATGTGTTTAAAGAAAGATGAAGACATAATTACACATACAGTAAATACACACATACTTTCTCAAATTCACATTGTCACATGCATGTCAAAAGCATATATAGCTTAGAGTGATGCTAAGCTCTCAGTTTGCATCCTTTCTTCAGAACAGTGCTCTTATATCAGCTTTGTGTCTCCTAATGCACATCATTTAGCTCCATCAGGCACAGAGACAAAGTGATGTACAATGGGAGCTCTTTTTCAGCTTTAACTCACACATTCACACTTTCTCTCCTGGTCTCTGTCATCACACACATACGTCATTGCCAGCATTTTTTTTAAAAAAACTTTTATTTTTATGCTTTTATGTTGCTTTTGGGCCAACAGCCAAGTGCAAAACCCATATCAAGATGCTTGTCTGCACCATCCAACCTTTGTTGCCATCTTGATGTCAGGTCACTTCAACTTCCTGTTCCTGGGAAGGGGGGAGGGGTCAAAGCTGGGCTTTAGATGTGATGATGCTGCTGCTTTGGACTAATACATAATATTCTATTTATATTCTAGTTTTAGCTTTAGTATGTCAAGTTTTGAATTGCGATTATTCTGGCAGATATTGTGATTTCAATTTCATTCATGATATTCTTCAGTATGTTTCAGCAGTAGAATACAGCAGTATTTGCAAACTTCACAGACCCTTGCATAATGTCATTCAAACAATAAATGCCATAACTCTACTGCAGGAATAAAAACTAAAGTCAAGAACTGATTTCAAATGTAGTTGTATTTATTAACAAGAAGCATGCTATACATAGGCTACATTGAGTCTATACATAGGCTATATTGAGTCTATACATCGGCTACATTGAGTCTATACATCGGCTACATTGAGTCTATACATCGGCTACATTGAGTCTATACATAGGCTACATTGAGTCTATACATAGGCTACATTGAGTCTATACATAGGCTACATTGAGTCTATACACAGGCTACATTGAGTCTATACATTGGCTACATCGAGTCTATACATATGCTACATTGAGTCTATACACAGGCTACATTGAGTCTATACATTGGCTACATTGAGTCTATACATTGGCTACATTAAGTCTATATACAGGCTACATTGAGTCTATACATATGCTACATTGAGTCTATACACAGGCTACATTGAGTCTATACATTGGCTACATTGAGTCTATACACAGGCTACATTGAGTCTATACATTGGCTACATTGAGTCTATACATTGGCTACATTAAGTCTATATACAGGCTACATTGAGTCTATACATATGCTACATTGAGTCTATACACAGGCTACATTGAGTCTATACATTGGCTACATTGAGTCTATACATATGCTACATTGAGTCTATACATTGGCTACATTGAGTCTATACATATGCTACATTGAGTCTATACATTGGCTACATTGAGTCTATACATATGCTACATTGAGTCTATACATTGGCTACATTGAGTCTATACATATGCTACATTGAGTCTATACACAGGCTACATTGAGTCTATACATAGGTCACATTTAGTGCTTGAACAACAACAGTTATTCCAGCTGAAGAACTAAAAGAACCATCTCTGTCTTCACTTGGGTTCAGACTCCACTTCTGTTTCCACTAAAGCCTTTTCTGAAACTGATGACCAACTTTTACACTAATTGGACTCCAGAACATGTGACATGTCCTTTAGCAGCACGCCGCTTCTGATTGGTGAGCTTGGCAGGATGGTAGGGAGGTGACATACATGTTTAAAATAGTTGACGAAACAAAACCTGGGTCAGTTAGGAACACTGCAAAAACCCAAAATCGTGTTGTCTGTAAATGTGATTTCTGAAATGATACATTGTTCAGGCCCCGTCTGGTCTGAGAGATTGAATTTTTAGGTTTGATTTGACTTCACAGACTAATTTAGTGATGAGTCAACAAACAAAAAGTTAACATTTAGACAAGACAAGGTTGAGTACTGTTACACACTGGCCTCGTATGGTCTTTTTAATACCTTTGTCTTTTGCATGTTATCTGCAATGAACTGTTCTTACATTATGACCTCACTAACTAAACATCAGAACACTCCTTCCACCAGTGCAAATAGATGTAGACTGTGTTTATAACAGTCTGTATGCCAGTGGTATTAATGCATTCCTGCTTGGAGTGTCTGTAGCGTTACCGCCGACTGTGTTTAATATACTTTGCATTCCCTGTGGTGCTTTTTCAGACCACAAAAAACTAAACACACATGCTGGGCAACACGCTCACTTATATTCAACCCCAAGTTCAGATAATACATTTTTATCTTTGAGTCCTTCCTGCCTTTTTCTCTCTTTGTTTCTGGAAATACATAATCTCATAGCCCTTGTTATTTTCACAAATATGTGTCATTATGTAATCACTGTTACAGGGTAATGTTTGTCTGGTATGCTGTGAATGTACCCCCCACCCCTCTTTTTTTTTTTTTTTTAATTGCCCCCTAGTCCTCACCTCATAAATATATCCCAGAACCACAATCACAAATACCACACACTAAACTCTTTTTAGAGGAATACGTAAAGGGGTAATGTTCCTCACATTGTGCACTCATTGCCTTGTTGAACAGAGAGTTCTGTTTTTTATTAGTGTTAGTACGCAAAGTACAGTCGAACAAAGATCACATCATCATTTTAGAGCTTAAATGAGTCCATTAGGGCCTGCTCTCTATTTCTGGTATTTATGTGTATCCATGGGCTTGTTGTTATGTTTGGAAATGTGCCTTGGTCAAATAATTCAGGATCATCTGCTAAACAAGCTTCTGTGCTCATGAGAAAAGACACTTTTATAAACTCTATGTGACACAAGCTTCTAAACAACTATTCCCAACAGCTTTATTAACACACCAGTGATATGATGATGTATTTAACTCTGGCATTTTTCAATATTACTGTAGGACAAGTAGTTAATACACTGCTGCAACTCGTACAAATACTCCTGGTATTAGTATTAGCTCAAAAACTACAACTAGGAACCAGAATAAATTCAAAACACCATAAAAGAATGTTCTATAATTTACTGAGATGCACATAAAAAATATTTATGGACACTACTAAAGCTCCGATAAGATGTATTACTCGTGTCTGCTAAGTGTGCTAGTGTTTCCATCGGCACCATTTCATGCATAACTACTACTCAAAGTAATTCAAAGTCACTCCAACACAGGAATAAAAATGTCAGAACAAAAACAACAAAATGGAAACAATTTTTTAAAGGCATTTATAAAGGACACAAATCAGAACTCGACCACTGATTTAACACACACACACACACACATTATATATATATATATATATATATATATATATATATATATATATATATGTGTGTGTGTGTGTGTGTATGTATCAAACATTTTGTTAGTGATGTATTATTCTTATATTTAATTTACTGAACATATCAATGTTCATAAAACCTCAGATTAAAGTCTGTGGTCATTATATCAAAAACAGAGAAAACTATATAAAAAAAGAGACTATTCTGTAAAACATATAATTAATTCAAAAGTCTGCATCCACTTGTCATTGATCCAACTCCATAGGTTTTACTAATGAATCAATGTTGTAGATGATGACAGTATTTCCACATTCACTATGTAGCCTTTGAACATCCAGACAGGTTATATCTGATGACCACAAAAAGATTTCAATCTGTATCTTACTATTATACATTTACATTTTATATCAGTAAAACTATTTTAGTTGCCAGTGGCTGGGTCTTAATGGGTTAATGTCATTATTAAACTTGATTGTTGCATTGGATGTGGTGTTCTAAAATTTTCATGGAGAAGAAAAATTAACGATAATGCAGTTATTACAAACAAATTGAGTGTGACACAAACAAAAATGTCTAAGTCAGAGTTAATTTTCCAAGTCTACAGACTCTACAGGATTGGTCAAGACCACTCTTCTTTATAGGTTAAGTAAAAGAAGCCAATAAACGCTGCTTTCTGAAGCCACAGTGTCTCAAAAACATGACTTCATCACCTTTCCATTCATCCATCAATCCATTTTAGGGTGTCCTTGGTCTCTGCTCTGTTTTTAAATCTCTGTTGCTCTTATTACCATGGCAAACCTGCCTCCTGCCAGAACAGGAAGCCAGTGTTAGGGCTGTGGCTACTGTGGCAGCCAAAGGGAACGTGGCGTCATGCGGTCTCGCCTTTACTCCAGCTCACTCACTAATCTCTATATACTGATTTACCATGAGCATGTTACAAGGGGCGTGTTCAGATAACCATAATGGCGTTAAAGTACAGTAAAGAGATTCAGTATATTTAGGAGTTAAAATACTAAAGGAATCATCTCAAAGTAAGGTTTCACTTCAGGTCATTTTGGGTTACTGATGTACTGTAATTCACTATTTTTTCTTCACGTACGTGCCAGTTTCAGAGAAACTGCTGTTTTATGTGCACTCGCCAGAATTTTATGAGCAATGAAAGCATTTGTGAACCTGCTGCCAAAGTCCGTCATGGTTCTGATTGCTCTGACAAACTTATTTGCTGCTGTGTACTTGACATGATGTATTTCTGACTTTCAAACGTAGCCAATTGCTGTCAAGTCTGGGCTATAGCTCTGAGTAGAGCCTGGATGTGGTTCATTTCTGTCTGTCTAAACTGCTATAACTCTGTGTCCTGCTACGTTTATGACAGTCTACCTAGTGTTATCTGCTCCTGTTACTGTTACAAAGGAACTAAACTACCAATTGTTGCTTCTATTCCAACTCTGCAGGCCTGTTTTTACTGGATTCATTATTATTTAATCATTAGCTTATGATCATTAGAGTGAAGGGTGTGTATTTGCATATGAGTGGCAGGGGTGTGTCCATCTATATAACATTAGGACAGAAAGTCCCTGCTAATGTCTGAAAGGATGTATTCGCATCATTACATATTTTAAAAAGGAAAAAGGCATTAGACTAAACATACAATCTAGTACTTTTCCACAATTATTCACTGATTCTAAGTTTGTCCATATGTATGTAATCCAAAATGACACACGACATCAATAGCATTTTCAGTTAATAAGACACAGTCTTATTTGCTAGAATTCCATTGTTTCTGAATTACAGGGTTAAAGAGAGACATTATCATTAAAGTGGACTCTTGGATGGAACATTGAACAAATTATAGCTTTGAATGTCAATTTACATCAGAACAACCCAGATAAGGTCTTATGTTATTCACTGACGCATAGTTCTATCAGGAAACTAAGAGGTCAAGTATGGATGATGTGGTATAATTTCAAGGAGAGATTCCTGGATGTCATAAAAGGATCATGTATCATACTCGGTGTTTATATTAACATAGTTGTAAAGATATTGCAACATCTGTAATTTCTTACTTGAAACACAAGTAAAATAGAAAGAAATGTGCTGTAAATAAGTTTCTGGCCTGTCTGGTAGTAATCTGGTAGAAATTATTCTATATTTTTATCCTGTCATGTCATGTGAAGTAAAAAAAACCCCATCCAAACCCATGTACACCTCTTGATCGTTTGCTTGTGCAAATATAAGAAATAGTGTAAAACATTCACATCCTTAAATGACTCTAGAAACACATCACAGAGGAGTCTTACAATATAATTATACATGATGAAGTTGTATTTTCCTTAAATTAGGATATGTAAAGTATATGTGCAAGTATCTAAACCACAGCAACACTGAATGCAAGAGTAACTCAAAGATGATGTGATAGGTTTAACCCACCCAAAATGGAAATTCACTTCAAACTTTAATAGTTCCATATGTAATAAAACCATTTCATGTATAGTTATGCTACATATTTTTTCAAGACCTCCCATTTCACATCTGTCCTTTGACATCTGATGGGTTGATAAACTCTTATTTAGAGCAACATTCTCTATCGATCAAAGGGTTCCTCACAATTAAAGAACAAAAATGTGGATTTTTTTTTTTTTTTTAACCATTTCAGCATTTACAGGAGAATAAAGCAATGTATACTCACTGTTTGAAGGAATAGTTCACTTTGCTGCTGGCTGCGAGTGCAGGTGAATGCAGATGCTTGACTGAGTGTTTGTATATGCCTGGTAGGGACCTCCCTCTTAAAAATGTCGGCTTAAAAAGAGCAGATGAGGCCAGATGACTTCACTTGGTCTACTGAGCCAGTGGGAGGGAGTATGAAGGAGGAACAGGAGGGAGAGAGTAGAAGGGAGGAAAAAAGGAAACTTCAGCCTTAAAAGGGCATGGCCTTTCAGCAGCTCCCTCTCTGTCTCTACCATCCCTTCCCCTCTGTCTGGTTAAAAAGCCCAGCCTTATTTGGGTAGAGCTGTTCCATGTAGGGGAGGAGAAACAGCAGCCAGGCAGCACTGGTGTGGTCAGCAGGAATTCTCCAAATACTTTCACCACATCACTCTTTAGAGAGGAAAGAGAGGAAGGAGAGGCGAGGAACAGTCATCATCCACCATAGAGAACTCCATGTATGTCCTGATGCATTAGCTGTACCAGGGGTGCAAATGTGTGCATCATGTGCATGTGTGCATGTGTACCCCACACCCACTTGTGACATTTCTATCACTTTCTTTCCATTACAGACAGTTCTTGGCAAACATTCACATTGTTTGAACCTAGCTCAGTAAAGGGTGTCCAACATATGCTTATAGTCTAACTGAAGCTTGTTCAGTGGAAAGTTTGAAATAGAGCTTCATTTGAAATGTGCTATGACATAAATGATTAAAATAGATAAAGTAGATAAAGCTGTATTTAACATCAAACCCTTTCATAGAATCACAGCCCAATGCAAGTTCATGGAAGTTTGTGCAACTTTTGTGTAAGGGTTTACAGTTAGGCTTTAATAGAAGACATTTCAATTTCAATTCAAATGGGATGTTCTTTAATTTCTGTGTTTAGCATGTTGTTAAAACTACCTAAGCTACATCTGTTCAAATATAAACTTAACCCTGATGTCACATATATGGGTTGTTTTGGGCGAAGGTTAGGTAAAGACTGTAATGCTAAACATTTCACAATAAACTCCTTCAATATTATGAATTATTCATCAGTCTCACCTGTTCTCAGCTACATTTAAATAACTTTTGTTCATAAGTTTAAATCTGCACTTTTTAATATTTTTATTAATTTATCTGTTTTTAAAAATCTTTTTTTATCTTTTTCATGCCTATACTTTCATTGCTTCATGCTGTAATGCTTTTGATGTCTTATGTAAAGCAAAATGAATTGTGCTGCATTGCCATGAGTAAATTGTGAATGTGAGAGTGATTGGTTGTTTGTCTTTGCCCTGTGATGTGTCCAGTGTTCCTTATCTTCACCCATAAGTAGCTGAGATAGACTTCAGAGACCCCCGTGACCCTAGGGAGGATAAAGCAGGTTCAGAAAATAAATGAATTATTAATTAGCAGCAAACAAAGAATTTTCAGTTTTCAGTTTTTGGACATTTTCTCTATCTATCTATCTATCTATCTATCTATCTATCTATCTATCTATCTATCTATCTATCTATCTATCTATCTATCTATCTATCTATCTATCTATCTATCTATCTATCTATCTATCTATCTATCTATCTATCTATCTATCTATCTATCTATCTATCTATCTATCTATCTATCTATCTATCTATCTATCTATCTATCTATCTATCTATCTATCTATCTATCTATCTATCTATCTATCTATCTATCTATCTATCTATCTATCTATCTATCTATCTATCTATCTATCTATCTATCTATCTATCTATCTATCTATCTATCTATCTATCTATCTATCTATCTATCTACCTACCTACCTACCTACCTACTATCTTACATCTCGCGTGTTCTTATCACACCCCTAGCACATACTATATATTACATTACATCCTGGATTGCATGTATCACATAAGTAGGCAAATAAATCTACATACTTCATCAGCATGGTCCACAATATTCAATTGTCAAGGAATTAATATTTACATTGGCCAACACTAGATCAAATGTTAATAAACAAGAAAATCATTGTTTGTTTTACAGCTCTTATTCATGGTGCAATTCTATAAATATACAGAAAGTAACACAAAAAGGCCAAAAAATATTGCCATGCACATATTATTTCAAAATTAACACCAACACCACAACCTGGAGAAACCCTGCACATAAAACAAAGCATGTTCAAACATTTTCAATCAAATTTCCATAATGGTGGGAGTGTCGACACGTGACGAGAACTGACAGACCTTGGAGTGTCATATGATGTCACCAGATAAAAATGTTTGAACAAAGTAAATCAATCTAACACTGACAAAAACAGAAATGAAGGGAATTTTATGCATAATTTTTTCCACATTTATTTAGTTTCATAAGTGTACATTACAGTTTCAGGTAGTTGTACTTTGTTCTTTTAATTCTACACTTTATTCATTACAGTTAATGGAAATGTTTTTTCAGTTTGAATTTGTATAATTTTTTTTGTTTGTTTTTGTTAACGATAATAACCATGCTTGAGACAACTAATAAATATTACAACCACTGTGGAGCACTGAGGGATACTTCACACATTCATTTCTTTTGTGGTCATGTCATTTATCCTCTGGTGACATCTATAGGTGTTGAACATATATTCCATCCTGACCAGATGTTATTGTAGAAATCATATAGATCAGGATTCTCAACCTTATTTTCTTTCAGGGGGCAAATTCAGCCCCACTTAATCTCAGGTTGGTCGGACCTGTAAAATAATAACATAATAACCTAAAAATAATACTTAT
Organism: Siphamia tubifer; assembly: GCA_020466265.1. Classification (NCBI taxonomy): domain Eukaryota; kingdom Metazoa; phylum Chordata; class Actinopteri; order Kurtiformes; family Apogonidae; genus Siphamia; species Siphamia tubifer. Next base: position 20,341,859 of record CM035795.1, on the reverse strand, counting down.
TTTTATAAATTATCACAAAATGATGTGAATAACCTCAAGAAATTGACATTTCTTTAGAAGAATAAATGCAATTTTAACACAATGATGCATTAACTTATCATTTTTACATATGCATTATGGATCAGAAGGACACTAAACACAATAATGGAACCAGGAAATTGTTCAAATTGTGCTTAATTTAATATACACATTTCAGGTTTCATAATTGTTCAGGTTATTCACATTTCATTGTTACAGGATAGTTTGTCAGTATACATATTTTCACAATTTAATGTTATTTTTTAAACTAAAACAAAGACAAAGTTTGGATGTTGTGATTATTTATTGGCAGAAATGGGATATTTTTTCCCACATGAAACTGAGAGGAAAATATAGTAATTATTATTTGCGGATTATTGTGCTGTTATTTAACTGTAGATCATATTGGTCTGTATGTGGAGCCTCAACTAAAATTAGTTTCACAGCCTTAATTGTGGAATTTTTGTACTTCGGAAATTCATCCCATGGGCCGTATTGGAACCTTTGGAAGGCCCCATTTGGCCCCCGGGCCACATGTTTGAGACCCCTGATGTAGACAGACAATGCCCTGTGCTTTATCAGAGGAGTTTCCAACTGGAATAAGTGGAACCTCCTTGTGTGGGTGGAAGTGAGCGCAACATGTGTGTATGGCTCTTCTACGTCACGAGTTTATACAACTGAAGGAATTTGCTTTGGCTGTATGGTTTATTTCATTTGTAATGAGCTGCTGCGAAAGGCACTTGTTTACAGTGTCATACAACACTGTTATAGGTCAAATACAAACAGCAGCTGCAGACTTAAGACCCTCTGTTGTCATTTCCAAATTATACCAAAGTCTCTCAGTGCTACCTATTTCCATTCATGGACTCTGCATATGGTTCAGAGTGAGTTTGTTTTGGAAAGAGGAAGGTGGGCTGAAATACGTACAACTGAAAAGATACTGGATCTTCAAATAAACTTTTACTGTATCCACAATACAACCGCTGCAGTACAGTTACAGACCCAGATACATTTGAGAGCTAATGTTTCATTTTCTCTGGCCCACCTCCTGATTTCTACCTGGCTAAACCCAGATCCAGGACTATTAACCCATAAAGACCCAAACATCTTAATCTATCCACTGATGTAAAATGTTCAGCCCATGTTGATTCACTAATATTATCAATACATGTAAATAACTGGTGGAATATTGAGTTTGTGATCTTTTAATGGTCATCAGATATTAACCATTTGGATATTCAGAGGCTCCATAGTTACCATGGAAACACCATCTTCTTTTACAACACTGAGTATGTTTACATGTATGTAAGATTTTGCACATTTAATGTCTGAAGCAAATACTTTTTTAAAAAAAATGTAGAGCAGTGTTATTCTTGTTCACAATTTAAAACATGAACAAAAATATCATGTTGAGAGATGCTCAATACAACAACTATTGAATATTTGAAATGTTAAAAACAGTACATGTTATAAGCTCTCAGATATGTGTTAAATCCAATGCCATGCATAAGGGCTTTACTTTGTGCATCAAATGGTTAAATATCTTTTTTTTCACATGACGGTCAGTGGAGGACTTTAAGTATCCTGTTGGATACGACATCTAACCCGTACAGATGTTCAATTCCAGGTTTGAACAGAGTTTCCTCCCAGATGCCAGCTCCTAGTAGACCTGACCTCCTGCCTCTCCACTGTCACCACCTGACGACACACAGTGCAACAATACATGGATCCTTACAAAGTACAATCAGGACCACAGTGCAAAGTTACGTGAAGTGTAACTCTGATAATACTGTCTCCATGTTGTTCTCCATTATTCTCTCAAACTCTGGCTGATTTGTCATCTCTCATCAACTGGACCTAGAAAACAAACATTTTATGAAAAGACAACGTAGTCCAGTGTCAGCCCAGCCAGCATGTCCATGTGGGCCCAAAAGGGTTACATTTGGGCTGCATAAAAGGGTCCCGCCTGAATTTGTTTACAGTTTCCATGGTAACCCCACATGTGTTTGCCCATATCAGAATCAGAATCAAATCTTGTTATTGTCATTGTACCAAGTGCAACAAAACTGAGATAACACTTCTCAGGTTCAGTGCAAAAATGTACAGACAGATAACAAATATAAACAAAACAACAAATATCAGTAAAAGGCACTGGTACAAAAGACATCTAAAAGATATGTCTTTCATCCTAAGTCACTTACACCTACATCAGAGAAGTTTAATACTCAGTACAAGATCATTAAATACAAGTGCATTTATTCATATGCTGACCAATACTTGGCTTTATTAAAAACTTCATGATTTCCTGAATAGCAACGTAGCATTTTGAAGCCACTTGTTCAATTCAACCAGTGTATTTTAACCTTGTGGTTAAGACACCATGTGGAGCGTTGTAAATACAAGCTGGACTGACTGACTTTGTGCAGTAATCTACACCTGGCTTTTCTGCTTTTGTACATAATAAAATTCAGTATATAAACTAAATGTCATCTAAAATTTATCTTTGTAGTAAACTATTACATGATCAAAAACACATTAATTTTCTCTGTTTTTAATGTCTGGGATCACCAGAAATGTGTGATGTTAAAATAGGGTGATGAGGCCAAATATGTTGTGAACCACTGGACTAGTCTATGTGATAGATATACAGTGGAATTAGTGGATGGACAAACTGTGATGTCACTCTAGAGCAGATATGTCCAAACTATTCAACAAAGGGCCAGTGTGGCTGCAGGTTTTTATTCCAACCAACCAAGAGTTCACACTTTGACCACTCGACTCTCTGAAGACTGAGATCAGTTGATTAATAGAGTCCAGTCTGGTGTGCTGCTGCTGCTTAGTTGGAACAAAAAACCTGCAGCCACACCTGCCCTTTGTGGAATAGTTTGGACACATGCCTGCTCTGAGCTTTAGGTCATAGGTGAGCTATTGCTAAGCATCAGTTTCCTGAGTTGGTCAAACATGTTGTTAGTGTAACCTGATTTACAGCAGAGAGGTTTGTCAGGAAAAATACATTACATTAAATAATAAGAATAATTCAGAAGTCACACTCAGCAGGTGAGCGTCATGTGCAAACAATGCAAACTCTATAAAAATAAAACACTGGGCAGTGGGAAGGTATGGAACAATATTCGGTAACAGTTGACTATGTATTACCCATTTATAAATGAGTTGTTCAATATGCATTAACCATTTGTTACCTATTTGTTAATGTTTTGTAAAGGTTCATACTAGTGTCTTCCAAAGATAAATGTAAAATTAGATTATTTTTAACCAAGAGGTGTAGTGTTTATATATCTGCTTTACAGGTAAACAAAAAAAAAGAGTTGTAAACACTGCACCTGTTGGTTAAAAATAATCTAATTTTACATCCACACTACTATGAAATATTACTAATATTCTACTTACAATAAATGTTGTGATTTTGAGAAAGATTATTGAGAAAAGTAGGGGCCACATTTTACATTTTACAATGTAAAAAAAAAGTTTTTATTTGATTTGTACACATAAATAAAATATAGTTTTACCTTCCAGCTCGGAGCTCTGGCAGCTGGATCAAACTGTGTCATGAAATGTGTATGGTGGGGATCAGAGGCTGACTGGACTTTCTACTTTTTGTTCTTGAGCCCATCAGTCAGTCAGTAGTCAGTCAGTCAGTCAGTCAGTACACAGTAAATTTTGCAGTGTTAAATCAACACTTAGAGAGTTTATTTAACTTCTTCTAGAGTGTATTTGGTCCCATTTTCTCCAAATTAACACTGCAAAATTTACTGTGTAGTCAGTAGTCAGTCAGTCAGTCAGTCAGTAGTCAGTCAGTCAGTCAGTCAGTCAGTAGTCAGTCAGTCAGTCAGTCAGTAGTCAGCCAGTCAGTCAGTCAGTCAGTCAGTCAGTCAGTCAGTCAGTAGTCAGTCAGTCAGTAGTCAGTCAGTCAGTCAGTAGTCAGTCAGTAGTCAGTCAGTCAGTAGTCAGTCAGTCAGTCAGTCAGTCAGTAGTCAGTCAGTCAGTAGTCAGTCAGTCAGTCAGTCAGTAGTCAGCCAGTCAGTAGTCAGTCAGTCAGTAGTCAGTCAATAGTCAGTCAGTCAGTCAGTCAGTCAATAGTCAGTCAGTCAGTCAGTCAGTAGTCAGTCAGTCAGTAGTCAGTCAGTCAGTCAGTCAGTAGTCAGCCAGTCAGTAGTCAGTCAGTCAGTAGTCAGTCAATAGTCAGTCAGTCAGTCAGTCAGTCAATAGTCAGTCAGTCAGTCAGTCAGTCAGTCAGTAGTCAGTCAGTCAATAGTCAGTCAGTCAGTCAGTCAGTCAGTAGTCAGTCAGTCAGTCAGTCACTCAGGAGTTCTTAGAATCGTCCTTAGTTTTCTCCTGTCAGTCACAGTAGATCAATGATTTCAGTTTGACCTAAGATCTGATTAAAAGTGGAAAAGCTTAAAGATGGATCAGACCCCAATAAGGGTCCTCTATTTGACCCCCCTCACCTGTGATATCACAACATTAAGAGATGTCTGCACTAACTTTACTTAAGGTTAAGTCAGTCCTTCACTCTTGATAAAAACAGCTTCTTGTTTCTAGTCCTCGGTGACTTTCTGGGACACTGCTGCCCCCTGCTGTTGACAGTTGGAAGTAATGTTTGAACACGTGGTCAAAAAGTCACTCAATCAAAATGTATTTGTGTAGCACTTCTCATCCTGACACATGTAGAAGGAGCTCAATCAATTATCGTTTATTGATTTTCCTTCAGCCTTTAACTGCTGTCAGCCTCATAGTTTGACACAATACTTGATAACCATAGTACTGATTATGGTTTCTTATGTTGACTGATGAACTTTTTAACCAACAGGTCACAGTGTATGAAGGTAAATAGCTTTTTTTGTTTGTTTTTTTGTTTTTACTCAAATGCTCTTTTATCATCCAGAGGGTGTCTTATCATCTCTTATTTGTTCTGTACACAAATGCTTGGTAGGGCATCACATTATTAAGTTCACTGATGATTCTATGAACTCTGGTGAAACATATCAGTCCTGATCATGGCCCTGTGGTGGCCAACTTTATAGAGTGGTGTGAGTCCTCATTTTAACTCTCAATGTGGTCAAGAAGAGACGACAATAGATTTGGAAAGAATCCTGCAGTCACCTCACCTGTGCTTATAAATAACCAGCCAGTGGAAGATGTCGACGACCAGTATAAATACCTGGCCATTGTGGTTAACAACAAGCTAACTTTTGAGCCTCAAGTAGACGCTGTGTGTAAAAAAATACATCAGCAAACTTTACATTTGTAATGTGGACGACACGTTTGTGAAGATGTTTGATCCTTGTTTTATTGAGTCTGTGCTCACATTCTCTTTTATTTGTTGGTATGATTCAATTAGCATTAAGAACAAAAAGGACTGCAAGGGCTCACTAAAATATGCAGTAAGGTTACAGGCCTACGTGAATTTAAACCAATGGATGGATGGATGGATGGATGGATGGATGGATGGATGGATGGATGGATGGATAGATGGATGGATGGATGGATGGATGGATGGATGGATGGATGGATGGATGGATGGATGGATGGATGGATGGATGGATGGATGGATGGATGGATGGATGGATGGATGGATGGATGGATAAGTTCCAAGTAAAAACAGAAGTGTCACAGTTGTAAGACACATTTTGAAAACCACACTCAGACAATAAAAATAACCCAACACATTCAACAATACAATTGATTAATTTGCATTACATTTTCAGGAAAGGTGTGAGGTGATCCAGAATAGATTCCAATAATTAATTTAGCATTTACTTTTGTATATACTTGTATTTAAATTCAGGTGTTACGGGGTTAAATAAATAAATAAAGTGAATAAATAAATAAATAAAGTGAATAAATAAATAAATAAATAAAGTGAATAAATAAATAAATGAAACTAAGCATTTGGTCATAATGCAGTGCTGCTGCTCATATATGGGCTAGTGTTTGAGAGCCTGAATGAACATTTGGAGTGTGTTTTTTGCATATAATTGGTAAACTCTATGTTAATATATAAACACAAAACATACTTTTTCTCTTCCTCTCCTTCCTTGAGCTGAAATGTCTTGTGTGAAACTAAGATTCTTAGTTAGCATGAGCAGGAATTTTAAGCAGGTGATTATTGTCATTTATTATCCTCCCCTTGAGGAACAAGGTAATTGAGATTTGACACATGGAAATTACTATTGTCTACAATAAAGAAAACCAGGTTCCTGATAATAAAGCACAGATCATATATTAATCTAAACTGCATTTTCAGCAGTTGACTGTTTTTGGTACAGCTACAAGAATAGCTTTTAATAGGACACTGGTGTGTCTGGTTGCTATCCTGCTAAGAAAGGCTGATATTTCCAGTTGTCTGTAGACATAGTAGTGTACAAACTAACAGGACAGTGTTATCAGCTAATCACTAATGGCCCAGATCTGACAACAACAATCACACTATCTGGTTCTCATGCTCACCTTTAAAGAGGAGAGAAGTTATACCTGTGACTTTCCACTTCCATATTGTTGTAAATTTATTGTTATGTGTAAAGATAATATAGGCTTGCAGAAAATAGTGCCCTGTATTCAATTGACGTTCAGCTCAGGTTTACTGAAGACTGTAAGTGGGACCCTCTCTCAGCCTGGGAGTTTCATGTCAAAACCAGCTGAATAATTTCTCTTAAAAACAGAGGGTTGTGAAAAAAACATCAGCAGAAAAGCATAATTTCTAAGCATCATAGCTTAGTGTTCAATCTTGATTGGCTGTTTGGAAAACATCATGCAGACAGTTTTTTTTTTTAACATTCAATGATAAACATGAGTTAGTGAGCCACTCCTGTACCTGGACCATTACCTCTGATAGTGTTTTTGCTGCTTGTTGGATGCTTTTAGCAGGTGCAAAGATGACCGTGTCATCCGCACACAACTGGGCATGGAAACTGTCACAGATATCAGAAAAAATCATTAATGTAGAGGGAAAACAGAGTAGGTCCAATTATTGACCCCTGAGGGACTCCTACAGTACAGTCCAGGTAAGGAGATTTGACCCCACTTACCACCACACACTGCTTTCTGTCAGCAAGATAAGATCTCATCCATTTAAGAGCAGATTTGGAAAAGTTAAAATGGGACAGCTTGGTCAAAAACACCCGGTGGTCTATGGTGTCAAAAACCCTTTTAAGGTCGAGGAAGACGGCGCCCACACAAGTATGTCTATCCAGTAACCCCTTTTTTTTTCAACAAACATTGTGATGGCTGTTTCTGTGGAATGGTGAGTTCGGAAGCCAAGCTGCATAGGATGTATGGCTGCAGAGCTGTTGTTCAATTAATTGATTAACCACCCATTTTTCAATGGTTTTAGAAACTACAGGAAGAAAGTGATTGATCTGTAGCTATTAATGTCTGACCTGCTTCCAGATTTAAAGATTGGGTTGACCGCACTCACCTTCCATAAGAATGGAACCCCAGAATGTTTATAACCAGGTGCATGATGGGACAGACTGAGGACTCCATATTCAGTTTTAAAAGGTGAGTGTTTATGCACTATAGATGCACACTCCTATTCACTCCCATACAATCATTCTTTGCTATGACTCCTGGTCATTTGGTATATTTTGTTATTTGTATGTTATGTATCCTCCTGGACACAGCGTGGTGTTTTCCTCTGTGTGTGTGTGTGTGTTGTGTTTATTTCCTGTGTTCAGGTGGCAAAATGTGATTGGCTGAAGCTCCTTTATAAGGAAGACAACTGGAGGCATTCTTTCTCTCACTCCTTCTCCAGACAGTTGTGTGTGAAGAGCACATGCTCTCGATTAGATAATGTGAAATTTGCAAATATTGTAAATAGAGAATTGGATTCATTTATTAAATTGACTAGCTTTGTAGGGCAGGGAAACCATTTTTACTCTCATAATTTTATCCTGTTTTGGTTAGGAAGTTTTCGAGATTATTCTTTTGTTTTATTTATCTACTGGTGTATGAATGTGTGTGTGAATGGGTGAATATGAGGAATTGTAAAGTGTTTTGGGCACCAACTGATGTATAAAATGCCCTATATAAGCACAGTCCATTTAGCATTTAGATAAGAATTTTCTTTTCAAGAGCACTTTTTGGTTGTTGTTTTGGTTCCACCCTACCTGACACCTTTTGTTAAAATAAATATTGGAATAGGATTGTTAATGTTGTGTGGAAACTGGAAGCAGGAGGGGAGCAATTTTGAGTTGCACCCTAGTTCCCCTAGACTGGGGTGTAACATCTTCCATTCTAGTATAGGCCAATATGTGGTTGTACTTTATTGTGAAACACAAGTACTACGAGTTTTTAAATGGATAAATATTTATTTCCAAATCACATCAGAAGAAGAGACTTATAATGACATAATTGTCATAGTTAGGTTAGGTTATTGTTGAGAATAGGTTTACCGTAGGTGTTAAAGTTGCTCAGTTTTTAACACTAGTTATCAATAAGAGAGTCTCACTTCACCTCTGGATCCATAGAAAACGAGAAACCGAGTTTTTCGATCAGTGGATTCTTTTATTACAGCAAATGCTCATCATTCTCATAGTTATGGAATTATAGATATTCACATTGCTTCTTCTTCTGTTTTTTTTTTTTTCTTTAGCAGGTCAAGAAGTTTCTTTTCACAAGGTGCATATTTTGGTCACATATTTGTAACAAATATGGTCAACAGTCATGGTGCTAACATGCAAAATATCCAAAGAAATATATTCTCTAAGTTCCAAATTCTTAAAATATTTCCATCAAAAACAGAAATTTAAGGATATTTAAGTTGCTTTTTTTTTTTTTTCTCTTTATAATGCGTACAAGATGTGACCAGTAAAGATGTTCAATTCCAAGCTTGTACACAGCTTCCTCCCAGAAACCAGCTCCACGTAGACTTGACATCCTGCATTCAGCTGCACTATCACAACCTGAGGACAGACATAATGATATGTACTGAGTTATTTCATCTGCAATACTGCTATTATATTATTTTTACTTGTTTTCTTTTCTTACCTGAGTAGCACTATCCTCTGAATCCTCTCTATTATTCTCCCACACACCAGTTAATAGCACCCCATTCTTCATCAGTTGGACCTGCGAGTGTTAATAGCACACAAATAAATGAAAATAAAGGTATTTAAAAGTCAGAAATGCACTTTTTTTTTTTTTTTTTTTTTTTTACAGCAGCCTTCTAGGTTTCTTTACTTTGTGGTAGAGGCGTTGACCGTTAGATACAGATGAATAGACTGTGATGGAAAACATGTAAACACCAGATCGAGGGGCAGTGAAGGTACCTGGAGGAAGAAACGAGAACATCATAGCCAATGTACTGTTAATCCAAATCATTGGTAAAACTGACATAAGTAATGTGTGTGTGTGTGTGTGTGTGTTTCCTACCAAGAGCAGGGTTATACCCATTCCCATCGTTCAGAGCGACAGTGCCATAGGGGATTGGAACATTACTATTGAAAGGACCGAAGCATTGATCAGAAGTGCCAGGCATCGTATCAGCAATATTTGGTTTAATTGTTGCTTTGAAGGCGATCTTTTTGGCAGCTGAGTGTAAAACAGAGAGAGATTTATTCTACACCAAAAGCACAAGCATATAAAACATCCATCGATTAACTCACATATTGGTCGCACTTTATAATACTTACACACAATCTTCTATGTATTAACCATTTGTTACCTATGTGTAAATGGTTTGTTCATGATGTATTAACTATTTGTTACCTATTTGTTAATGTTTATTAATTTATCATAGAGTATTTGTTCACACGGCTACAAATGTTTTGTTCATAGAAAAGAAGAACAAACGCTTTGTTTATGATAAATTGTGTATGAATAACCCATTAACAAATAGGTAATAAATGGTTAATACATAATGAACAAACATGAACAAATAGGTAATAAATGGTTAATACATAATGAACAAACATGAACAAATAGGTAATAAATGGTTAATACATAATGAACAAACATGAACAAATAGGTAATAAATGGTTAATACATAGTAAATTGTGTGTAGGTGTTATAAAGTGTTTCCCACATATTATATAGCAAGGCATTTTATTAAGATATTTATTTAGTTTAATCCTGAGTCGAAGATAGTGTTTACCTGTACACTCCTCAACTTTTTCTCCCAGTTCTGAGATCCTATAGTATAGATTTAACATCCTTGTAAAAGTTTCATCCTCAAGACTGTACATGTCATTGGCTGCACAACAACAGCCACGCTGGCGAGTGAATGTACAGTTACAGTCCCATTTGCTACACTTCAGAGTTCCCGGATAACTGACTGAGAAAAGAAAAATCAGAAAGTTACATGAGATGACGAGGCAAACGTCACTTACACCGTTTGTATTTACTGTACAGTATGTGAAGGTGAAATCCAACATGTGATCAGTATGGCTTACGTGCTGCTGGTTTCAGTTGTTCACCAATAGTATGGGTGCTTGCTTCCACCTTTACAAAGATACACATCACCCCACACAGCAGCAGAGCAGCCAATACAGCCATCTGAAATACACAGGAGTTTGTTTTAGTTTTCATAAAAGTTTGTATGCCAGTGTTAAGTGTTTACCATATAACTGCAAATATTCAAATTAAGCCATAATTCAGGGTGGAAGGTGCCTTTAAAATCACCACTTATAGACCATGCAGCTGAAGGATCCTTAAAGTGATCATCTATATTTACTTTATCTGTTATATTAAAAAGGTGCTAACAAAAGAGTCCACACCAAATTCATTGTTGCATATACTCCCACAGTCACTCATACTGCCATGTTTTATATGAGTTTTATTTAAATTTAACACATACTTTCAGTCAGATCTCATGTGTCCTGATCTATGAAATCACTTGTTAGAACTGATGGCTATTCAGCTTCTTCTTTTTTTTTTTTTTGCATTTGCACATTATCATTTCCTTTTGTCATTTACCCGATCAGAAACCAATCCAATTAACGACATATCAAACGACACCACCAGATCGGACTTAAATTCATCACACCTAGAACCAGAGATTCTGCTTTTAAACAGGTTTAAAACAGTTCAATGCAAATCATCAAATAAAGTTAGAAGTCAGAAATATATAGACATTATATTAAACCCAAATCACCACACTGTCTCAAAGCCACATCACTGCCAAAACTGACATCTAAGAAAGGAGACAATCTCCGTATCTGTCCCACACTGACTGGTGGATGAGCCTGATTGATCTATTTTCAAAGTCTTGTCATGTTAAAAGTAGGATACAACTTACTGTTTCTGATCTTCCCTCTCCTTGTTGTAAAATGTCTTGTGAGTTTGTGAAACTGAGAGTCTTGGTCTCTGCCTGCCACTGTTTTGTACTGGTGATGGCTTTGGCTTTTACTTATTATTGAGGCCTTCAGGTGACACTCCCCTTTGAGGAGATAGATGACAGAAGCTCCGCCCCCTTTCAACTACACACACACATGTACGGAAAACAACGACATGCTAATTCCCTCCATTGGGAGAGCTATGTCTTTGGTAACAATGGACAGTGGATTGTTTTCATTTATTGTGAAAGAACGAGTCTATTTCATTGTCTCATCGTAGCATCATCGTCTCTTTAGCCCCCCCCACCCCCCCACCCCCCAAACATCTTTTACTAGGACACAGGCGTCTGGTTGCTGTTCTTCAGAGACATACTGATAGTATCATCCAGCTCCCTAAGGATGCTCATAGACAACAAGCAACGTGTCAAAAGGAGGCAGAAAAGGGATCTTAGTTATCTATCAAATCTATATTGGCCCAGATCTGACAATACACAATCACCTGGTTCTCATGATGAGATGGAAGGAAGAGAACGCAGCGATACCTTTGTGTTTCCATCATGGCTTTCTCTTTCAGTTCATTTGGAACGCAACCTGTTTTGGCTGTTGTTTGAGGAGCATTGGGGATATGTTACATGATAGGATTGAACATTATATTCAAGACACCAAAATATTATTGTGTTCTTTATGCTTAGTCATTGTTATTCTTTTTGTTTATCAAGTGATCATCTCATCCCTCTACCCTGTACCCAAAAAGAGTTACTTATTTAGCATAAATAAATGCTGTTGTTGGCGTTCTCCATTAAAAACAAACAAATATCTATCTATTTCTGTGTTTTACTTTTTTCTATTTATCTATCTATCTATCTATCTATCTATCTATCTATCTATCTATCTATCTATCTATCTATCTATCTATCTATCTATCTATCTATCTATCTATCTATCTATCTATCTATCTATCTATCTATCTATCTATCTATCTATCTATCTATCTATCTATCTATCTATCTATCTATCTATCTATCCATCCATCCGTCCGTCTGTTTCTCCGTCTGTCCCTCTGTCTATCCCTCCATCTGTCTGTCTGTCCATCTGTCTGTCTATCCCTCCGTCTGTCTGTCTGTCCATCTGTCTGTCTATCCCTCCGTCTGTCTGTCCGTCATGTTTCTATTGCAAAAATAAAGATGAAGATAACTTAAATAGTTATAGAGGATTTTGAGGAAATCGTGATACTGGTACGGGGGGGGTAATTTGCCTTGGTGGGGGTTTATGTTCACACACACACACACACACACACACACACACACACACACACACACACACACACACACACACACGCACACACACACACACACACACACACACACACGCACGCACACACGCACACACACACACACACACACACACACACACACGCATGAAATCAAATTGACTAACATTCAGTGCAGCTGAAGAACACTAAAGGCTACAGGTGCATTATTATAAAGGGTTATTGTCAAATTCATTGTCACAAATGTTCCTGCAGTTACTCATACTGCCTTTTCTAAAATAGCATGTTCTTAATTTGATAAACATATACATGCTCAGTTGTACTTAACATGTCCTGATCTCTGATCACATTTGGATATGTTACATGATGGGAGTGGACATTATATTGATGACATTAAATTACATTAAATTAATATTATATTGACAACACTAAATTAAGGTTGTAAAGCCATTGTTGTTAATTTAGACAGATCTTGGAAAAAGTCACACGTAATCTATAAATATCATGTTGCAAAAATGTAGAACATTCATTCATAGTAATGCTAGGTTGTGTATCATGTGTTGTATTCTGTAAACAACCCAGTCTAGTTGTTGTTAGCTCATGTATTTACACCTATTATGTAACAGTATGTCCCCTCTGTCACTTGTGATGTTTGTGTAGCTCTGGTGTTGGTGTCTGTGCAGCTCAAATAGCCACTTGAGCTGCACAAACAATGCACCAACACCAGAGCTTCATGAACATCTAAGTGTACTGCTACTTGCGTGCGTTGAGTCCCATGTCAACTGTCCTGGTTCTACCTGTTATCTTATCTGCCAGATGGAGGCCAGGATATGCAGTGTCAGGTGTTTTATGTCTGCAAAAGCTTTCAGAAAAGGACCAGGCCCTGATTCCTGCGACAGCATAATCTGAACGTGAGTGCTGGAGTCTGACCTCATATGTGATTTGAAACCACAGCTTTGATTTAAGCGAATAAAAGAGGGTTTGTTTTGTTGAGATTGTTTGTTTGATATAAATCTGAGAGAGTTATTCACTGATTAAAATGGGACATGTTGTTTCTCTTATGTTTCTACCTGCCTTTTCTGACCGTTGTAGTTTTACTGACCCATGGTGGAATCAATAAAGTCTCAACTCATCTTCCAACTATCCATTAAATATCTTGTTTGTGGATTAACACAAGTCATTATTTTGCTCATTCCGCTTTTAATTTATGAACAAACATAGTTTCTCTAACACTTTATTAAGTTTCCATACCTGAGTCACACATTTAAGTGCATTTAAAAAAAAACAAACAATAAAATTAATACACTTTACAAACAATTTTATTTGGCAAATTATTTCAAGGGAGGGATGTGGATACAAAAAAACAATAATCAACTGTGATCAAAACATGCTACTTACTTAATGAATATTAAATGATAGAAATCATTGATTCCAAGTGCAGTCCAAGTTATAAACAGAAAAGTAGTAATATCAAATTAGTTTAAGGTAAAAAGAAAACTTGAAATACAATTTTAAGTGATCAAACACCTAACTCATTGAATTATGGAATTTATTTAAAGAAAAATAAAATAGCATACCATGTACAAACTAATGGTATTTGCAAAACATACATTCCTCTCTGTTTGGGATTTGAATCTACACATGAAGGTTTTTTAGTAACTAAAAGCTGAAACATCAAATGAAGGCTTTGTAAGTGTATAAATGATCTTAACAGCAGAAAATCATTATCAGCATGAACACATGGAGACAAATATATAGCAGTGTTGTGGCAAAGTGATATTAAATAATAAAATAAATAGCCTTCCCCAGGCTTTTTCTAACTTAAGTTTATATCTTAAGTTGTCATTGTTATTCAGAGCTATGACAAACAAAAGCCTCTGCAGGTGCAGATGCATTTACAATTTAATGTAACACAATAGAAGGAAATGATTTGTGCTATTAAAAAAATCTGAGACGAATTAATTTAGTTTGGAGTCAGAGGAGGAGGGAAGACCAAAATGGAGTTAAAGCAGAAGTATGTAGTACAGTTGATGCCACTGGCTCCTGTTCCCTTAGATCTACACTGGACATCTGTCTAAACATATTATGTCTACACCCTATAAGAAGTTATTTGGTCTTATATCTTTCAATTATTGCCACATTAATAAGGTCTCAGGCCAAATAAGTTTTTTTATATATGTATTTTGTCCTGACTAACCTTAAATGTTCTAATCTTTCATAATAAAACACCATCATTATCATCAAATGTATTTTTTTTGTATGAAATGTAGCTTTTTACCTAGTAAATAAGCCTTAGTGCACAAAAAGGTCAGAGTTTTTGGTGTATTTGTGCAGTGTATTTACTATCCAACGAAATTAAAATTAATAAAATACTCACATTAAGTACATACTGTATGAGTATGAATGAACCACCTTAGGTTTAGACATAAAATGATGGTTGGTCAATGTGCATTATTTGGTAGACACTGATTTGACAAACACATTTGTGATAAAAAATATTCAATTTTTTCCACAATATTTAAAAAAAACATTACCTTTATTAATTCAATGAATTTTCTAACATTCTCATTCTAGTCATTCTAGCATTGTCATTCTGTTTTAGTTAGATAACGCCTTTATCTGCCTGACATATATTCCTATTGTTTGTGTAAATTAATGTGGTACATTCATGTGTCTGTGACAAACTGAGTGTGAAAACTTTAGCCAAGTTCTGTATAATATTTTGACATCAGTGGTATAGTGTATATAGCTCTGTGTTTGTGGTGAATGAATCAAAATAATTCCAAAATACTGTTAACTGAATGCTCGTATTTTTAGGAGAAACAACACGTGATCTATAAAGCATTTAAATTTTTTCCTTTCATATATGTTGCTTGTGTTTTATGCATATATATTGAAACTGCATTATCAAATGTCAAATATGCCATGGATGATATATTGTACTGTTGTGGAAATACAACAGGGTGTAACACTGTACCCAAGGTGAAGGATTTAGTTTTTATCCCAGTTGTCTTATCTACATTATGCTGTAACTAGTTATTTTTAACCTCAACTTTGTAGTTCCAGAGGTGCTGACATAGACCCATCACATCTATCTTAAAATATCCTTATGTAATTAATATATATTTTACAAATCCACCCAGAATGACAACGAACTATTATTTTAACACTTATTTAATGTTTTCAAAACACGTTTCCACAGTGTAGACATGACACATTGATTCAGTTAAAGGAAAGTTCAAACACATAATGTAAGTTTTTGGAGCGTAACTTTATTAACAACATGACAACATAACAACATGTGCATGACAGTCAGGATGAACCATGACACAATGACTTTGTCTGACTCTAACTTTATTATTTGGGCAAGAGTCAGTACAAATAGTGGTAAAACTTTAAGGGTTAGCAAACAGCAGAAAGGCACTGAAGGTGTTATAGTGGCTGTCATCACAGAGCAGGCAGCCAGCAGGCAGATTGACAGACACCTTATCTCCAGCGTTCAACTGACGAGCAACAGCAATCGATACAGAGTCTTCTTGGTCGTGGTTGTTCTGTTCACTGGCCCCAGCAATGGTTTGTCCATTAACATGTAGTTGGGCGCAGGCATGGAGTGGACTATTTACACTACCAGCATCACTGTAGATGGTGACAGTGATGCTGTAGATACCAGTCGTAGGAGCAGTGAAAACACCCTTGGTCATATCATAAGCTCCTCCCATGTTGATGAAGACAGTCTGATACAAGACAGTTTGGTCAGAGTTGGCCATGGTAGTGCATTTAAAACTATTATATAGGCCAGCAGAGAAAGCGACGCGTGAGTCTGCACATGTAAAGAAGAGAAAACACGTTAGAAATGGGACTTGCTTCTGCTTCTAAGATGCTTTGATGCTTTTTTTTTTTTTTTTTTTTTTTTTACTCATACCCTTGTAATCTTTCACACATTTCTCAGCTTTTGCAGTTTCCTTCTCCAGAACATCCAAAGTGTTGGTGAAATATGTCTTCATGTTATTCACCCGTTGGAGCATTAAACAACAGGAACATGATGGGTCGTCTTTACACGCTAAATATACACACAAAAATAGACAGAGTTGAAACAGTGCAAATAATTAAATTCATATAGAAATTAATTAACAATCCCTTACGGTTTGGAGGGCTGACTGTGCTTTTTGGATTAGGTCCATTCCAGCCATACTGACGGGTATAAACTGCAGCCAACAGACTCAGGAAAACAACAGCTGGAAAAAGAAGTAGAAAAGACATATAGACCACTTAAGCCAGAGCAAAAAAAAAACCCAGTATAATAACTATATTTTACCGAAAATGATCTGAACCATTGTTGAAATGTTTGTAGTCTCACCTCTGATCATGATGGTAAATGATGATGCCTTCAGATAAACGTTACACGACAGAAGATGTGTAGACTGATCAGGAAAGGAAGTGGCATGAATATATATATTTCACTGAGAGCTCCTCCCTTAATATAAGTGGGATTCCTCCTTAGATTTAGCTCCTCCTTATTTTTTTTCATTATTATTATTATTATTGTCGTCCTGTATCATTGTTGGCTTTTTTTTTTTTACTGTAAAACTGGAGCTGGCTTTGTTCATTGCAAATCACTTTCACTTTTTTAAACAAATACAGACACACACCCTCTGCTGCTTTGTGTTGTAGCCCCAAACCACATATCAGATATCTTACATGATGAAATCTTATTTCTCTTATTTTTTTTTTTTATTTTAAAATTATGCTTACATAATTCAAAAATAAATAAATAAATAAATATTTCAAAAATCCTTATAAATGATATTTTTCAATGGTTGCTGGTCTATCATATACACATGCAAATACTGTATAACCCTGTAGTAAAATGCGTATCACTTAAACTCCAGATATATGTGTGACTGTTTTCATTATAGACATGAACAACTTGATATAGTTATATTCTTTATGATTCATTCCTGTCACTGTGTCTATTCATTTTAGCACTCTTTAAGTAGATTACATTTTTATTGATTGTATTTATTGTTCTTTAAAACATCTTTGGTTTTGTTTCCTGTCCAGTATTAGACATCAGTTTTATATGTTTCATATTATTCTTCACAATAACATCAGATACAGTATTTACTGGGAGGCTTCATTGAAATCTGTCTGAACAGGGATACAGTCCCAATGAAAAGTGAGTTTCATTAAAAAAAAAAAAAAAGGAAAAAAAAAAGAAAAAAGGACTGGGTTTTATTAAAAAAAAGAAAAAGAAATCCAGTCATTCATTTTTAATCAAACCTTATTATCAATGTTGTGATTATAGACACCAATGTTGTATTCATTCTGTCAAAGAGACTGAAACGAATTCACTCCAAAAGCAAAAGGTTTTGTTTCAAAGTTTGGTTTATTATGTGGTTGAGTTTCACATACATCACAGAGTTTCATCATATTTTATTATTCTTACAGAAAAATCAGAGCTTAAAAAAAAAAAAAAAAATCATCATAAAAATGTGAGGTTATTTGTATTTGTTAGATGACACCATACATGTGAAGTTGATTTTGGTTTACTGATTTTAATAATGGATATTGAAACATCAGGGATTTATTCAAGAGGAGAGCATTGTGTTGGGAACAAAAGAACACAAATAACACAGACAGGTTAAGAACTACACAACATAATAAAGGGATTTCAGCAACCGTACTCAACAACAGTTAGTACAACAGTCGGTACAAACATAGATGACCTATGGTGTGCTTTTAATTTTTAAGATACAAGAGGAAACCAGTGAAGGTGTTATAGTTATGGTTGAGACCACAGATGGCACATCCAGTCGGCAGGGTTACAGACACTTTGTCACCCGCTTCAAGTTTTTTGGTGATAACAACACTGCTGCTATCTTGACGGTCACCGCTAGATTTGTCGTGGAGTTGAGTTACCACGTTACCATTAACCATCAGGTCGGCACATGCCTTCATCTGGGCCTGCCTGTTAGCATTACTGTACATAGTGACTGAGAGGCTGTAAACACCAGTGACTGGAGCAGTGTAAATGCCAGTAGATGCATCATAGTTGTTTCCATGGTTAATGGCGACCGTTCCATAGATGATGTTCGTGGGCATAGTGAAGGGGCCAAGGCACTGTGATTGTTTGGTCAAAGAAGCGGAGAAGACAGTGGTGGCAGCTAGAAATGATGAAGAGAAAAGACAGTCAAGCAGAGTTAAGAGTATTTAAATGCTTACTAATTACAACATTTTTGTCTAAATTCAGTTTAGAATTTATTTGAGCTGATTTTATATGTAATTTAATGTGAGAAATTGACTTGTTTTTTGGTTTTATTGGCTGTATTTTATTTTTATTTTTTTACTTACATACTATGATCTGTTAACATCAAGGGACAATCAAAACTGAAGCTGATTTACCCAGCAGGTTTATTTATTTTAAATTTGTGTTGTTTATTCTGTGGAAAAAAATTGTTGGTTACCCTTCATTGTGTTGATGACGTTCTTTGACTGTTTGAGTTCATAACTCAAATGTTCATGGGAATGGTTAAAGAACTCCATCATCCTCTCCATCTGCTTCTCCATCAGACAGCAGCCACATGATGCATAGTTAGAAGAACATGCTGCACATACAAATAAATCCATTACAATACAAATACTACGTTCCACATGTTCAGAGAAACACAGGTTATATTGACAGGAATTACAAATTACTGAAGAAACTCTCACCAGGCACAAGTGGATTTTGTGGTAATCCATTTACATCCCAATTATATCTTCCAGCATACACAGCAGTCGCCCCCAGCAGACACAGAAATACTACAGCTGTGGGAAGAAAAAGATGATTAATTAGACATTTTGTTTCAGGAAAAAAAGAAATTTCAACCAAATAATTTTCTTCTAACTACCTCTAACTTCAGTCAATAATAATAATAGATATTTTAACAGATAGATATTTAATAGATATTTTTTCACATTGTCTCTGAAGTACAGATCATCTTAAAATAATTTCTAAATGTAAAAAATGTAGATTTTATCTCACCTCTCATGTTGATGCTGGTAAATGATGACAGAGTTTCGACAGGATGGAGATGCATAGACTGTTCAGCACACAAGAGCTGGAATTTTGTGTATATATAGCTTCTCAGAGCTCCTCCCTTAATACACGTTTTTTATTCATCATCTTTTAACATCGCTCCTCCTGGTTGCTTTCCTATTGTCCACCCTATCTGCCTCATAAGTGTTTAACTTGGAATGGATTTCTTCTTCACAAGGGACTCTCATTTTCAACAACAACACAAAAAAAAAAAAAAGAAAAAAGAAAATCCACAGATGAGCAGACACACCCTCTGGGCACTTGTTGATGCCACTAAAGTGTCACCTATTGTTTGACATAGAGACAGAGCAGCATAGGATCAGTTCAGGAACTGAGCATTAACTGATTATAACCCCATGTGTGAAATTATTTAACAGTAAATATGACTTATTATTTGAAATTAGTTTGCACTGGATGTAGTTAGTGGTATTAGTATTTATTACTGTCAGGTTAAAATGTTACGTGAAGGAAAAAGCAAAGCGGGGGTAACTGAGGATGAAGTTCATGATAGATAGATAGATTGATAGATAGATTGATAGATAGATAGATAGATAGATAGATAGATAGATAGATAGATAGATAGATAGATAGATAGATAGATAGATAGATAGATAGATAGATAGATAGATAGATAGATAGATAGATAGATAGATAGATAGATAGATAGATAGATAAAGATAGATAGAAGGAAAACTGGAAAGTAACTTATATCCCCAACTCAAAACCCGACTGAATTTCTTGTGAGTTTATTCAGAAAATATATAATATGTTTTATCCTGACCAAATTTGGACAGAGAAATGACTAATATACACTGAGGGGAATACACTATAGAAGTAATCCAAATTTACTCAGGAGCTGAAAATGTCAATCTCCTTCTTAAAGACATAAATGCATGTGTTTCTGATCAAATTTACAATAGCTGAGTACAGTACTGTTCAACTGTTGAAGGTAACCAAATCAGAATTGAAAAGAATCCAGCCACTGTGTATTTGACTTGATAACATAGAAATTTAGGTCTAAATGAAAAAGTCTATGAAAAGTTGAGGACTGGTAGCATATTAAAAAGTGACAATAGAGAAAAGGCAATTTTAAGGACAAACTGGATTCATGTGGACCAATAAAAACACACATTAGATAGAGTAACAAATAAAATACAACAACTAAAAAAACCATAAAACAAAGAAAAATTCCAAGGCACTCTCTTAAAAGTGAAAGATAAAAAGCCTTTATTAAACCGGCTTGGTTAACAAAACCTATAAAATCATATAAAAAACCCCAACGCGTTTCGGCACAAATGGCCTTCATCAGGGAGTATAAAGGCCATTTGTGCCGAAACGCGTTGGGGTTTTTTATATGATTTTATAGGTTTTGTTAACCAAGCCGGTTTAATAAAGGCTTTTTATCTTTCACTTTTAAGAGAGTGCCTTGGAATTTTTCTTTGTTTTATGCTGTTCTCTCCCATCCAATAGAGCACCTCTAATTTTTTATTACTTATTTTGAGTCCAGGTAGCGCTCCTCAAGCAAACTTTTTTTAGGTTAACTAAAAAAACCACTTGGAGAGTGGAGTGCAGACCTCCACCAAGGCAGATCAGTCTAGAATCATTAAAACAAGGTGAGGACAAAACATAAAACCTGGGGAATGACAAGTGGGATGTGTAGTGAACAGGATAAAAATTCAGGTGATAGAGAGTTGAAGCCTTAAAAAGAACTAATTGTGAATTCACCACAGCCATGCAGGGCAATAGGTGAGTATGATGTCAGGATGGATGGAGAGGGAGTGGCCAGTGGGAACAGCGGAGGACTGTGGTACTGTCTGTGTCTGTGTCTCTAATGATAAAGAGTCCTTCAAACAACTCTTGGATCCAGACTGTGATCTGGATCACCACCAAAATGTACTCATTTGTTCCTTGTGCTATGTATCAACATTTATTTGTTATATTCATTACATTATTAGGTGTGTATGTGATGCATGTGTGACCTAAACACTTTACTGGAGCAGCTTTCAATTTCGTTGGATTTTATATGCAATGACAATAAAGACATTCTATTCTATTCTATTCTATTCTATTCTATTCTATTCTATTCTATTCTATTCTATTCTATTCTATTCTATTCTATTCCATTCTATTCCTGAAAATGTCATGAGAATCCGTCCTTAAATATTTGACTACTTACAAACAAACAGATACAGTAAATCTTGATGAAAACACAACCTCTGTTATTCTGTAACAAAGGTAATAAATGTTTGTTAATGTTTCTCTGTGTTGGTACAAAAACAATAGGCAAAGAGGCATATCCAAAATGAAGGCAAAATCTTACTGTATTTTAAAGTGTAATACAATGTAAGTGTAATACAATTATATTGAACTTCTTTTTAAATATATTAGTTTTCCCCCCCAAATAATTATTCTGTAGTCATTTGTTTCATTTGAAGCCTCTGTTGGTGGTCTATCTTTAAATTATTCCTCCAATACTGAGAAATTAGGGCACATGTTTACTTGTATCACACTTTAATTGACAGGTCTGTTTTATAGCTGCACATACATTTTGGAGTTCTGCTTATTGAATTAAATGGAATAAATTTAGTCAATAAGTTACAGTAATAAGACTGTAACCTGATGAAATGGTCAAATCAAATCAGACATTTCTTACAGATAATAATAAATGCATTGTTATTCTACACTAAATTAACACACTGCTATTATTATCAGTGTCAAGAAAAATGAAGTCAAACCATTTGGAAGCAGTACAGAAGCTGAATAAAGAAAAATAAAACTTACCAATATATTTGTCTCAAAGTCCGCTGTTGGATTCAGTTTACATGTTCCTGGATCCTGACTGTGTTAATCCATCCAGACAGCTGATGTCTGTTTCGGCAGATGTTCAGAGAGGGTTTCTGAATGTGAGGGTCTCAGCAAAATCATCCGTCTCCTAGGAAAGACCAGCAGCTGCTCTTCTGGTCCAGCCCAGGGTTCCTGTCCACATCTCGGTCCTCTTGAACAATCATCATAGGGATTTTTGTGTTCACCCCAACCTCCAAAATACTTTTGATTCATTGGTTTCCAATTCCATAATGTTCACCCCATATCCTGTGGTCATCAGACACTTCATTTTCAGCCTTCCTGCTAAGCTCCCTGAGAGCCTTTCAGTTTTGTTTATATATATATATGAACAAACATGTCAGAATATTACACAATAGAACAATGCATGTGCAGAACATAATACAGCTGCTGCAGATGGAGCTAGTGTAACCAACCAACTAAATAGCTGAAACTAGTCAAGCAGGTAAACAAACACCACACCTTTACATTTATCTTTGGAAGACAATATGAACCTTTACAAAAACCAACTAACCATCCAAACCAACCAACGTATCCCTAGTTGATGGCAGTAACTAGTATTCTTCCACATACAGTATACATAGTTGGATAGCTAGTGTTTAGTTTAAGCTCACTCATCACCCATGTGCTCATGAAGCTCCACTCCTTTTATCCAAATGCAGTTACTACCATGGTAACTACCAAAAGGCAAACTACTGACTTCAGATCAGATGAGTGATTGACAGTTCAAGCACTCATGCATTAGAACTGCTTCTACAAATATTAGTTAACGAATGGCTCAACTCTCAGGACCTCAGTGAATTCAAGTGTGTTACCTAAATCCTAAAGCACAAGCCTTCTCAGAAGACTGTAGGGAAGATATTCCAAAGAGAGGCTCATACTGACTTGGTATAAGTGGGAGATTTAGGCCCAATCCCAATTCACTTCTTACCCCTTCTTGGCCCTACCCCTTGTAAATGAGTAGCAAGGGGTAGGGTTTGAAATGTCCCCATAAAGAAGTGGGACAACACTTCACAACCTATTACATCATAAGCAGTCTCTGTGGCCCACTGTTTTAACAAAAAACAGTCGAAATTAAATATATCAGTGCATTAATCCACATAATGACAGCCCATAATACTACACCATTGTCAGTCCAGGAGATTCAGTCCTTGGTGGTTGACATAAAAATTCAGATGAGACAACATGAAACGAGCAAGTTTATCAGTAGCTCTGAGCAAACGTCACAGAAGTAACGCACCACACCATTATAATATCCAGACACTGTAAAGTCAGTAGTATTCTGTAATGGGAACACTCCAGGAATAGTACCTGCCAAGCCAAATCGATCCGGTTACATGTGGAAACGGCACAATATAATCCTGCTGTTACCAGATGTAACACCTTTGTCTCCTACAGTATTTAACTGCAGCTATAAGCATGTCGGCTTATGAAATCTTTTAGCGACTATCAGCTGTAATGTTGTCTATTACACATTAAAATGGCATGAACGATCAATCAAATGCTTAAGTTGTTTATGGGGAAAATGTGTAAATTAATGTATTTCTTTTATCACTACAGCACTTTTTACTCAGATTTTTTTTTTTTTCCATCTGGTCGATGATTCAAATAGAATTATGGGAAATTTCTTCTTCCCGTCCAGTTGTAATGTGGTCCTGTTTGCTTCCATTTTAAAGGTTATCTTCACCTTTCCCTTCTGTCTAATTGACAGTTGGGACATACCCATTTGGGACAACACTACCCCTTAATGTGAATGTGAAAAATGGAGGCGTAGGTGTAAGGGGCTGAACTGGGATTTAACCTTACAGTCAAAGAGTGAAGGACTCAGGATGGATGATCAGTTTTAAAAAGACCAGATGAAGATAAAAGCTCCTAATCACTTAAAATACTACAGTTTATGTAATGAAAACCTTGAGATCAGAGCTAATAGCTGAACATGAAGCTGCAACATCATGGATGTTTTTGAAGACTTTTTGTATTTGTACATACACTATATTACCAAAGGTATTCGCTCACCTGCGCCTTGATTTGCATATAAACTTCACATCCCATTCTTAATCCATAAAGTCATATGGGTTCGCCCTTTGCAGCTACAATGGCTTCAACTCTTCTGGGAAGGTTTTTCACAAGGTTTAGGAGTGTGTTTATGGGACCAGTCCTCCCAGAAACATTTGTGAGATCACACACTGACGTTGGACCGAAGGCCTGGCTCTCAGTGTGTGCTCTAATTCATCCACATCAAACTCTCTCACCTATGTCTTTATGGACCTTACTTTATGTAGCACTACTGTTCCCACAAACTTGGCAGCATGAAAATATCCAAAGCCTCTCTCTCTCTCTCTCTCTCTCTCTCTCTCTCTCTCACACACACACACACACACACACACTTGCAGAATACAGAAATGTCAGATTAAACTCCATAGATTAAGAATGGGATGTCACTTGAGTGTATTTCAAGGCAGGTGAGTGAATACTTTTGGTAATATAGTGTAGCAAGAACAAAACAACAGTGGAGTGTTCATATGTACTTGACATGTACCACAGACGTTTTCTCACTGTGTTGTTAATCTGATGGCAATAAAACCAGCATGAAATCCAGAGGTGGGTAATCCCAGTTTCAAAGAGTAAAAGTCCTGCCATGTATTAGTTCTTACTGTCCACTTCCATAGACATATGAATGGTTCCACTAAATATCCATCTATGAGGAGGACAAATACATGGCAGGACTTTTACTCTTTGGAGCTGGGATTACTCAAATCTGATGAAATCTCAAGAAATGACAGGGTCAGGTATGAGATTTCCTTACTTTACAGTTGTGTCACTGTAGCTGCAGTTTGAGACCTCCCATTGGCTCCTCCCAGTTGTAGATTTGAGTGTCCTCTGTTGCTTTTCTTTTCCCTTTTCCCTTGATTTTCTGAAGAACATGAGGTGATGCCAGAGCTGCTTGCAGATATGAATCTTTCTTTATGTTCTAGCCCTATGACAGAAACACGACTTCATCATGATGCACTGGACTTCTTTCCATATAAATACACTGACAGTACATGCTACTGTGAACCTGGATAACATCCAAATGTTTACCATGCAGTATTACTTTATCAGGACAAACCATATGTAGCAACTAAATGCATGTGGGCAAAAAGATGTGAAAGTCATTGGCCAGTCCTGAAATTGTCAAGTCAATATTTTTTTTCCTAAATTTTGGAATTGCCTTTCAATGCCAATGTGGAATGTAAAACAAAAATACTTCATGACACTATTACTTTTCTTTTTAGAATAGAGGTTTATTATTTTTTTTTTACATTATACAGGTGGATTTGAAAACATAGGTACTTTATAAGGATTGGACAAAGCTGATTACATTTTTAAAAACACCTTTACAAATCTTGATGCACTTTGACCTTGATATCTTATTCCATCTGGTATTGTTGGTTTGTTTGTGCTGAACTAAAACATTTAATATAAAGTTAAGAGCACTATATTTGGATGTATGTGCATGATAGAGCATATCAATTATGGACTACAAGGCAAGACTGTCACCTATTTTATCTACAGACAAACCTGTCAGTAAATCATAAGTAAAATGACAGAGTGGCTACATCTAGCTAACATTATGCAGTACCATACAGCAAGTAGCCAGAGAACGTATTGTAGTGGCTTCTGTCATCACAGAGGAAACATCCAATGGGCAGGTGGACAGTCACCTTGTCCCCAACATTCAGGAGAATGACTATGACAATAGACGCACTGTCTTCTTGGTCTTGTTGATTTTTTTCTTGAGGCCCTGCCACCACTTTGTTGTTAACCTGCAGATTGACACAGGCAGCCAGAGAGTTTGCAGGAGCACCAGCATCACTGTAGACAGTGAGTGCCAAACTGTAGACGCCAGAGCGGGGAACAGTGTAGACACCAGTACTGACATCATAGCTGTTTCCCAAGTTGATGAAGACATGTTTATACTGGAGGAGTGTGTCGTCACGGAATGGACCAACGCACGTAAAAGCGTCCTCATTAGTCAGAGCGACAGAGAAGGCGCTGCGGCTGGCTGAAGATGCAAAGGACAAACATATATTAAACTAGTTAGGGTTATACCTTAAAGTATTGATAACTGGTTCAGAGTTAAATTATTATATTATTCAAGTTGTGAACACTTTATAAGTCACTACTAATTAATGATAAAGGTAAAAGAGTGTTCATACATGAATTCAGGCTCCCTATCTGATACAAAGAGATGACAGATATGAAGGATATATATGGAATATTTCAAGAACATAGTCATGATATGACAAGACTCTAGTTACAACTATTAATAAAAAGTTGTAGGGTTGTGAGAAAACTGAGTATTATGGCATCCTTGAGAACTGTGCTGAGTCCAATTATATATATATATATATATATATATATATGTGTGTGTGTGTGTGTGTGTGTGTGTGTGTATATGTATTAGTTAATTAGTTAGTTGGTTAGCGGTTTTTTGTGTGTATGTGTGTCTCTAATTCTCCTATGTAATTCAGCAAGCTCAAGTGCCTGAAAGCGATGGTTATTAAATGCCCCATGGGTCTGACAGGAATGCATTTTGGCTGATAGTGAAGACAAAACAACAAATCTTCAGACAAAGATCAATGTGGACTCACTATTTGGCAAGTAACGGTTCACTTTTGCTCTTTTTAAATTATGTTCTATAATAGGTTATTAATTGTATATAGAGTGTACATTAATTATAATCCATTTTTAGGGGTGTTTATATTGGTTACATGAACATGATCATCCTCCACTACTATTGCACTACGGCATTCTGCCTCATTTTACTCTGTTGTTGACTGTTGTACAGCTGTTTTCTATTGTATATTATTTATTATTACTTTATTTTTTGCTACATATTGTACTGTGGGTGATAAAACATCTTCCTTCTTCTTCTTCTTTTTTAAATTTTTAACTTGTAAATAGTTGTTGCACCATGGACGAAAGGAAATAAATGTAATCTCTGCTATATGTTCTCTCTCTCTATATATATATATTCACACTTCACAATAAAGATGACTTGACTTGACTTATGATTTAGTGAACTGTGAGGATGTGACTTACCTCTGACATTACTGATGATAGTGTTTGTTTTGGCCAGGCTCTTCTCCAGGGCATTAAAGGTCTCGTTAAAAAATGTCTCCATCCTATGGAGCTGTTGTTGCATCAGACAGCAGCCACATGACGCCTGGTCCAGGGTACACACTTGAATGCACATATACACATACAGATGTGTCAATTATGTTTCTGATAGAAAGGACACACTTTATATACTGCTTTAAAAATATTCTCACCATGTGGGTCTGGTTTCACAGGAGAAGCACCCCCCCAGTTTACATTGGAATAGGATTTACTTGCACATACATGCAGGAGACACAGGAATATAAAAGCTGGAAGAAGAAGAGCAAAGGAATGTGTTTAAAAAAGAAAGAATATGCCATAATAAATGTTAGAAAGAAAATGTACTGTTGTCAAATTACAGCATTTCTATTAAGACACTAAACTGATTTCTCAGCCAATTGGAGTTACTCTTTGAATGACAGATGGGCATAGAGTTTGCAGTTAGTGTGTGTGTGTGTCTATTAAAGAGGTACTATGCTGTGACTGCACCCACTGTTTTACACATTGCATTATTTTCCTACTCAAATTCAAACAAACAGCACAATAAACAAATAGATAATCCCTGACTTTTACTCCTTGGTATTTCTTTTCAGTGCAACATGTTTTGCTGTATTGGTCAATGCATTTTGTTGTTCTTATATTATGAGTAACTTTGTAAATTCCAGATCTACCTAAAACCACCTGTTTTAACATTGCACTTTCAATCATATTTCTAAAGTCTAGTGCATTGTATTGTAATTTATTATTTATTATTATATTTATTGTGACTTTTCCACCAACTGCATGTGTCTCATGAATGAAATCTAAAGTTGTAGTTTTAACTATTTTATCCTTATGCAATACAGCAGATGTATCTTTCTCAAATAAGTATATCAGACCTCACCTTTCATTGTGGTGCTGGCAGCTGATGATGTCTTCAGTAGGACAGGAGTTGGGACTGTGGCTGATGTAGGGTCAAGAGTCACAGCTCTATTTATATACATATGTTTGCCAAGGATTCAGTTCTTTCAAATAGCTCCTCCCTGTTTTTCATACTTGTCTATCTTTGCACCTGACCTGTATATCCCCACAACCAGGTGTTTTTTGTTGTTGTTGTTGTTGCTCATAGCACACAAAAAATTTAACACAGACACCAACACCCTCTGGGGCTTTGCTTTGTAGATGTAGGTCATGGTATCATCTGTCCCAGAGGTAAACTGTTGACAAGTTCCCATCAGAAAAGTTCCCATCCATTTGTGTTTACCAGGTGTTACTCTGTATCGAAGCACTGCTGAGAGTCAGTGCGCTCATATGAACGTAATGCAATGTAGGTCACTCAGAGAATGGATAATATCACTGATGTGATGTTATCAGTGATTGAGGTTTGTGTCAAACTCTCTATAGATATTTGAACTTATGATGTGCCTTTCCTAAACCATGTGGAATAACCCGGACATGTGATGAAGAGCCAAGTGGATGCTCACAACCCACCAAACAAAGCTGAGTTTATTATTGTTTTGCAACAAAGCAAAAGCAAAGTGAGCAAAGCAAGATGTATGATTTCTGTACTTTCTCCAGGTGAAAGCATTAACAATGGTGCTGAAAAATTGTATTGTTCACATGACTAAAACTCTGAAAACACACAAAATGAAATGAATATTCTAAAAGACAAATTTTATGGGGGAGTATTAATGTATTTGCAAGTGTTCAGTGTTAATCAACTTTAAATTTGGCGAATGTTTTTTACAATTAGGTCATGACACAGTTGTTTGTACATCATATGGAACTGCTAGAGAATCTTCTATAACTGGTGCAAATCAAGGTAGAAGAGAAAAGAGTGAAATGTTTAGTTTTGATAGAGTCACAAAAACCAAAATTAGGTAAAAAAAAAAAACCCAGTCAAAATCACATGTATTGAACAGGACCTGATGCTTTATGCTTAGAGGTCATGCATAACACTTGTCCAAAGTAAAGGGGTTGATTGACAAAACCACAATGAAGGTCAAATTCTACCTTTTCCAGTACATTTGGGAATAGTAAAGATGCGTCTGATAACAGAATAAATGAAGTGTTTGACTGAATGTCATCAAAGTGACACAGATAGATAAATGATATGATCTACTTCTGCTCTTGTATTCCTTCAGTCACATAAGATAGGAAGTTAGATCATAATGATTGCATAATATTTAGACAAAAAAATTATATTGAGGGCATCTTCAGTATGACAAGATATGCTTGAAGAGAGGTTCTATATGTAGAAAAAAAAATACTTTTTTGGACTTTATTGGATTGTTAGAAAATATGGCATTGCCCATTTAGTTGGAATAATTTGATTTTCAGACACCTTCCTCTTTTCATCATGATTTATACACATTGGTATTCACATTTGTGTATGTACAATAATTATACACTGAGCTCCATCAAGAATAAATCACATTGAAACAATCATTTCACAAGAGAAACATATTTTATTAGAACTTCATGGGCAACAGTGTATATATTTTAGAAGGATACACATACATGAATTTTAAAAAAACACTATGAACTATCATCATCTCTGAAAACAACCTCCAACAAAAAAACCCAACAAAGCATCAAATGGATCTTATACAAATAAACTACATAAAGCAAGGTGACTCATGTCCATCAACAACTTAATCCAACTGGCAAATGGTGACTGTAGCACCAGCTCCAGCCCAGAACCTGAACCCTGGGTATAACGGTCCAGTGAACTCTGTATTATGTTGATAAATGAGGTCAGCTCGCTCATTTGCAATGCGATAAAAGCTCAGAATCCCTGCATGCTGGTCCAGATAAACCCCAACCCGTGTGGCTTTGGGTGAACCGAGCAGTTTTTCCTCGCCGTTGTGCCAGAAAGAAAATCCAGTCCCAGACCAGTACAAGCTCCAGGACAGGAGATTGTGGCCTAAACGGCTTTTGTCATCAGAAGCCTTCCTTTCCATTTCCTTATAGGCCACACCGATGGTGATCTATTATAGAGCAAGAAAAAAGGGGGTAAGAAAGGATGCCTAGCCAAAAAAAGCCCAAAAAAATCTTTGAGTCTTTTATTGTCCTTTTCAGGTTCAGGGGAGAGCTTTGTTCTGGATTAGGAAAAGGTAAACTTAATTTGTTAGTGTAGTTTGAGCACATAAAATCATTAGATTAAGCACCACTCAACAAGTTTATCAACATTTTTCAGCACTCACTGACAATGGGAAGACATACAATTTATATGCTCTACCCCCCCCCCCCTTTTTTTTTAAACTAACAACACACTTTTTCTGTCTATTTTCCAATAATACAAAGCACCCATACGAACATTCACATACACCTTTTAAGGCACCTCACACACGATTTGCATATTAATAATATATGCATATACACATAATTTATATGCACTTTAAATGTCTACTGCAAATACAGTATTTAATGAGTGTGATAATGTCTCCTAATCATGATAGTCTTTATTATTTTATTACAATGGTATCTTATTTTATGTATTCTTCTGTATTATAATTACGGTATATATTCAGTTATTCAGATAATGTTCTTTATATTTTGTAATTATACTGGACCTATAAATCCCCTTAAATGAACAAATTAAAGAAGACATTTTTAGGATAAGATAATTCCAGAGATATACCCTTATATACATAGGTACACTGGATTTTTATGGTTGTCCTCCCTCTGTCACTTGTGTCTTAAGGAGTACTGACGGCTTTTCCTGTTAACCCCATTTTATAGAATCTACACATGTGGCTCTTTTTCATCCCTCTGCTATGGTACAAAATCAATTTAAGGTCAGTTAATTTTATTTCAGTTTTTTAATTAAAAAAAATTCTAAATATGAAGATTATGGTGATATTAGGGATCACAGGTATCATCTTCTGTTGCACAAAAAACCTCCAGAAGGGAGGTGCTGAAACGCTTTGTCTGGAAGAGGTGAAAAAAGAAAAAGCTTGCATATGTCTACATGAGTCGATATGCATTGGAATTGATGTAAGTTATGCATAGGTTCAAAGTATATTACTCATAAGTTAGAATTACTTTTTGGACATGTTAGACAATACTCAACACATTTCAACTTATTGGGCTTGGAACAGATTAATGACATTTCAGTGAATTTCAAAGGGGAAAATTTATTTGACACACAAGTAATGCAAGTTACACATGGAATAAATTAAACCTGCAAGTCAAGGTAGCAGTGTATGAATGAACATGATGCGAGTCATTTTTTCTATCACATCTTTGCAGACTTTTTAAATATTACACCGAGCATCTTTCCCCAATATTACTATTATTATTAGTAGTATTAGTATCAGTATTATGTAATTTCAATGTATAAATCTAGCTAATAATAATAATAATAATAAACAAATTATCAAAAGTGTATTAGTTAATGTTTCTTTAGCTGCAAAGCGTACAACACATTTTGATTGATACTGCATTTATCATAATCTAAAAAGCACAACAAGCACTTAAAATATATCTAGAAATGTTGGCATCAAACAGATTTAGGTTCAGAAATATTGTTAATATGAATAGCCATTATTTACAGAAACGTAAAAACGAGTGAGATAAGACAACTGATAAGATAACAATAAGACTCAGACAGTACTTTGACAATGCCGACTATATTGTCTACGTAGATACTGTGGCAAAGACTTTTAGGATTAATCAGATTGACTGTTTTGTTCTAGTCATGATTTTTTCCATTTCCTCAAATCAAAGGTTTTATTCTGATTTTTCCTTTATTCAAAACAACGATCTAAATATTAAAGATGTCATGGAGTACAGAAGGATGAAAGTTCTGGGCAATAGAAAGAAAATGTACTTGAATATTTTCTGATATATACAGTAGCACTATTTTCAATACAGCCTAAGCCTATGTTGGTGATATCTAAAGACTCACCTTCTGGCCAGTCCACTCCACCTCCCAGTAGTAAGGGCTGCCTGCCAAGGGCTCTCTGCAGAGAACCTGCCTCCAGAAGTGAAATCGTTCAGGATGATCTGGAGGATTCAGGTTCTCAGCCCGTAGCTTGGCCTTCATTCCTTTGTCTGACAACTGCACATGGCGATACACGGTGTTGGGATCCATGGTGGGTTCAAAGGAAACTGAAGAAGAAGAACACAGTTTAGTGAAGACAGTGTTCCTCAAAAACTTTTAATTTCTTTTATATTGGAGAACATGTTAACCTTACATTTAAGCAATTCTGCTCTGGTCTTGGGTTCTGAATTCACAGGTCCCGCTGTTGCTACAGATGTAAAGATGTAAAGATGTAATTTGTCTTATTTTTGTGAAAGCTACTAATGAGATGGATCAGATCTACTCCTGAAAATACAATTGTGTTCATATTCACCTTGAGCATGCGGCGGAGGCAGTGGAGGAGGGGGAGCAGAAGCTTTATGTTGAACCGTGGAAAAAACAACAATGAGAAATCCATAACATGTAACATCAGCCATACTTTATTTACAGGGGTTTGTACAGAACCATTTCTTACCTTGGGGATAAGGTGGAGGTACAGCTGATGATTTGACAGAAGCATGATTTCCTGGGAGAGAGATTTTGTTACCATAAAAATTTGAGGTGGTCACAGCTATGGTCAGATTATTGGCGAAATCATACAACCATTTTTATTTTATTTTTTTTTTTTTTTAACATCACAGTCATAATATCATAGTAATAAATCTTTTTTCATTCCAGTCTGTGGTCCTAAATCAGATATAGATCTGACTTTTAGCAATGACCAATGAACAATCATCTGCATTCATACTCAACTTTCTGCAGTGGGAGGAGACCCTTTATGATAGACTATGGGTCATTTATTCTTCATCCTCTTTTTCGTCTGCTGAGTTTGACCACATACCATTGTAGAAATTAAACTAAAAACACTCCTTGTTTACTTCACTGTAATAGTGTACTACATGTGGAATGTATTTTATTGTTTGCACATGAGGGTCACTTCAGGACTATAATTCAATTCAGTTTTATTTGTAGAGCCCCACATAACATACTCATAAGGCTTTACAGAGGATTTAATACTATGACCAGTTTATGCCACAATTTACAATTGTTCAGTGTTTTTTTAAATTATGTGAACAGCCAGACCTACAGTGGTGGAAAATTAATTAATAATAAATTCTGGATACCCTTAAAATTTTACATAATCTCAAATATTACCGCAAAATATTTGCTGAAAATATTTTTACATTTCAAAAACACGTGGCTGCATCAGGCACACACAAACAAAGGCAAATATTTATTTTTGTGTTTATTCATAAAAAGAAAAAAAATAACCTAGCCACTCCCCCTGGATTACCACCAAAATTTAATTATTTGTTCTTTGTATCAGTATCAACATTTCCTAAAAATTTCATCCAAATCCTTCTACAATTTTTTGCATTATCTTGCCAACAGACAGACAAACTCCAATGAAAACAGAACCTCAAAACTAGCATTTTATCATTCTTTGACTTGCATGAAACAGAGCATACTCAGAAGGGAGCATGTGATTTTGGAGAAGGGAGCAATACTGGGGAGAGTTCAGTAACTTAAGAGTGGTTCTTAATGCAATGTTTCACAAATGTATGGGGTATCTAAAAGCTTTTTTCCACCACTGTAAGGACAAGGCAAACAAATCTGAATATATTTTATTTATCATGTCAAGAGTAATGAATCCAACCAACTTTATTTATAAAGCACTTTAAAACAACCACAGTGGACCAAAGTGCTGTACAGAAGACTGAAAGCACAGTAAAAGAAATTAATAAAACCAGTAAGAAACAATAAAACCATGAAATCCAATAAAATCAAATAGATAAAACAAGTTAAAACAATAAAAATAATAATAAAAAAGATAATAAATAAAGGAAATATATATATATATATACATACACATACCTACAAATATCTCACATGTTTTTGAAAGCCAAGGAGAAAAAATGGGTTTTAAGAAGGGTTTTAAAAACCGATAGAGAGGAGGCCTGTCTGATATGGAGAGGCAGATCGTTCCACAGTTTTGGAGCCGCTGCAGCAAAAGCACGCTCACCCCTGAACTTATGTTTGGTTTTTGGCTGCCACAGGAGCAGTTGAATTGGTGCTAGAATCTTGTAATTACATATTGTATAGGACTTACCTTGAGGCAGTCTTAATGGCAAAGGAGGAGGATGCGTTATCATTTCATACACTACAGAAAAGAATAAATACATTTAATGAGGTGCCACTTACTCCAATATAAAATAACACACAGGTCTGAATGATTTCAATGTAAAGTACCTGGACTTTGACTGTCACTCTGACCACTGGAATCAGTCACTGCTGGGGTTTCATTATTTGTGGTTGAAGCTGAAGACCGATCATTGACTGCAGGGGAAAAGAGTTTACATAGGGTTAGTGAGGAGAGGAGAGGAGAGGAGAGGAGAGGAGAGGAGAGGAGAGGAGAGGAGAGGAGAGGAGAGGAGAGGAGAGGAGAGGAGAGGAGAGGAGAGGAGAGGAGAGGAGAGGAGAGGAGAGGAGAGGAGAGGAGAGGAGAGGAGAGGAGAGGAGAGGAGAGGAGAGGAGAGGAGAGGAGAGGAGAGGAGAGGAGAGGAGAGGAGAGGAGAGGAGAGGAGAGGAGAGGAGAGGAGAGGAGAGGAGAGGAGAGGAGAGGAGAGGAGAGGAGAGGAGAGGAGAGATCTGACCTGATGTGGTGATCTTGGTCAGACTGGCTTTGCAGAGCTCCTGTATTGAGTCTTGTAGTTCTTTGATGACTGAACGGATGGATGACATCACTCTTTCTTCATGACTGAGCATTGATTCTCCAGTAGCATCTGTCTGACCCAGTGGATCCATGGTGAAAAAGTTCTTCAGAACAAGTGGAAAAGAGTTACCACTAAAATTACACTGCGACTTAGTTACACTACAACCATTAGATGGTATTACTCACATGATTATATGTGACCAAGTGGAGAAATTGTGATTCTATAATTTTATATGTAAATCTTAATATATTCATTAACTGTCTAGTACAGAGGTCTTCAACTCTGGACCCACTGTCCTGCATGTTTTAGATGTCACCCTGCACAAACACACCTGATTCAAATCAGTGGGTCGTTATCAGGCTTCAGTAGAGCATGATAACGAGCTCATCATTTGAATCAGGTGTGTTGGAGCTGGGTTGCATCTAAAATATGCAGGACAGTGGACCCCAGAGGTCCAGAGTTGAAGACCTCAAGTCTATTGTATAAGTCAATGGTCACAGAACATCATAGAAACATGTCAGAAGGGCTTATCACAGTATCAAAGTAAAAGACCCCTGCCAGTCTAGAACTGTCCAGCTCATGTGTTTGGGTAAATAATTCTGAAAATAGACAATATGAAAGGTGGTCAGAAATGACATATGATATGATTCTGGGATGAGATGCTGTTTTGTAACCTTTCTAATGGCAAATTAAGATTCCTCTGTGAAACCGTCCATGTTTTGGGGTACCCCAATTTTCAACACTATTAATACCACTACTACTACTACGACGTTCCATCTGTTTCCTGCGTCTTCTTCTTTACCACCATCTACCTGCACATCCATAAATCTCTTCTTTGCTCTTCCTCTTTGCCTCCTTGCCTGGTAGGACCCATCTTACATTTTCATTATTCTTCAACCAACATATTTACCATCCATCCTCTACACATGACTGAACCATTTCAATCCACCCCCTCTCACTTTGTCCCCAAAATATCCAATTGAGCTGTCCCTGTGATGAGTTTGTTTTTAATCCAGTCTAGCCTTGTCACTCCCAAAGAAACTCTGAACATCTTCATGTCTGCCTCCAGTGTTGTGGCGAGTGCAACCGTCCCTAACCCAGTGTTTCTCAAACTGTGGGGCGGGCCCCCTCTGGGTCCTGAAAGCTTGCCAGGGGGTTAGGGTTCACTCCTGGGTTTCTTGTTTTCTGTTTGTTTAGTGTTTGTGTTTAGTGTCCAGTGTTAATGTTTTAGCACTGGAGAACCTTGGACTCATTTTAGGACAACAAACAAATCTAGTGCCATGGTGATGTCACTAAAGTAGACAAAGAGTTCAGGTTTGGAAAATGGACAAGGATTTGACTGGAGGAGAAAACTACAATGTTTCTGTTTTTTCACAGTTTGCACTTTAATGTTCAGAGGTGTGTAAACAGGCTCATTGCACCCACTGACAGTTTTCAAATGTTCATCTTTATTACCAAAATGTACTTGTTCTTAAAAAAGGACCTTCATTGTCATAGTTGTAACATAATTGCATGTTTCATATTTTTATTTGATAAATATTTTCTCAGGGAGCAGCTGTGCCGAGTTTATTTGTATTGTTCAAGCAAAAACATTCTAATTATTTGTAATTTACACAATAAAATATATTGCTAGAATATTGATGTTTCTTTCAACCACTGCTCTAAACTATACTATATGGCTGGTTTGTCTACATTCCTGTACACTTTTCCTTTAACTCTTGCAGATCCTCCTGACACATTTGTCCACCCTGCCTACTGTCTCTTCTTCATCTCCAATTCAAGAAGCTATTCCTCCTCAACATGGAGTACTCTCCAATTTATTTACCCAAAGAAATGTGACTTGAGTTTGTCACTCTTTAATTTTATTTTTTTTTTTTACCTTCAAAAAGCAGATATGATCCTGCATATCCACCAATCTGCCCAACTCTTCCATCCTCCAGTGAAGCTGTGCCACCTCCTGCTCTAGTCTTTGGATTTCCCCTTCAACCTGGCTTCCTAATGTAGCTTCATGGGTGTTGAGAAGCTCCCCAACATGGATTCCTGTGACGTTAACAGTCTTAACTAACTCAGAGAATAAATCTGTATTTTCTTGCTGCAGGGCTTGGACCAAAGCCTGCAGAGAAGGAATAAAATGGACGTTAAACAACCACGAACAATACTTTATATATTCTAATCTGGAACAAGGTTTTAACACTAAAAATACACTGTAAAAAGTCACTGTAGAATTAACAGCAAAAGGTCGTAAAATTGCAACATGAAAATACAATGCAAAGTTGTTCATTTAAGAAGATTTTTGTGTTAATTGAATAAAATATAACTAGTTTTCACAGGAAAGGTATGTTAACAAAAGCAGATCTGTATATAGTCCTGTCCTAGTCACTCCGTTGTGTCCTTGGGCAAGGCACTTCACACTCCTTGCCTCTAGTGTCACTCACACTGGTGTATGAATGCGTATGTGGTGGTCAGCTCAAAATGGCTGCCACGCTTCTGTCAGTCTGCCCCAGGGTATCTGTGACTACATATGTAGTTTACCACCAACAGAGGGAGCATGTGAGAGTGAATGAATAATGGAACACTAATATAAAGCGCTTTGGGTATTCTTCTTCTTATTTTTATATAATTATAGAAATTATGTATTTTTATTGTTTTGAGAAAATAAATCTGTGAATTGAAAACCAATGTGGGGCCTTTTAAATTGCAATCTTGAAATAATGTATTTGTTTGTGTTTAATATTTTTTAAAAAAGCTATATAGAAGAAAAGATTTCACATTTTAATATGCACAATAACAGGTGACTATGGTTCAGTTGGTAGAGCAAGTTGACCAGTGACTGAAGGGTTGGTAGTTTGAATCCTATCTCTAACTGTTCACATGTCCAAGTATCTTTACAAAACTCTGAAGACACCGAACCCTAAATTGCTCCCAAGTTAGGCACTATGTAAGGGCCAGTCCCAGTGTTCAATCTACGAGTTACTCTGTAAATAAGTTTACACTTTGATTTGTTTTTACAGGATTATTCTGGCAAACACAACTGTCACAACAATGGGATTTTTAAAAAAATACAGTGTATGTAATGTTCCATGCCTTGTGTTGACGAGCAGCATGAGGGAGCTCCTTAAGTTTCCTTTCAGTCTGTTGAAGTCTTCCTTGTACTTCTTCCTGCATTTGGACAAGTTCTCTCTGAAAGAAAAAAACCCAAACAGAACTAGAACACTCAAAAACCCAAAAAAATGCACAAAACACTGAAACACAAATATTGTATCATTTCAACTATTTTTTTCAGGTTACAACACAACAAAATTCACTCTCAAGATTGTTTAAATCTGCAGGTTTTTTCCCCATCTACTGCGCTGATAACATCCTGTTTAATATGGACTTCATTAATTGAAAGTTTAGCCCTGATTTAAATTTTACTGCCATTTTATTATCTTGTATGCCTTCATAATTTTTACCATGCCATTATTGTCTGTCATCTTCCTATAGTCGATGTAAAACACTTTGTAACATTCCTATAGATAAGGTGCTGAAAATAGTGTGCTACACATAACTAAATAGGAAGAACAGGACTTAAACTGGTTGCTTCACAGCCAAGAATGTTAGCTACCTTGACAAGTTCAGTTTGTTTTTATAAATAGTAGGCGAGGCAAGTTTATTGTAAAGCATAATTCATGCCCAGGGTAACAGAAAGCTCTTTAAAATAATAAAAGCCAAGTTATACATTTGAAGTATAATATAGAATTTTAGAAAAAAAAATAGAAAAGTGCAGGTAAAACCAGTTAAATGCAGAGGTAAAAATACATTTTTTTCAGGTTGGATTTAAACATTGTCAAAGTTGGGGATTGTCTTGTGTCACGAAAGCTATTCCAGATTTTGCCTGAAACACTGCATCTCTCTGTTTAGTCCTGACTTGGGACATTTCTTTGAAATTGTCAGAGGCTCAGATGGTTCACAGTAACAACACATCAGAGATGGATTGTGGTGCTAAGAATGAACCCTGAAGACGCTTATACACACATTATTAAAATGAACTGAATGAGTTTGTACCTACTCAATTTTAAAGTTATCCAGATTTCCTTTTCTAATTTGTCAGACAGATGGAAACAAAAGAATCAACTCATTTTTCATTTTTTTGAGAAATAAGAAAAGGAAATCTGTATAAGTTCTCAAAGACAGTATGAACCCAACTGAATACGTTTTGGAGTTAGTTTCTCCAGATTTATGAGGAAAGCCAAAGCTTACTGAAGTGGAAAAAGGAAAAAAAAAAAAAGAAAAAGAATGAGATCTAACATGACATACAAAGCCACTGTTTATTCAACATTCCACATTAGGGGATTAGGTGGAAACAAGGCTGATATAGCCCACAGTTCTATTGTTATTTAGTTTGTTGTTTTTTTACACTGTCATTTATCTAGTTTTGTGTTTTCAAAATGCCACATTGTCAATTAACCAAATAATTTCACATTCTTTCCTTCACTTATTTGTTTTTTTTTTCAAATGTTTTATTTCTGATTTTAGTGTTTGTGAACCCTGGCCAGGTACATACCTGTCTCTGTCGTCTTTCTTCCTCTGGTTTTAGTACATGATGTCCCTTATGTTCATGCTGGCAACACACTGCACAGACACAGTCTTTGTCTTCATGGCAAAACAGGTCTAGGGGTTGGTTGTGTTGAAGACAGAGCCTGGGGGCCAAAGTGGGCAGCTGTGGGTACACACTGCCCGGTTGTGCTCCACCATCAGGTAGTACCTCCAGGTACAAAGGAACGGATGGTGGAGTACTGGAGGCCACTGCTGGGGAGCTTTGATGGAAACTATTGGTTCTCAGTTTTTCCATGGCTTCCACAAGAACAGTGCTCTTACACAGCGATGGTCGTGGGTTAAACACCTGCCTACACTGAGGGCAGTTGTACTGGCCTTTACTGACTCCTTTGTCCCAGTGTCTCTGGATACAAACCAAGCAGTATGAGTGTCCGCAGGGCAGAGTGGCCGGGTCTTTTAGGGTTTCCAGGCATACTGAGCAGATGAAGGCCTCCTCTTCTACCCAGGCTGAAGCCATTCGATTAGCAGCTGAAAACAGAGAGCAAGAGTTTGTGGATGCCCAGATACGTCAAACAAGATTTCCTCTTCAAAATAAGCCAAAATTAAAATTAAAAAATAAATAAATAAAGAGCATCAAGTGACACAAAATAGAAAAGAAAAGGCACCTGAGGTTGGTGTTAGTGTAAATGGCACCTGACAGAACACACATGTTCCTAAAAATTTAAGTTACATGGGCCAGGGTGGGGCAGGTAAAACAGGTGAGGTGAGTTTTGGTACCTCCCAGTTAAATGGCATGTCTTACCATCAATTGACAAATGTATTATGACAAACAAACAAAAATGATATACATAAAATGTAAAAAAATAAAAATACAAATACTGTGTTTAATACTTATTGGTGATGCACCGATGTTAGGTGACTTCTCTTATAAACACAACTGAACTATTTTTATTGTATTGAAGAATGACCTCATGCAGAAACTTAACAGGACAAACTGGTTTGTCACCTTGGATTAACTTACGTCATGAATTGCAAACAACTTTGGGTTTTTCCCAAGATTTGAGCAGTCACCAATGTCAACCTGGAAACAGTTGCTGTTTTATTTATTTCTAACAAAATACAAAGAGTCAATAGAAGAAGAAGAGGAAAGAATATTTATAGTATAGTTCTTCAAGCAAATAAAGTATATTTGATGCATATTTATCTTGTAACAAATTGATTCATTAAAACAGAATTATATTTAAATCAAGTTGCATTAAGTAGTGTAACTTCATTATTAATATATTAGTTCCCAAATAAAATGAAAACATTTACAATGGGGCATATTCTATTCTTCATTATTCTTCTATTAAAAAAATATGCAATAATATTTTCCCTTCAGTGACAGGTTGTAGGGTTAGGGTTAGGAATTTAAATAACAACAACAACAACAACAACAACATAATATTAAGAACAGGGGAATGGGATGGGTAGCCTCATTGAAAGTTCACACAATAAAAATAGAAAAAAATAAATGTAAAATTAAATTAGGGGAAATATATATATATATATATATATATATATATATATATATATATATATATATATATATATATATATATATATATATATATATATATATATATATATATATATTGTACACAAATGCATATATACTATAAACAAACAGTTATAATTTAAATACATCCAGTGATAAACAGATACTACATGTATTGACAGTTCCCCTGTTCAAGCTTTGTGAAATAGTAGAAAAGTACATTATGATTTAATTAATAACAAAAGGAGAAAAAGACAGATGAAGACAATGATTTACATTTATGGATATAAAATTTACAGAAAATAATTGAGTTATTTGCCTTTTTTGTTTGTGTCCATATTTTTTTAAATGAAAGTCAAATATAAATATAAATATAATATTAATCAAAATTACATCTAATAAACTGTAAGCAATCTTTTTTTTTTAAACTTTCAAAAAGGACGACTGGCTAATTGTTTCCGGGTGTTCTTTGTAAAATATGAAGTTAGGGTTAATTGTTTCAATATATCTTAACATGTATTGATTTGTAAGATAACGTTTATGCACACGTTTAAAGAACAAGCTCAACTGGCCCAGAAAAGTAGGTTAAGCGTCATCGCACCATAGTGTGGGCAAATGCGACGTAACTGAAGCTTTGGGCAGCCATATTAACTACTGGCAGCCGGCTAGCCGGGTGAAGAGCCAGGCAAGTGTTGTTTACCCAACTTTCAAGGTGAGTATTTCTTACTTTGAAGTTAGAATTTCAATTCAAATAACAGAAATTTCATAGTGTTCAGCTGAATGCCGCCTATGATTGAGGGTGAATAGCGTGAAATTCACACCAGAAAAGGACTAACACTGCCTTTGCATTCACTATGTTTATGCTAACATGCTAGCTTGCTAGTTAGCATGTTTGTAGCAGTTTGACAGCTGACTTTTCAAGACGAATAACATATTGACTTGTCATCGAGTGTTTTACCGTTAACTCAGTTTTTGTTGACGAAGAAGATAAAGCCACTGGTCTTTAACGTCATGTACAGTTTACTATTATGCAAATAACATACTAGGAGCTAAGAACTAGCCACTGGCTAATGTGCTGAAGTTTGACAGCTATGAACAATTAGTTAGAGTTACTTAATTTCACCAAAGATTGACTTCATATGCTGGGGGGATTTTAGGTCGTTTAATGGATGTATAGGAATATCCTTTAAGTAAAACAAGAGTTGACTTTGCGTGGTATTAAGGCAATAATTAACACCACTGAAACCTGTCTTTGGGAGTCAGGTTTGTACTCTTGAACTCACCTGACCACGCTTCCTTTGGCATCAGTGCAGCTGATCCTCTGCACCTGGACACATGTAGCATTTGATCTTTGCGTCAGTCATGAGACCTGTAATTACTGTGCTGTTATAGTTTTTACGATTTCAGTAGTTTAGCACTGTGTACGTTCTGTGTATGTGCATGTTACGATCCCAATAAAAGCAGCTGTAGATATGTATTTTGAGTAATCACCTTTTATTGACTTTTGAACATTTAAGGCATATGTTCATGTTGTTAGTTGGACAGTATGAGTTCACTGACTGATGTTTCCAGAACTGACTTTGTGTGTATTGATTCTTTCTACAGTATGTTTAGAGGCACTCGGATCTTCATGTGGTCTTTTCCCACAAGAACTTTGCTACTTCAGGGAGACTCTCACTCGTCTGCTTTATCTAAACATACCTCCTTTGTATGTCATCAGAATGTAAAGAAAAGAAGATACAGACGAGGCGGAGGGGCAGAGGGATTTTCACTGTCTACAAGCACTGTGTCCCCTTTAAGTGGATTTGCATTAAGTTTGGACTGTAAAAGTAATTGTTTATTTCAGAAGCTGCACTCGAAACTTAATGTGTCTGCCTGTGATCAAACCTGCCCAGTTTTTCTTTTTGGAAAGGTTGAAGGATTATATAATCCACGCAAGCACGCCACAGTAAAGGATTTAGCTCTGAGCTCCTACCATGACTGTTTATCCAACTCAACTTCCTTTCAACCCCAAAGAAAACCTAGGGACATTAGCCAGCCTTCACTGAGTTTTACTAATAAGACTCAGTGTAATACTTCTCAAAGCAGTTTATTTTACAGGCAGCCTTTCAGCTTGTCAGCACATTCTCCTTGGATTTTGAACCACGGCTCACTTTTACCCTCCAGTGTCTCGTTTCAACAAACTAGAGCTGTCCACCAGGCAGTCCCTCACCAAGCCGCTGTCTGGAGAAACTGTCTGTCCCTGCAGAATGAAATAAAATGTCGACAGAGTCTAGGGCCCAATGTGAAGCTGTATGAGGTGGAACAAGGGCGAAAAGGGGCCAGTGTGGGCCTAGAAAAAAAACAGGGGAGGTGGGCGTCTGTCCTGGTCTCACTCTGCTCTGTAGAGGAGGAGCCTGCATTTCTCTTCACTCTGCGCTCCAGCACATTGAAGGGCAGACATAAAGGGGATGTCAGGTCTGTGATTGGCTACAAAACAGGCATGGTTTCAGAACAACATACTGTTACATGTTACATCTTTGTCTTCATTAACATTACTGTATAGCTTTGCAGGAGGAAAGAGTGACCCGTTGGACAGAGATGTGGTGGCCACAGCGCTGAGAGAAGCGCGAGAGGAGCTGGGAGTTAATGTGGCAACAGAGAGGGTCTGGGGTGTCCTGAAACCTCTCAGAGACAATGTGAGTTAAGTCTTTTTGTCCTGATGGGTGAAATACTGAGGTCTTGTCACAGTCACTACACACTTCGCTTGGTACTTCACAAAAATACATTCAAGAACATCATATTTAACACTGGTTATA
Source organism: Siphamia tubifer (assembly GCA_020466265.1). Lineage (NCBI taxonomy): Eukaryota > Metazoa > Chordata > Actinopteri > Kurtiformes > Apogonidae > Siphamia > Siphamia tubifer. The sequence continues at coordinate 20,297,629 of CM035795.1, read as the reverse complement.
GTGGGTGAACAGACTGTATGTCTTCACAATAAAAACAAAGTTAGTATTCATTCACTCACCTTTAATTTCTCTAGAATATATTGAGCTATAGAGGCTCATAACTGGGCTATACTTGCAGAATCAGTATGGATAAAAACTGTGGGTACAATTTGAGCATTTAAGTCAATAGGTTGTGACTTAATTGACAACACATCCTACACTCAAACTAAAATCATATAAAAACATGACCAACTGTGCCTGCAATTAACTGCCAACATGTCCAGGGTGACCCTCTTAAGGATAATGTGGTTCAGAAGATGAATGAACGTGGCAAACCACAGTTATACAAGTTAAGCTTTAAAACACTTTAAATACTTTGTCAGACAGGTATTTTTTTTTGTAAATTTATTATAAATAAAAAAAATACTAATATCCATTTGAGTAAAATAATTTCACATTTTGCTCTGGTCTCTTGCCTGCTCCACATAAAAACACAAATGAATGTGCAGCATTTAGACAGACTCTGCCACTATTAAGTAAAACACCCATCTCCTTCCATCTCTAACCCAAATAAAGGTTGTTTGGTCCTTTAAAAATGTTTCAGTACTGACTAATTAATTATTTGTGTACATTCCTATTAACACAATGGAAAGCAATTCACTAAAATGCAACCTTTAAGAATAATTAAGGCAGATAAATCGGCTTTAAGAAGAACAAGTAGTCAAGTCAAATAAGGCAAAAGTTTCAAAATAATGACACTTGAGTTTGTGCATGTTGTTCCATGTGTGCAATGAATAAAACAGGATTTTGAAAAATAGGTAGGGCAGTCATTAAATCAATGTTAAAGACGTGCATGTATTCAGAATAGCATTTCCTTGTCATTGCTTACTTTCCGTCCAATGGTCTCTGACTGTTTTGTGTTTGTCTCCAGTCAGGGATGATGATTGCTCCTGTGCTCGCTAACTTGGGTCCCATAGAAGAACTGTCCTTCAAACCAAATCCTGGAGAGGTATAATCACTCCATTGCTATGGAACACAAATAAAATGTTTTGTATAATATGAAAAAAATGCACATTAGTAATCCCACACATTTTTATTCTTTAGATATTTGGTCATTTTTTTTCCATAAACTTCATCTGTGAAAGTCCAAATTGGAGGATTGACCACCCCATTTTGTTGGTTTCTGTAAAAGCAAAAGTTTGTGGCAGCTGCTCTCTCTGTGTTTCCATCTCAGGTAGAGGAGATCTTCACCTTGTCTTTATCACACTTGTGTAACCCTCAGAACCGTGGTTACACACATTTCCGCACCGGAGACAGGTACGGATACACACTTCCAGTGTTCCGCAACGGAAAGCATCGAGTCTGGGGTCTGACAGCCGTCGCCTTAGAACAAGCCCTGAAACTCGTCATCCCATTGTAGCGACTGCTTTAGCCAAATGCGGCTGGACAGAAGCATATCTGTCATGCAATTTACAGATCTGATTGTAGATAAATGTGAAGTCATGTATTATAAAATCAGTCACGCCAATGGATGGTGTGAATACAAATGTGATATTTTTTTATTCACTGTCTTTCACTTATGGCTGAATACTTTGCTTAAGGAGTTTCTTCTTATGCACTTTCTAAGTCTCAGGTGTTGAATAATGTTTATCGCTAGATGAGATTGCTGTGTCAGAAGTTGTCGTCTGTTTTATGGAACAAAGAGTTACAATCAAATAAGGACAATATTTAAAATATCCTGATTTTTATTGATCCGTATCGGTACAGTGGACTTGTTTTATTTTATGAACTGCTTTCGGTCCATGTATTTGCCATCTTCAGCTCTTGACTGATTAAAAGGCTAAACCAGTAAGTCACCGATATATTTACCATACAAGTGTCATATTCTGGATCACCTGTGTGATTTGTCACCTGTTTGTTTCCAATTTGACCTAATTTTAGAATAAATCTGGACTGTTACAAACACTACAGTGATGAGAGGTGCACTGTTAAATAAAACCCATCATAAAGGTAACGTCTCTTTGTTTCTTTGAATGTGTGTTTTTCATGTTTGACATTGACATGCCTGCTATTGATAGGTACAGAACATATCTGCACGTCCTGATTAGTACTCCTGAATTTACCTTGTTCCAATTTTTTTTCTTTATGTGTTGCAGACATAAAATTGAACAAGTTTGACCAGATGGTGTGTTACATATTGTTTTCATACTGGCTGCAGTAAACATTTTTTTGTGATTTCAGTCTGTAGTACATTCTGAACAACATGAACACAAGGCTGATTTATTTGTAAGAACACTTGTTGAATACATCCCCTGGCATTTGTGTTGTGGGGGTTGTTTTCTTGCTAACATTTAGCTGCAGCTTAAAGTGCAGATTTTCAGTTCAAAAACACTCCATGCAGCAAATGTGATGTCCACTTCTTTTTGGAACAGACTGAATAACGTTGATGACCTCCAACTGGAAACTATGTGTCAGTTTTAATACATTCTGTTGCATTAAGGCAGAGAACATTCCATTGGGTCCTGTGAGTCAGGCAGGAGGTGGCAGTTGAAAGGCCAGCTGAAGGAGAACAGGTCCATGGCTTGGCTGCACTGTAGCTCGGCTGAGGAGCAGACTGAGCGGCATGGCTGGAGGACGCCACCCTGAGGGCTGCACTGGGGCAGGAACATCCCACACATCAACCGCCGCAAGGGCTCGAAGCATGCAAGCTCCATTAACACCTGGATGACAAGAAAACAAGCAGCCTGACTTGTATATATTAGATATGGTTTTTTTTATTATTATTATTGTTTGTTAGTGGCACTGCAAAAAATGGAAGTGATTTTTGTGTTTATTTACAAGTTCTATAAGAAAAAGTAGAGAAATTTTACTAAATTTGTGTCACTTCCAATGTGCTGAAATTTGTTTTATGGTACAGATATATGCAATAGCATGAAGTAATAGTTTATATGAATAACTGGAAAAGTTTGATGCATTTTACCTCGGAAGCAAGTCATTTCTGAAAAAAGTCTATACCAAAGTAAATTAAGAGAATACTAAACACTGTATTGATAACAGTCCAGATAACATGAACTGTATCAACTATTTATTATGGAACAAGCATAATGTAATTTCTTTTTCATCACTTTAAATGATGTTGCTTCTAAGCACAGGCATGAAAATCTCTCACCTTTCGGCGAAATTCGCCGTTTTGAAGTAAAAAAGGGTGACCCACGTGAATCGTGTAGATCCGAGGAGTTTTTTTTTTGGGGGGGGGGGGGGGGGGGGGGGGGGTCTGGTCGGTCGAATTATTTATTTATTTAATCATATGATATGATTGACTTTACTGTGCAAAATGAAAACACTTTAAAATTTAACTTGGACAGCGATCCACAAATCCCCCTGACTGTTTTGCTGCCAAAAACCTATCTGCGGAACTTAGGCAGGGGAGCTAGTTTGACTGACAGGCTGCATCTCCAATCCTAGCGCACTTCACGGTCTCTGCGTGAGCGCGAGCATTTGAAGAGTCACCCTAACTACTTAACGTTACTTGCTAACTTACGTCTCTGCTAGAAGAACTATCAGGAAAAGCGGTCAGCGACAAGCGAACAGCATCTACATTCTGCTGCCGGATTGAATTAGGTCAGGTGAATAATGGTTTCGGTCTTTTTCATGTTTTCATTTTTCGTATTTATATCTGTGCTAGGCTGCTACACCAGAGTCCTGCACGGGTTCGGGTCGGACGTGGGTGATCGCGGGTCTAATTTGCGGTTCATAGGCTAAAAACTGTTCTTTAGTTTGGACTTGTATAGCTGCCTCCTGTCGGCTTCCTTCTTGATGCGTTTTTCAAGTGTGTGTGTGTGCGTGTGTGTGTGCGTGCGCGCGCGTGCTTGAGCTCACGTATAAAAATAGTTTTTGAATTTATTATTTGTCTGCTACTGTTTAACAACATTTGTATTTGGCTCTGCCTTGGCTATGTCACTGTTCACTATATTCGTGGCAATACATTTTGTTTTTAAGATGACATTTTCTTCCGGGTTCGGGTCGGATATCGGGTTCATTTATAGCGGGTCGGTTCGGGTGCGCATTTGTACTTTTTTTTCGTCGGAAAACGGGTCGGATACGGGTTTGAACATGACGGGTACGGGCGGTTGCGGTTTGTCAAAATCAGAACCATGTAGGACTCTGTGCTTCACTGCTACAGCAATTTAGTTGAACACTACCAGAGCTGAGGTGAAAAATGAGCTCCCATTAACTAGGTATTAGCTCATTGACATGTATTTATTAGACGGTATCTGTAGTATTATCCCAAGGTAGCACCAAACTTGTGAAGTTAACAGTGACATAAAAAGAACCAAATGTTTCTTTATAATACCTCTGTAATTGGTTTTTGGGACGTGTGTATAGTAGTCGTGTGAGGGTCTACTGAGCAGGTTGTAAACGTACTAGAACTTGTTAAATTGGTATACATGATTGAAGCCTTTTGTGACTAAATAAAAACACGTAATAATTGGTATTTTATTACACTCCTTTTCGCCTCTGATGTTGTGTATTGCAGAATGAGTGTGTTAGGTGAGGAGGATGCTGCATCAGTGAAGCAGGTAGATGCAGGAATGAAATGCTCCTGGAAATGGTCCTGACTGAAGATGGAGGGAAAAGTAACAGTGAAGGGACACGAGCTTTCCTTTCATATAGGGGATATTTTCAAAAAAATTGAGGAAAGATGTCAAATTTGGGGAGGTGGACAGGAAGCTATGCAGCAGCAACCTACAGGCAGAAAGTGAAAACAAAAACAGTGGACAGAGAGGTGCAGCAGAGAAGATTTGGTTTAAAAAAAACTGGGGAGTGCTCAGCAGGCCAAGAAAGAGGCTGCAGAAACTGAAAAGCAGGCGAGGCTGAGGCATGCAGCAACTCAGCGCAAAAGGGCCTTGGTGACACTGGTGGCCCAGACAAAAAGGAAAAAGAAATGATTAATTGGACTTGGACATTGGGGTTTTTATCTTTAAATGATATTGTTGTTGTCAACAGCATGTTTTACTAACACAGTGTTGACCTTGTGGTATGTTGTGTTGATTATGGTTCAGGCATAATGATGAGTGATGAGAGGATGATGACTTAGCCTTGTGTCATTCCACTACCTAATTGGTCAGACATTATTCATTTTAATTCATTCATTTTTTTAATAAAATGGCCATTACAACATAGATATGAGGTCATTGTGTTTGTGTCTGAGAGAGCTGCGTGTTTTGTAGTGCCTCCTACAGTAGACTGAAACAGAGTGTTGGTGGACAAAGCGCTGAATATTTTTCTTCATAGTGTACACGCACTTCGCCGCCGCCGCGCCGAGCTGCGCTCACGCACTTCTGTCACCTTTTTGACCCCTGAGCCATTTTCATGCCTGTAAGCACAACAGAAGGAGTCAAACTTTTAATAATCTTACAATTTTTACTTAATACAAGATCATTTGGTTATATTTAAGGATATTTGGGTTCTTTTTGTCTGGTTGTTGTTTTTGTTGTGTGTTCAGAGCAGATGTGTTCAAAGTACTCACATTCTGTACTTAAGTAGAAGTACAGCTACTTGTGTGAAAAAATACTCTGGTAAAAGTAGAAGTACTGATTCAACTCTTCTACTTAAGTAAAAAGTAAAACAACTTATCAATTGCAATAAAGTAAAAAGTAAAACTGTACTTTTTTTTGTCATGAATGCAATAATACTTCAGAAAATAAAATCAGAAAAGGTTCAAAAGTATCTAAAATAAATCCTTTAAAAGTGAGTTTCTGTGTAGATAATGTGTTTGATCGAGTCACAGTTACTCAGTTTTGTGGATATGGGCAGGAAATTTAGGCAAAATGGGGGAAAAAAGTCACAATTGAGATAAAAAGTCATGAGATTAAAAAAAGTTATAAATATGAGATAAAAATGCATAATTTTAGGAGAAAAAGTAAAAATTATGAGATAAAAAGTAAAAATTATGAGATAATAGTCATAACTATATAATATATAAAGTCACAGTTTCTTTCCTCCACTGATTTTTCATACTGTCACGTAGTTTGTAAAAGTAATGAGTCTATTCTGAGAATGTAAAGAGTATAAAGTACAGCTATTTATACAAAAATATAGGCAGTAAAAGTAAAAAGTTGCCAAAAAAATAAATACTCAAGTAAAGTACAGACACCTAAAAAAATCTACTTAAGTACAGTAATGAAGTACTTTTACTTAGTTACTTTCCACCTCAGGTTCAGAGGAGGCCAAAGCTTTTACCCTGTACTGACGCAGCAGTGTGGCAGCTTCTGTCTGGTCAGCGATGGGAAGCCAGATGTTTGGAAATGAGGTGAAGTTATAGCTAAGGCCCTGGCACATCTCTGTCTCTATCAGTTCACATGAAGAAGCTGGTGACAAAGAAAAGGAAAACAGATCTGACTGTAATATTTGACCCTGAAAAGCACCAGAACGATATGTGTGATACACAAAGACACACAGTTTTTACTGCTTTGACATGTCAAGGCTGCTCCACTTACTGAGCTTTCAACAGCCAATACTTTCATTGGTCAGCTTAGTGGTACTTGTAACTAAAACCTGTTAGATTGGGGACAGAGATAACATGAACTCACTAAAGGGAGGGTAGGTGGAGTTGTCACAGCTCTGTTCATCTGCTCCATCAGAGCAGTCGTTCCATCCGTCACACAACCACTGAGGCTGAAGACACTCCCCTGTGCTGCATGAAAACTGGTTTGGACCACACGTCCCTTTGAAAGACACAATCAAGATTGACTTTTACAAAGCAAAAGGACACAATGCAACACAGAATGAAGAAGAAACTGAAGGAGAAGGAAAATGACATTGACGTATTTTTGTGGTTGTGGATATAAGTCACACAAATGAAGCCACAACACAAAATTCATCATCTGTTAATCACAACAAAAACGTGTTATTTATCATTTCAACAAAGTGTCCAGGGTATGAGGAGTGGACGTAACAACGTGAAATAAAAGAGTTGATAAAGGATGTTGTTTGTTCTACTTTTTACACGCATATTGTGGTTCTATAATGTAAATAATGTCGAATGAGATGATTCTAAATTGAAGTCAAAGGCAGGAGTGAGTATTTAAAACATGTATATGATAAGTTATTTGATGATGACAATGGACAATTTTCTTGTTGAGCGTAAATGAATGATTTTGGAATTCCTTTCTTTTTGTTTTTTAACTTGCATGTGTTCTGTGAATGCTAAAAATGAACAATAAAGAAGTTGTAGAAATTGATGTACATGTAAATGAACAGTTACAGTGATATTATTAATATGAAGCCATTTTGATGGATAGTCATTCTTAATAAAAAAAAGAAAAGGAGGAGAAAAATAAAAATTAAAACACAGTATGACTCTGAAGAGATTTGTACAATTATCTAACCCAAATAAGCACAAGTAACAAGACAGTACCCAAAGAAGGTTACTGAAATGAGTGACAATAAATAAATAAGTAAATAAAAATGTGATACGTCTGTATCAAGTGCTATTGGAGTATGTACAACTGTCAAAGACCTTCTTTAAAAACATCTGTATATGTGCACAAGTACTGAAAAAAAGAAAGAAAAAATACAAACATGGTTCCAGCTAAAATGCCAAGTCATTCACTCATTCATATTCCATGCCTTATATTATTATTTAATAATAAATAAATATTACAGTAAAGTGTAACCACCCCCACACCCCCCCCCCCAAAAAAAGGGAAAAAAAAAAACAAGAAATAAAAGGTGATAATGTTGCTCTGTTGTTGTTGTTTTTTAGACAAAATGTGCTACTTTAATGAGTTGAATGGAAAAGCAAATGAAAAGAGGTGCTAGTTGTCTAATGTTGTCAAGTATGAGTATGAGTAAAAAAACAAACATATAGAGTGGCGTAAAAAGTTTTTAGACACTCCATGTATTTGTGATGTATCGTTGTTAAGTCACTGAAATAAGCCCAGTATTGTTCCCTTCTCCAAACACATATGCTCCTTCTGCATGTGCTCTGTTCTGTCCAAGTCAAAACTGGATGTTTTAGCAGAAAAATATCCAGGATGAAACATGTTGAAACTGTCAATAACTTTGTTTTGTTTTTTTGTCTTTTTTTCCTTAGAAACAATAAACAAACCAAAATAATCCTTTATATATATATTATATATTATATATATATATATATGCCCAATATGCCCAATTTGGCCAGTGATGAGATGTACTCTAGGTTCTCATCATTTAACCGCTGGTTGTCTAGGTGGTGCTCAGAAAACGATGTTGTTTTTATAGATAATTGGCGTGCATTCTGGGGAAAGCCTGGGCTCATTCGCAGAGATAGCATACATCCCACTTGGGAAGGTGCTTCTCTCTTAGCACAAAATGTGGCTTCCAAATTTAGCCTGTCAAAATGACAATCCAGAGTGCGGGCCCAGGCGCAGAGTCGTAGTGTAAAACACTTCTCTGTGCATCCACTTTACTCTGAGCTGTCACAAACCCACCATGTAGTAAATAACAGAAAGACTGCGTCTATTCCTTGTGTAGTTAATAATAAACCCCGTATAGTTAAAAATAAGCCTAATATTAAAAAACCTATAGGAGTGAGATCAAATAATTTAATAAAAATAGTTTTAAGGAACAATCAGATTAAAAGAACACCTAACAATTTTATCCAATGTGGACTGATCAATATTAGGTCTATTTCTTCCAAATCTCTGTTAATAAACGATCTAATTAGTGATTACAAAATTGATATTTTAGCTCTGACTGAAACCTGGCTGCAGCAGGATGAATATGTCGCATTAAATGAATCCACGCCACCAACTCATGTGAACTATCACACAACCAGAACCAGTGGCCGTGGTGGAGGAGTGGCAATAATATCCCACTCCAGTTTAGGTCTTAGCCCTAAAATTAATCATAAAACTAATCCCACTTACCATTCCTTTGAAAGTCTAGTTTCATCCATTACTTTCCCCAACTGCAGAAACCAAAAACCAGTCCTTTTTGTCATAGTCTACCGCCCTCCTGGCCCTTATTCACAGTTTTTATTAGAAGTCTCTGACTTTCTATCCAGTGTAGTGTTGAACTGGGATAGGATTATAATAGTTGGTGATTTTAACATACATGTCGATAACAACGCTGACTCTCTTAGTAATGCATTTAGTGACCTACTAGACGGATTAGGCTTTATCCAAAATGTTAATAAACCAACCCACATTCACAGACATACTCTCGATCTGATCTTAACACTTGGTGTTGAAATTAATGACCTCGTCGTTTTTCCCCATAATCCCATACTCTCAGATCACTTTTTAATGACCTTCCAGGTTTTGTTTGAGGATATTTCTACCTCAGTGATTAAAACGCAAATGAAAAGGATACTATGTGACCGTGCTGTCTCAAAGTATAAAGAGTTAATTCAGTCACTATTTGTGCCTGTGTCATGTGATTATGTAAAGGACACATTTAGTCCCAGTATAAGTGATGAGTTAGTTGATAGTACCATGCTCACACTACAAACTACGCTAGATATAGTTGCCCCCCTTAAGTTAAAAACTACTAAGATTAGATTAACCTCCCCATGGTACAACGCTGACACTCGCTCCATTAAACAAGCAACACGTAAATTAGAGAGGCAATGGAGGCGATCCAACTTAGAAGATTCTCTCAATGCCTGGAAAAATAGCTTAATAAAATATAAGCAAGCTTTGCGTACAGCCAAAACTAGATATTACTCATCCATAATAGAAGAAAACAAGAATAATCCTAGATTCCTCTTCAGTACTGTAGCCAAACTGACAAACAGCCACACCTCCGTGGAACCAGTTATTCCATCCACGCTCCATTCTGATGATTTCCTGCAGTTCTTTAACAATAAAATATCAACTATTAGAGACAAAATAGACACATTTCTCCCAAATATTAGATCAGAAAAAGTAGCGCTTTCAAACCTAGGCCTTTTTAAAAATCCCTCTGTAACACTAAATAATTTCACCACTGTAGACCAAACTGATGTCATATCTATTATCATGTCTTCCAAATCAGCCACCTGCCTCTTAGATCCAATCCCAACAAAACTCTTTAAAGAGATTCTGCCCCTAATTATTGGCACTGTCCTAAATATAATTAACACTTCATTAATTACTGGATATGTGCCACAGTCATTTAAATATGCTGTTATTAAACCAATTCTGAAAAAGCCTACCCTAGATCCTGACATTTTAGCCAATTATAGGCCTATATCCAATTTGCCCTTCCTGTCAAAGGTTTTAGAACGAGTAATAGTTAAACAGCTGTGCCAATTCCTGCAAGATAATAGTTTATTTGAACAGTTTCAATCTGGCTTTCGTGCCCATCATAGCACTGAAACGGCGTTAGTTAAAGTTACTAATGACTTATTATTAGCCGCTGACATCGGACTAATATCGGTCCTGGTGTTATTAGACCTTAGTGCAGCCTTTGACACCATCGACCACAGTATCTTAGTGCACAGATTAGAATATGATATAGGTATTAGAGGAGCAGCCCTCTGCTGGTTTAAATCATATTTATCTAATCGCTACCAATTTGTTCACATCAACAAACAATCATCGCAGTCCTCCAGAGTTAATTATGGCGTTCCTCAAGGGTCAGTCCTTGGGCCTATTTTGTTTACACTATATATGCTCCCTTTAGGTAACATCATTACAAATCATGGCATTAATTTTCATTGTTACGCGGATGACACACAGCTATATTTATCGATTAAACCTGACCAGACCAGGCAAATAGATAAACTAAGTACTTGTGTACAAGACATAAAGACTTGGATGAGTGCCAATTATCTTTTACTGAACCCTGAAAAAACTGAAGTCGTTATAATTGGTCCTAAAGATGCGAGAGACTCCCTAACTAACCAGATAGTTACTCTGGACAACTTAAGTGTAACACCCAGTGCCACAGTTAAAAATTTAGGAGTTTTATTTGATCCAGATCTTTCATTCAAAATGCATATCAAACAAACTTGCAGAACAGCCTTCTTTCACCTGCGCAACATAGCCAAAATTAGGAATATTCTGTCTAAAACGACTGCAGAAAAATTAATTCATGCATTTGTTACATCACGATTAGATTATTGTAACTCCTTACTTGTAGCATGTCCTAAATATTCCCTAAAAAGCTTGCAACTGGTTCAAAATGCAGCAGCAAGATTATTAACAGGATCAAATAGAAGAGAACACATCACGCCTGTGCTCCAAACCCTTCACTGGCTACCAGTTGAGTCTAGAATTAAATTTAAAATCCTCCTCCTTACATATAAAACCATTAATGGTATGGGCCCCTCTTATCTTAAAGATGATCTGGTTCCGTACCAACCCAATAGAACCCTTCGTTCTCAGAATGCAGGTTTATTGAAAGTTCCTAGGGTTTCTAAAAGTACAGTAGGAGCTAGAGCCTTTAGTTATCAGGCCCCTGTCTTATGGAATCAGCTTCCCTTTAATATTAAAAACGCCGAAACAGTCTCTACATTTAAAATTAGGCTTAAAACATTCCTGTTTGAGAAAGACTATGGTCAGGTTAGTTAAAAATTATGTGACTCATATATCATGTATACATGATGTATGAGTCACAGTTCAGTCTAGGCTGCCCTAGGAGTTAGAATGCTGGGGGAAGTACAGACACTGAGTTCTTTCTTCTCTTTCTCTCCCTCACATCTGTTTCTGTAATTTTTATAACATATCTTTCATACCAAGTCTGTTCATGACTAGTCACCTGGTGTCCCCTTTCCCCCCTCCCCCCCTGGGGGGAGTGGTGGCTCTCCTGACAGTGCCTGCACGGGAGCCATGGACGACAGGATCTGGAGTATCTCGCCTGTGCTGACCTGTGACCCCGGACCACCGCTCCTGCCTGTCTGGACCAGCCCCCCTTCCTGCATTTATACATGGACGTTCATCTATAGCCTGTCCGTCCATGGGAGTGGATCTCTCCTTCATTGTGGTTCTCCTCAAGATTTCTTCTTTTTCCCACTGGGTTTGGAAGTTTTTTCTTGCCGAGAAGGAGGGTCTAAGGACAGGGGATGCCTGGGACTTTTCATGTATTTCTGTAGTTGATTATGTTTTTGTAAAGCCCTCTGAGACGACGTTGTTGTGATTTAGGGCTTTATAAATAAAATTGAATTGAATTGAATTGAATATATATATATATATATATATATATATATATATATATATATATATATATATATATATATATATATATATATATATATATATATATACATATATCAACTTCAATGGTTATTTTTGATTAATACACATTCTCCACTTTTTCTTTGAACCAAATTTGATTGAGTTTCACTTCCGTTTTCCTGAAGTCATCCTACTTGTAGCCCAGGATACAAGCAGGAGATGAAAATTGATTTGAATTGATAATTGTCAATATTACTTAATCTGAATTACATCCATATTTCATGAAAAATCTCAACAGTAACAAAGAGAATAATAGAAAAGGGAGGAAAACTAAAGGGAGGGTAAGGTGACAGTAAAGAAAGAAAGAAAGATTGTTATCCGTAAGTGTCATACTGTCCAAGAGGGACACAGCCTGGTACGTTGCATTAAAGCCACTGTCGGCCACTCCCTCATCTGTCACAAACACCACAGTCATGTGTGGGCCAGAGGACGTTAGGTCAGGTGGAAAAGTGGTACCACAGAACCTGAGACAAAGATAAGAAACACAAGATGCTTCAGGACAAAGCCATTATATAAGTTATATAAAGGAAGACTCATATTTACTCTTGTACTAAAAAAAAAAAAAACTTCAAATAAAGCTACCCCACATACTGAAACTGTGATAAAAGAAACATACATAACGATACATGTACAGGAGGTAATAAAACACACACCTGCCCATAATCTTTTGAGCTCTAGTGTCCACGCTGTCATGCACCTCCACATAGTCGAATTCACACACATCCTGAGTCTCTAGGCTGAAGTTCCTGAAGCTGAGGTTTATGACGTGGCCTTCGTCAACAGAAATATACCACATACACAACTGAGGGGAAGGAGAAAAAACACAATTAGACTGAAAAATCTAAATATTACCAAGTGTATTTTTCTCATTTCTAGTCAAAATATGTCATCACACTTTAAATAAGGCATAACCACCCAAAGAGTATCTTTTCAGTGAGACAGAATAACACATTTTTAGACAATAGATGTTGAAAATTACATTTCAACAAATTAAAAAAACTAAAGCAAGTAAGTCTGTTTTATCTATAGAACAATTTTCACAGTGTCACAAAGGGTTTTACTTTACAGTGCAAAATAACAAATCTTACCAAGATATTTTTTTTCTAGAATTAATAATAATAATAATAATAATAATAATAATAATAATAATAATAATAATAATAATAATAATAATAATAATAATAATAATAATAATTTTAATTCAGCAAATACTAAAATCTGCTAATGAAACAAATGATCCTGGTTGGGTTTAAAAGTATTTAGGAATATTGAACTGAGACGGTAGATAGATTTTAGTTAATTTTTTTCTCTCTCTGTTCATGCAGTGAGTGTTCAAGGCTGTACACGTTTAATTTAATGTGTATCCATTGAAAAGGAAAGGCAAAAAACTAAGGTTTTGCTTCTATTGTAATCCTTTTTAAGGTTTCTGTGTTTGTTAGGAATGTTGTACTGAGTGCAATGATTGATGTACAAACCAAAAATAAATGTATTAATTCATTTAAAGATTTCTTTATATAATCTTTTCAGTTCCTCTTTAGGTGTTTATGTTTTATTTTAAGTGTGATGACATATTTTGACTAGAAATGTGAAAAATACATTAGGTAAGATTTAGTATTTTTTTTCCAGTGTAGTTGAAAAGCAAAAGCAGGACTGCATGTACCTGCTGATGAGGGTAAGGCATCGGGTGGTTTGGACTTGACACAAAACCATATGGGCCCGTTTTCTGTCCTCCACATTCTGAGAAAATACAGAAGCAGAAACATGTATGAGAGGAATGACAGTTTTGATAAGCAATTACACTTCAGATTTAGTGTTTTTTTTTTTTAAGGATAAACTTGTTGTATTTGATTTTTAATTTAGGTTAGTATAATTTTCGGGTTTCAGATATTACACACGATTCAGTTAAAAAATGAAGCTGAACATCAAGGCATTTTAAATGAAGGAGTTGTAAAATGTCAGATTTGGAAATTCATGAACTCATGTAATCTACAGACAACATTGTTCATTCAAGGCCAAATATTCAGTTGAATTCAGTTTTATTTTTAAGGCCCCATTTCATACATCAAAATATTTTACAGTCCCAACATTATCCATTCTTTAGTAGAAAAAAAAAACAAAAGTCAACCAAACAAACCTTTTAACGATGAAAATATAAAATATACATTTTATTCTCTCACCATTAACACATTAACACTGGTCAGAAATGAAAACCAACCTATTTTACTCACAATTTGATGTTGTTTTACTTAATTTTCAGTGTAATTTTATTTACTATTCATGCTTTTTCAAATGATTCATATGATTTTAGTTTGACTTAATGAAGTATTTTTTTTTCTCCTTCTCCTTCTTTACATTAAGCTTAAACCCTACTTAATTCTGTGTGTTACTTTTTACCCTTGTGTTTATGGCTACAGTTCTCCTCATCTGTTTGGTCGTGGCAGTTTGGATGCCCGTCACAGACAGACACAGGCAGCAGACAGCGCCCACTATCACACATGAACTCTTCTCTGGAACAGCTCTCTGGCAGACAGACAGACAGACAGACAGACAGACAGACAGACAGACAGACAGGATGATGGATGTGAAAGAACATATACACTACTGGTCAAAAGTTTTAGAACATCCTGATTTTCATTCAACTTTTGATGCTTGATCAAGTTGTTAAACCCATCCCAAAAGATCTTTTTGTATATTTGTGAAATGAAACAAAACCCTTTTTAAAAAAAAAACTTACAAAAACCCTCAAAAAAACCTTTAAACACCTTTAAAATACTTTAAAAACCTTTAAAACCCCTTTTAAAGAACATTTTAAAACCCCTCAAAAACAAGGAAAAAAACTGTTAAAAGTTCTTTCAAAAAACCCTCACAACACCCTTAAAACATCTAAACACCCTAAAAACACAAAACAATAAAAAACTTTAAAAATCCTCAAAAAACTATTTAAAAGAAACAGTTAAAAGCCATCTCAAAAACCCTTAAAAACTCTAAATACCATTAAAACACTTTACAAAAACTCCTTTTTTAAAAGGGTTTTTTTACGACCCTTACATAAAAAAACATTTTAAAAACATTTAAAAACCCTTTGAAAAACCTTAAAAAACCCATAAAAAAGCAATTAAAACCCCCTCAAAAACCAATAAAAAACTGTTAAAAGCCCTCTCAAAAACCCTTAAAAACGATTTAAACACCATTAAAAACACTTTACTTTTTTTTTTTACAGAAACCCTTTAAAAAACCCAAAAAAAGCAGTTTGAAAAAACCCTAAAAAAACATTCTTTTTTTTTTTTTCTTACCTCTATCAGTTCACCATTTACCTTTCTAACATTTGAATCTGTCCATTTGAAAAATCAGTGTGTTTTAAAACTTTTGACCAGTCGTGTATATATACAGTAAATGCATGTTCCATACAGATGATCACAGATGCACACTACTGACTGTGCCCAGGTAAAATGGCCCTGTACTGTGCAGTGAAGCCGCTGCCTGCGATGCTGCTGTCTGAGTGAAAGGTGACCCACACTGAACTGCTGTTTGTGTTCACTGTCGGTGGTGCTACATTTCCACAGAACCTGTTGAAGAAAAATATACAGCTTTAATTAAAAAAAAATATATGGAGTTTTTCAACAGATACAAAAACTGGTACAGATATAAAGGAAATTTACTTATCCTCTAGGGAAAATGCTCATGAATTCAATTTCAAACATATAAAAATATAAATATAAATATGTACTTAGATATATGTGTTATTGTATTGCATTTATGTAATTCATATTATATTTGTTCATAATAACCAAAGTATTTAATGATAAGTAACAGGCAACTAATAGTTTAGTGTATTTATTTGTACACACACAAAACATTATGAAAAAAAACAAAACAATTAACACCATTGTTCAGGAGAGGATAGAAGCCAAAAAGGCTTATGTGAACACCTCCCCAGAAACAAACAACACACAGAGAGACAAGAATAAAAAGATTAAAAAGATAAATAAAAAATTTAAATGACATAACTTAAGTAATAATTTAAAGTGAAAACAACCAAAACACAAATCTAATTACAAATAATCAAATACAAATCATATAGCCTTTTCAAATGCTTCTCGTTAAACAATGACTAAAACAATGGTAATTATCTTATGCATATAATTATATTATATAATTTGACAAATTATAGTATATAGTACAGATATGATCAGACTAGGAATAATATTATTGTTACTAATTATTTAAGGAACTTAGAAGTTATACTTCTCACTCATTTTTGAATATTCTCACGTCTTGTATTTTTTGATTTATTTTTTTTATTTGTTGATTATTTTCTTTTTGACATTCATATTTGGAATAAATGCATCCATTCATCAATCAAACATGCATTATATAAACACCAGGGGTTGATTGTTTTGTGTTGTATTGTTGTTTTGTAGTATTGCATGTACTGTAACAGTATGAAGTACACCTTATATAACCCTACTGCCTATAGTACAGTAGACTGAACCCAGGGGTGCCTTTGAACATACAGTAACACTTACAATAGAATTATCAGCTGTCAATTACACAACAACTAAGACCCAGTTCTAACTGAGACCAGCGTGTATTATTACTACACAGTAAATTTTGCAGTGTTAAATCAACACTTAGAGAGTTAATTTGGAGACAATGGGACCAAATACACTCTAGAAGAAGTTAAATAAACTCTCTAAGTGTTGATTTAACACTGCAAAATTTACTGTGTAGACCAGACTAGATACTCAACGACACTAAACCAACTTGGTTATTTTTTTTTAATTCCTGTCGACTGATATGACATGAATAAATGCTTCCTGTTTCCACTGAGCAGCAGGATGAGGCAGACTGTAAAGTGAACTGGCAGATATATTTCCAATTAAAAGTAAGTGTAAAGATATTTTTTCAAGCCACAGTAACAAAGTTGTTGATGTTAAATAATGAACAGAAAACACAGCTCATATTTAATGACATCCAAACTGCTTTGGATTTGAAACCAACACCAATGTGAGCCACCAATTATCCCTTTCTTTAAAACTCTAAATATAAGTTTCTCATATTGTATTGTTTAAACACATACCATCTTTTCTTCCACAGATTACACTGGTCTAGAAATTCTTCTGGAATAAAACTAACTAAATGTTACCACATGTGTGTTACTAATAAAGAAAACTCAAGTCTCAAATGACAGTTTGCTCAAGTTTCCAAGATAATATGTTTCTTAGAATTAACAAGAGAATATATTTTAGTATAAATGAATATTGGTCTCAGATCTACCATATTTACTTCAAAACACTGTCTGCACATTATGATCCATTCACTTTACAGGTTCTTTCTAGTGGAATATTTACTAATCCATTGTATACGTGTACATAAACCACCATATATGTGGAATAACACACTATCATATATATTAAAAACATGAACTAACCAACACTATGATCATTTGTTTTCTGATTCATTTTATTAAAGTATGTAAGATTTAACACATTTAATGTCTGAAGCAGATACTTTCTAAAATAAATTATAGAGCAGTGGTATAATTGCCACTTTAGTGTGGATTAAATTCTAAAAAGAATTCATGAACCAGATATGTATGCATACACTGCAGAGTTTAAAGGTCTTATTCCAACGTCATTTCACTAATATTGCTGTGTTCACTATTGTGTGATGGTTCTGTTGAACAAATGTTGTCACAACCTCTTCTACAAATACAGACATAAGAAAGGATCAAAATATGTAAAAATTATTTCCAAAAAGACATTGGTCCCCAGAAGTTCCATATTTATGGAAAGAGCTTTAGCGCCATCTTCCAACAATTTAATGTAATGACATGAACGTTACAATGCATTCTTTAAATCTGTCATTGTGCAGTAAAATGGTCTGCCTTGTGTTTTACTGTTTATTTATATACTGTATTTTTGACATGTGTATGTTGCTTTACTACTTGAATATGTATATACCTTAATCTATAGCATCATGCTCTATTAAAGGTTTTTTCAAGCTTTGTGACATTACATTTTCCAGAAAATGTAAAGGGTTTTAAAAAATACTTCAGCATAAGAGGTAGTGCAGGTTTTTCAACTCATGAAGAAACATTCAACAATTTATCTTAAACATACAAAATTAAAGATATGACATTTTCATATTGAGAAGCGTCAAAAAAATGCAACCTCATAATTGTAGTGATGGAAAAAAGGTTTAGGGAGGATTTGTGATATTTGCATTTGTGATATTTTGCAATAGGAATCAATGTTAAGTCATTGAAATCTGATAAGTATTGTTCCCTTTTCCAAACCCACATGCTCCCTTCTGCACGTGCTCTGTTCTGTCAAGGTCAAAACGGGATGTTTTAGGGAAAAAACATCCAGGAGGTAACATGTTGAAACTGTCAATAATTTATTTTTCTTCTTATAAACAGTAAACAAAAACAATCATTTGCATGTGTTTATCTGAAGCAGCCACATATTGTGAGTATTTCATGATAATATTGGAAACTATACAATTTTAAGAGTGTGCAAAAACATTTTCCCACTGCAATAATACGTATCTAGGAAAAAATCTAATGACTTCATGAAAATACATCCAGTGGGAAAATAGTTAAGAAATAATTACAGTATTTTTAGAGACATAAATGAGCTGAAGCAGTATACAGTTCTACAAAATGTAAATACACAGTTACTTAAGATCAGGGGTTTCAAAGTCATTTTCTTCAAGGGCTACATTCAGTCTGATGTGATTTCCAGTAAAATAATACAATTGCATGTAAATAATGACTCCAAATGTTTGTTTATGATTTAGTGCAAAAGACTCCCATTAAATTATGGGGGTTTACAGACTATACGAACAAAAAAAGATGGGAATAATCAGAAAAAACAAAAATTTCGTAGAATAATAAATGCAATTTTAACAATGTTTTGCTTCGACATATAGTTTTTACATGAAGAAGCAACAAGTAATTGTTCATACTTGTTCATGTTTTTCACATTTTATTGTTACATTATAGCTTGTAAATGTAAATATTTCCTTTATTTTCATGTTATTTTTGAAAAACTAAAACACAGATACAAATTTGAAGTTGTCATTATTGGCACAATGTCAAATGTTTTTCACATCAAACCTAGAAGAAAATTGGTTGGTTTTTCTGTAGATATTATATTATATTATTTGACTGTAGATAATATTGGTCTGTACATGGAAGCTGAACTAAAATGAGCTCCACAGCCTTGACTGTAGAATTATTGGACTTTGCAAATTCATTCCAGGGGCCGCATTGGATCCTTTAACGGTCACATTAGGTCCCTGGGCCACATGTTTGAGACCCCTGCTTTATATGTATTCATTTTCAGTAAAAGTGCTCATTTTGTCCAGTCACTTGCAGCCATGATTATATGAACACTGCAGTGCATTTATTACTTATTTATTGTTGTAAGTGTTAAACCAATGGGATCTGACTGACCTGGTGACCACAGAGCTCTGATCCACCTGCTGCTGCACCTCCAACCAGTCAAACAGACATGGAGAAGGCCCCTCCACATTTAAGGAGCTAATGTGGATCTGGACCAAGGAGGGGGGTGGGACTCGAATGACCCATACACAAAGTGAGTTGGGGGGATAAGAGCCAGGGTGGTTTGGTGAACTGAAACTGCCTTCTGAGTCAGTTAAGAACCCGCCACAACCTGTAAGATGGGAGAAAACAACACTGGAGGATAACATACCATCAATAATAAAGTGTAGCAGACCCCCTACCAAGGTCTAAATACTGCATGAAGCCACTTTAACTATAGCAAAACATGACCGATAACCGCCAGCTGCGCCATTAACGCCCGCTGCCAATGGCAACGGGTTTTGTCACTTCAGAATCACGGCACCATATCACTCCGCATGTAGTTCGGCCACTTTGAAAGTAAATATTC
This sequence comes from Siphamia tubifer, assembly GCA_020466265.1. Taxonomy (NCBI): domain Eukaryota; kingdom Metazoa; phylum Chordata; class Actinopteri; order Kurtiformes; family Apogonidae; genus Siphamia; species Siphamia tubifer. The sequence continues at coordinate 20,277,531 of CM035795.1, read as the reverse complement.
GATACGTTGTACTGGCTATTTTATCTAATATGTTCGAGTAGTAGCAGCAATACACTGTAATAACCGGTAGAATAAGCGGGATAATGTATTGCCCACGCGGCGTCGGGATGTTGGATGGATGGATGGGTTTCAAAACTGCTTTGATCATTTCTTTCACTGTAGAAAAGCTGGATGTCCTACGTGTTTCCGATGTGGGTAGTCTGGTTGGTTGTGGTGCAGCTGTACCATCCTGTTGATTAATACTGGTAGGGATTGTGGGTAATGAATGGGATACTTCCGCTCCTGTGCTGAGCAGGTCTGAAGGGGTGGTGGGCACCAACTCCTCCTCAGCTGACTGGTCTTTTATCTCTAAAACAGGAATAGGAAGTATATACTGTAAGTAAAGTGAGCATATTCACACACCCTCTACCGTCATATTTCATTTATAATATTAGGCTGAATGATAGATTTTCTATGGCCTGGTATTTTGTTCTTATCTGAAGGGTGGCAACTTACGTGTGAGGATGAGGGCGAGGGTCAATCCCAGGGCAGCTACCAGAAGCAGAGCAGCAGCAGTAACCAACAGGACCCCCCAGCCACAACCTGGGCCCCGCAATCGCATTAAACACACTCCAAACAGACACCAACCTGGGCCTCAGTGACACATGCACAACAATGTGTTAATTATCATTAGGTCTGGTTTTTATCTTCATTTTATATACTCTACAATACTTAACAACAATACAACATAGAATATATAAAGTTATTATTACCCCACAAGTTGGTCCAGAATACATCCCATGAAATTTTGGTGATTGTAGGTCAAAGGTCAAGGTCACAAAAATGTATATAAGAGTATAATAAGATATATGGCAAATCACAAATTTCCTTTTCATTCCTGCATACTCAGTTTTGGATATAGCTTCTTTTTGTTCTCACTGTTGATGTGCACTGACATCATAACCTTGAAGGACAAGTTTGAAGACTCGAGGTCGTAGGTCAAGGTTGCAGTAAAGGACAAAATTGAATGTTGTATATAACTTTTGAATGATTCATCTTAGAGACTTCTGATGAGTATCAAAATGCTTGTCTTTTAATTATGCATCTTGTGTGTATAGATTTTGACTTATTGTTGACCCAAGACGTTTGGGGTCACATGATTTGAAATGGTGGTAACTCCAAAAAGAGTGGTGATAAGTACTTAGTTACTATTGTTAACAGATATGAAACAACATGTTGGCTCTAAAATGTCATCATGACCTTTGATCTTGAGTGGCCTTGAAAGGTCAGACCCATAGTGTCACATTTTGAGAGGAAGATGTCTATTAAGAGCGAAAATGTTTGCGAGTGGTGGGGTTTGTTATGCCTAACACAATTTTAACACTCTAGCAGTAAAACTACTGGTCAAATTCATTTAAATTGAGTTTTTAGATTGTCAGTAACCTGGAATAGATCTCATTACATTTTGGGAACAGGAGGTCAAAGTTAAAATGTTTTAGGATTTTTTTCCAGATCTTTTTGTTGCGCTGTTTTCTCAAGTGAATCGAGTGAAATTTCAAATATCTGTGGCAGAAAAACTGTTGGTTGGTTGATTGATTCATTCATTTTCTAAACCCACTTTATCCTCACTAGGGTCACAGGGGTCACTGAAGCCTATCTCAGCTGCTTATGGACACCCTGGACATGTCCTCAGTTCATCACAGGGCTATTGATGGAATTCATACCAACTTGGGTTTCTAGATTGCCAGTGACCCAGAACATATGTGGTTACATTTTGGGAAAAGTAGGTCAAAGTCAAAAGTTTTTATGAATTTTTGGAAATCTTTTATTTTCTTTCATTTACTTATGATGGGCGTCATTTCAAATGTCTTTAAAAACATAAATTTAGTTTCAATTTACTTCATCCTTAGCACATACATAAAGGCAATTGATATGTAGACATCACCACATCCATAAACATGATGACATCAACTGGATCCATGGCAAAATAAGCAATGGGTGAGGTTTGTTGTGTCTGGCACCACTTGTTACTCTGCCAAGTAATGGCGGAATTATTTTTTTGCTAGCGTTTATTAGTTTGTTTGTTTGTTTGTTTGTCTGTGTGCAAGATAACTCAAAAAGTTATGGACGGATTTTCGCTGGAATTTTGATCAGTGTGTGTGTGTGTGTGTGTGGGGGGGGGTGATTCGCCTTGGTGGAGTGCTTTTCTACTTTTGAACTTTTTAATATAATCATGTTTATAGTGTTCAAGTGTTGAATAAATGTCTAATTTTGCTTCTTTATCACAGACATGTCTTCTACATATTTTCTTTACTCCAAATGCAGGAATCTGCTGTGGTCAGTATTAAAACCTTAATCCCAACACACAATCTAACATAATTCAAGTGTGGTTACAGAGAGCAGCCAGCTGATTGGTTGACTTACCAGCTGCTGGAGGTTTGATTGGTTCAGGGGTGGATGAGGATGTCCTGAATCCCTCCACCCTCTCCTCTCGCTCTCCCTCCAGCTCAAATGCTGGGTTACAGAACACATTCTAAGGAAAATGAAAGTGAGATAAGAGAAAGAATACTTTCATGTAATAGACATTATATTTCTATTTATTTACCTTACTTATGTTTATTTATTTTAAATCTATCAAAAGAGAGCACAAACTTATGTAGTTGTAGAATATTCTTACTCCAACACCAAGAAGAGAAATAAGAAAACACTTTTCTACCAAATTCTGTCTAAATACCCAAAGTTCTAAAGGCTATTGTTAATGATATAAAATTAAATCTTCATAAATAAGATGTAAGTGTACTGTACTAATTAATAGTTTGTGAATAAAAACATGACATTAGAGCTTAATATTTGGCAGAATACCATATCACAAACAACCTTAGTGATGGAGGCTAATTGATGCATTAGATGTAAAACACAATAAACTGTTTTACACAGAATCCAAACATTGCAGTGAATAAGAAGTGGTGTTCATGTAAATAATGTATTTGTATTTGTAAAAAAAGAGCCTGTACAAATCTTTTCCCTTTCTGAGTAAAAGCCCAGTGTGACTCAATGTGGATTATATAATACATGTACACTGTACAGATAGCAATACTTATTATTGTTAAACACGATGGACTAAATATAGGTTAGAAAAAACATAACATCTGGTACATGATGGAAAGTACAGAAAACTGGCAGGATTATACTGTATGTTACAAAACCAGTATTTGAGATCTACAAGTTAGGCAGGCCAGGAGTTAACAGTAACACTGGGCTTGAAATTTAGCTTTATACACTGTATACAGTATTTTATACTGAATCAAATGATGATCTGAACTTCTATATAATCAAGCTCAAGTTTATTTATATATTCCACATTTAAAACAATGCAAAGTGCCCAAAGTCTTGTGCAAATCTGCATATTGAAATACAAGGTATATTAAAAATGTGTAAAATAAGAATAAATACAAAACATACTGAAACTGATAACAAAACCCCCAGATATACAGCAATAACATAAATACTGTAGCATCTAAAAACATAATAAGAAGAAGATGCTCAATAAAGTATGTGAAACAGAAAAATAACTGTGGAATATTCACCTCAGTGAAGCATCATGTTCTTCAGACATGTTCTATCATCACCACTCACCTTGTAAATATCTGAGGAGTCTGAGTACACTTCTACCTGCCTGAGGTCAGACATCTTTATTCTGCTGTTCCCTCCGTTTGCCCAGTCACTTCTCAAGGGTTCTGTTCTGATAAACCCAAAAGTGGCCACATTGAGATCAGAGATGTATATATTCCAGGGTTTTCTTCACATGCGCTCAATTCTTTTCTGGGGCTGTCAACATCCAGTGATGCCTCACAGCCTTTGACCCTCCAGAATGGCAGAGCAATTCTATTTCCATCAACATGGTTCAGACAAAACTATAAAGGAAAAACAAAACAAAAATGGAAATCATATAAAAATAAAAACGTAAAAAGTAAATCAGTCCAAAACTATCAATATGCTCATGTTTACTGCTGGTCTGAGGTGAATCTCTATTTGCTTTGAGTTTTTGATGGTGTGTGGGTTGTTACAAAAGAGTTCTAGAAACTCCTTCACAGTGTTGAACAAAGCCGAGTCAGCTGAGACGACTGAGCCCCGAGGAGGAGGAGGAGGAAGAGGAGGAGGAGGAGGAGGAGGGAGGTGAATAGAGGAGAAGGGGTGAGGGTGAAGATGGTGGTCCCTGTTAACCCTCTATAATCCCCATAATGATCTTTTAAGATCCTAATAATATTTAATCCACATGCATTCATACATTAACAAATATATATAAACTGCATGATGCACCAATACAAATACAAACAAGGCAGTCAGAGACAGCAGACCTCTGCCAAAGCTTTATGTGGCGTCATATGATGGAACCATAGGTGTTGACCCATCTGATGTCTGAAGGTGACACGATATGAATGCAAAAAAAACACCTGATTCTATTTTGTCTGAATCCTGAGATATTACCACTGATATGTTTTAGATGTTGACTTTTAGTGTGACCTTGACCTTCGACCTTCATTGCTCAAAATCTAATGGGTTCTTCCTTGACCCATTATCTATCATTCCTGAAAGTTTCATCAAAATCCGTTCAGAACTTTTTCCTTAACCTGCTGACAAACAGACAGACAGACCCGAATTTAGTACCTCCTTGGATGAGGAAATATGTTTTTTAAACCCACATGACAGCCAGTTATTTATATACTGAAGGTAATTTGGCAAATGTGAAAACAACAAAAGAGATTCTGAGATTTCCCCTCATCTACACTCCTGTAGGTCCAAATGGATTTAAAGTGGAAAGGGTTAGTGCAGCCAAAAATGAAAGTGAGAGTTTAAAACTAGGCCCTTGCTCAATCTTGCTCAATCTTTCCTTCCCTGTTTGGTCCTGTGTTAATAGATAATCAGTTATCAAATAAAGCAGTTGACTGCTGATCGCTCAACATTGCGTTTTTCAACACTCGAAGACGCAGCTGATATCAAATCTAGTCATGTTTGTCAAGTTCATCTTCTGGATCTTACTCGTGTCTGTCCCCAGGGGTGAGTTTTTGTGTTTAATGTTTCACTTACAGAACTGGATTCTAGTTTTGTGTATGATGATGTTGAATGTCTGTGTTGTCATGTGGGATCTATGCTACACAGTTCAAAATATTGACAGTAGTGAGGAGATGTATGAAATTTTGCTATTTTATTTTACCGTGTTTTTTTCTAGTTTCCCTGCAAGAAGAAGAGTATGATTATGACGATGAAGCATATGATATTCAGCCTCTAAACTGTTCAACCACAGAAAGCATTAAAGGTGGACATGTCTCCTACTCACAGGTACAAATAGTATCACAACAGTGGCACAGAAACACAAAATAAAGAGAAAGAAAAAAAAAATTAAATGTCAAAACAAATGTACACACTGAAGAAACTGAGATGGAGGTAAATGGATGCAGAGTAAATAACATTAGTGAGTAAAATCATTCAAATGATAAGTAGAATTAAATATTTGAGTAATTTATAGATTAAAATATAACTTTTTTTTTTACATAAATTATCTATAATATTGTCTTTTTCTGACTTGATTGTCTTTGACTCTTGGTGGTATGGTATTCTGATAATTAATATGTTTTGAATATGTATTTAAAAATGGATTAACAAAAGGAAAATATTTTTACCTAACAAGTTCAGCTAATTCCCTTTTTCCGTGAAACCAACTGTATCCAACTATTTTCAAAATGTAATAAATCTTGAACACATTTGAGAGGTTGGAGGTCTTCTAATTATATAATTCATGTATTTTTAATTAATCAATTAATTGTTCATGTAATTAAAGTTAAATGAACAACGAAAATTCTAAAGATAACATTGCATGTGAAGAACCAGTGATTATGTGCGTAATGGTGTAAGGAATGAAGTAATAATATGATGAGGTGAAATAAAGTTCAGTGTAAAACAACGTCTTTTCTACATAAAAGGAACTAGATGGACTGAAAGTGAAACAAATATGTACACAACCCTTTACTGGAAGCCTTAACTCAAAAGGATAATGTGGTTCCTGCACAGGGGGGGCTGGAGGGCAGTGTGCTGACGTACCACTGCAGATCTGGACAGTACCCTTTCCCAGTCAGTAACCGACTCTGTGATGCCCATGGGGAGTGGTCACCCATGAGGCTGACCAGTGGCAGACTGGCTCCATGGGCAACATGTAAAGGTATCGTATTCTTAGGTTTCATGTGTGCTTGGTTTTCCTACACTGCTCCATTTTTACCTGTATTGTCTTCTGTCTGTCTGATTCTGCTTTGTCCAGATGTGCTGTGTCCAGGACAGCTACAATTGGATCATGGTGAACTCTGGCCCAGAGACCAGTGGTTCCGACTTGGGAGTGCGCAGAGTTTCTCCTGTGAGGAAGGGTTCACCTTGCATGGCTCGGCTCAGAGAAATTGCACTTTGTCTGGAGAGTGGACTGGAATCACTCCTGTCTGTGACAACCATGGTTAGACTGGAGCATCAATCAATAATCAATCAATCAGATTGTATTGACATAGTGTCACATCATAACACTGGTCTAAAGCAGATTCCTAAGACAAAATTTACATCAGGGGTCATCAATCCTGGTCCTCGAGGACAACTATCCTGTATGTTTTAGATGTTTCTTTCTCCCACCACATGTGTCGGTCATTATCAGTGTTCTGCAGAGCTGGATGACAGGAGGATCATTAGAATCAAGTGTGTTAGAAGAGGGAAACGTCTAAACCATGTAGGATAGAAGCCCTTGAGGACCAGGAATGGACCCCTGATTTATATAAACCCAAGATAAACCTCCTGGAAGACACACTGAGTTAAAACATCCTTTTAACAGGCAGAGACCTGGAGCAGACTGCGCCTCCTGGAGGAGGGTCATCTTCAGTGGTGGAAAAGTGGATTTATATAAATATTGTATATATCTCTCTCTCTCTCTCTCTCTCTCTCTCTCTATATATATATATATATATATATATATATATATATATATATATATATATATATATATATATATATATATGCACATACATGTATGTGCATTGTGCATATACATACTGTTATGCACTTCTGGTTGGATGCTAACTGGATTTTGTTGCTCTGTATTTGTACATGGTCAATGACAATAAAGTTGAATCTAATCTAATCTAATCTAATCTAATCTAATCTAATCTAATCTAATCTAATCTAATCTAATCTAATCTAATCTAATCTAATCTAATCTAATCTATTTGTGTTTCTCTTGCTGTGTCTATTCTGCAGAGGATGACTGTGATGATCCGGGGATCCCACCGGGGGCCCAGAGGTCAGGAGGCCAGTTTCATACTGGAGAGAAGGTGGTCTACAGGTGCCAGTCTGGTCTGGATCTGCTGGGATCAGATGAAAGGGTTTGCCTGGAGAACAATGAGTGGAGCGGCTCACCACCTCGCTGTCAAAGTAGAGTTTGACTTTTTACAGGTGTTTTCTCTGTAGAATCTGTGTAGACAAAGTGTTAATGAGCAGCTTCTTGACCTTCCTGTAAAGATACAGCCATTACCAGTGGTGCATCTACAGCTACTGAACATGAAAGCTCAGTTCTCTGGAACTGGTGCTCCGTCTAATTATGATTCACTGTCCTTCATCACAGGCCGGTACACCTTCGACTCACCCAGCACTGTGGCAGCTGCTTTGGCGGGGTCATTTGCTGGAGTCATGGATGTACTGTCACCAGACTCCATAAAGAAAGGTTGGTGTGGCTGCTTTAACATGAACATCTAGACAAAATTGTAGCTCGATGCAAAATGACATGAAAAATGCAGCAAACCTTCTACCAAAGTGAAGTTTTTATTTTGTTATAGTGTTGTAGCTCCACAACTGATTTCACTTCTTTGTTAGTAAGTGTATTGGTATCTATACTTGTTTATATTTCATATTTTGAATAGTTTTAGATTCGTTGTTGTCTTAGTTTATTATATATTGTGAAAAAGTAAGAACATTTTAATTTGGAAAAGCAGAAAAACGGCTAATATTTCTATTAATTTTTTTTTTTTACTTTTATTTGAGTAAACAAGAATAACAAAAATGATGTAGTCCTTGTGTGTATACATTTACTTCAATTACCTTGGTTTTACAGGAATTATTAAGCAGCGATAAATAACATTTGTGTTAGTGTTATGACAGTAGTTGTAGTTGTCTGTGTGTACTTACCATGAACTGTGATGTTCCCATTTTCCTCCTTTAGTAACATTTGGTCGATCCTTCCTTGTGTCTGAAGGCAGTCGAATGAATGTCTTCATATTATTGGATACGTCAGGCAGCATCAAAGAGAAGGACTTTAACCTATCCAAGAATGCCACCATAGAACTTATAAGGAAGGTTTGTAGCAAATAAAGTCATCCTCTTTAGTGAAATAGTAAATTCGAGACAGACAGAAAGACAGACAGACAGACAGATGGACGGACAGACAGACAGACAGACAGAGCTGTAGAAAATCCCTTTTCCTCTTGAGTTTGTCGATGCTCTTTGTGAAAGGTTGTGAATGGGTGATCAAATTAAATAAAGCTTTTTTCTTTCTTCTAGCTGGACAGCTATGAAGTACAAATTCGATACCATGTGTTGTCATTTGCCAGTGAATCAAAAGACATCACAGACATAAGAGAAACCATTGAAAGCAGTAACGCAGAGAATGTTATATGGAACCTGGAGCAGTTTGACTACCGCAGTAAGACACATGTTATTTAAAAAGATATTAATTTATTTATTTTCCAGTTATTCAGGTGTTGAATTTCTTTACCTGCAGGTCATGGACAGAAGACGGGCACCAACATCTATTCTGGGCTGTACCGTGTCTATGAACTGATCAGTTATTTTAAGCAAAACAGACACAGGAACCATTTCAATGAGACTCAGAATGTTATCGTTTTACAAACAGACGGTAAAGACAAAAGAATGAAAGCACAGGCTATGATCAGCATCTGTTGAGCATCTCCAGAAGTTGAAAATATTTTTTTATTATACAAGCATAGACTACACTGCCTGTCTAATCTGTTCTTCTGTATTTTCCTGTAGGATATGCCAATGTAGGCCCAAAGCCGTTGATAGCTCTGGCCAGGATCCGGAACATTCTGGGCTATAACCCCACAGACACTGTTCACACAAATGAGAGGCTGCTGGGTATCATGATCAAATATAATCACATATGTACTTTCACTTCAAAAGACACTAGAACCACCATACTCAGAACTAGTAATGGGTTACATTTACTCATGCACCATTTCTATGTCTATGTTATTTTCTTAAAGGTGCTGTATGTAAGAATTATTTCCACAGTAATAAAATTAAATAAAATAGTCCTGACTGCCACCTGACATTCGGGAACCACGTTCATTTCAATTACTGACGTAACTGACAGTAGTAATTCTGCCAGAATATTCACATTTGAAAAGCTCAGTGTCAACCCTTAAATAATAATTGTATTCTGGTCTGATGCCCCGCCCACCACCCATTGACCAATCACAGAGTCAGTAGTGTTTCAGCGTCTACTAAGCTGCATCTGGAACATTTATGATCAAGGATTGTGTGTAGGACATATTTTTAAAAGATGGAGAGAAGATAAAAGCAGAAAATAATTTGAACTCCAACACTGGCTCCTACCAAATGGTGAGGCAGCAGGTCCCGGCTGCAGTGTCTTGTCCCAGCCTTAGGTTTGGGGTGAGCCGTGTCTTCTCCTGGGCCAAACCTTTTTTCTCCTGGTATAGGTCTGGGTGAAGAGGCCTATAGCAGACCTTACAAACACCAGTGTAGGACTCATTGCTTGCCATGGTTGCTTCCTTGTAGTAGATGGTCATGCTGGATCTGGAAACCCCTAATTTGATGGGAGGGGGAGGGTATACTACAACTACACTCTACAGAATTTTGAATGCGATTGCATTGGGCACAATCCTACATACAGCACCTTTAACCCTAACCCTAACCCAGAGAAGACTTACACTTTACACAAATCAGTCTAACATAACAGTGAAAATATGTGCATATATGTGTGGTTCATCTATTTGAACTTGGTATCTGTTGTAAATTAATTGGCATAACTGATAAATTCAAACATAACATGAATGCATTCATAGGTGGTGAATGAGACCCAGTGGATGTGATAGAGCAGGTGTTAAATGTATATCTGTGTTTGTTTTCAGACGTTTATGTGTTTGGAATTGGAGAAGAAGTGAAAAAAGATGAGTTGAACTCTTTGGCCTCAAAGAAAAGTGGTGAGAATCATCTATTCGTTGTCAAAAGCTACGATGTCCTGGGAGAGATTTTTAACAGCATCATCAGTAAGTAAAATGATTTCATGAACAGGTTTCATCAACTACTTTTGTTGTCAATTCATCAGCTGACTGTTAACCCATAAAGACCCTCTGCTACTTTTGGTTCTGATGTGATGAATTCAATTTTATTTCTAAACCCTACAGTAAGGTTGTCTCATTGGGCTTTACAGAGTTGGTTTGGGAAAAAAAAATCAATGATATACCATATCATCCTCTGTGTTTAGCAGTTTTCCTATGTTACATTTCTTCTGTTTAATTAAATGCTCATGAAAACAGTAAATTTGAAAGTTAGTCTATCAAAGGAAAAATGAGTTTTTCAGCAAATATTTCAATAACTGAACATTAAAAAATATCTTCATCTACTAATTTATCAACATCTGTGAGTTTTACTGATGAATCAGAATCAGAATCAGAATCAGAATCGTTTTTTATTCGCCAGGTACATTTGCACATACATGGAATTCTATTCCGGCAGGTGGTGTCACTCTCAGAATAGTAATAGTAATATAAAATATATGTCTTATGGAGCCTCTGAATATCCAAATAGATCATATCTGATGACCATGAAAAGACAACAAATTGCATTTTACACCAATTATTTACAAGTATTGATAGAATTAGTGAATTAAACATGTATTAGATATAATATATCAGTAGATGCTCTTGAATTCCAGTGGATGTTTGGGTCTTTATAGGTTAACTGTGGGAAAAAAAGGATTTAAACTGAAGATTGAAGTTACCATGATTTTGTTGCTATAGGTGATAAGACAGTGACGATGTGTGGAGTGGCTCAGGAAGACATTGCAGGAGCGCAGGAGGAAGTTTACACCAATCCATGGCACATCACTATGCCAGGAGTAAGAGAAACACTCCAGTCTGAACAGAACATCCTCTATTGTGTTGATACACTGAAAAAAGTAACACATTTAATCAACTTAAACATTTTTAATCTCACCAACATTGTCTGTATGTGTGTCTGCACTGATACATCATGCTATAGCTCAAGGAATACTTAAGATATCACTAGGAAATTACATGGGTAATGCACATCAGATGCAATGATCCATTTGAGTAAAGGTCAAAGGTCAAGGTTGCATTCAGCAGAAAAGTCAAAATCACATTATTGGCTCTAATTCAAGAACAGGTTGTCATAGAAACTTGAGAGTGGCACAAAATACTAGGGGTGAAATTAAGCATTCTCTGAATACTTGTTATTCAATAGGTCACACACAAAAATTAGTTGAATGAAACAAATGAACCCCTTAATGCCTACTGTCGCAAATATATAACATACCAAAAAATCTATCTATTTTATGGGCTATAGTTAAATTAATGATCTCCACTTAATTTAACATTTACTTATTTGTCTATTACCACAACATCTGTCAAATGGTTAAAATGTTTAAGCAGATTAATCACAGGGTTGCTTTGGATTAATTTTGATTTTCATGATTAAAACACTTTAGATCAGTCGACTGTTTTTGACTTGGGGTTTTTTGTTTGTTTGTTTGTTTTGTTTTTTTGTACTCAAACTTCCCACAAAATACACAAAATACATGAATGAACACAAAAAAAGCCGGAGAAAAAAATATACAAAATATGTTAAAATCCACAAAAATTCACTGACCCTATGCAGCTGCCGCCCCCTAACTCCTATTACCCATCAGGAACTCTGACTCACCTTCCACTTTCAAATTACTCCTAAAAATCTGTTCAAACTGCCTTTTGCTTAGGTTTTTTTTTACCATTGTTTTTCTGTTTCTTATATAAAGCGTCTTCGAGTGTCTAAAAAATGCTATATAAATTTGAGGTATTATTATATATATAAAAAAAAGAAATAAGTGATGGAAACCCAAAGCATATTTAAAAATGTGATTAAAATACCCAAAACATATGCAAAAATATGTATTGTTAAAATGTCTTAATCCCATTAATTATGATGATGGATTGATCCATGTTAATGTGTTAATTTTAACAGCCCTATTAAAGGGTTAAATTACATAGGGTTATTTGGATTTAATTTGTTTCACTCCACTATTTTTGTTATGTGTGACCTATTGAAGAAGAATTTTTAAAATATGTTTAACTTTTTCAGTGTAGATGCCATTGTGGTCATTTATCTATTCACACTTGCTCCCTCTCGTAGTCTACACCTGACTCACAGAAATGCGCCGGCTCTCTCGTGAGTCAGAACTGGGTGCTGACATCTGCTCATTGCTTCGGTAGAGTTGGAACAAGTAAAGTCCCTCAGCAGGTGGAAATAAAATATGGTCAGTACCAACAAACTTTGTGTTACATGTTCAACTGATCCATTTTTTTTAATAAAAGTTAAATGACTACATGTTGATTTTAAAACTGGTTTAATTTAAACATTTCCTTCACCTTATATCTGATGTAGCTTACTCAAGTATTTCTATTTTATACAAATTCATATTTCTATTCCAATTATTGTACATTTGACTTCACTATTTTTGTCTGGCAGCTTTCATGTCTAGTTACTTTTCAGATCACAAATGAAATTCAAAATCCATGAATACATGTGATGGAGAATTTGAATTACGGGTGTCAAATGATCAAATTAATTAAGATGAATTAATTCGAGTTATATTTAGCATGTTATATTTTTTATCACACTAATTTAATTGTTAATCTCTTACTTTACGGTTTCTGGATACCAGTGCCCTTTTTGATCTGTTGACTTAAATCATTGCGATTGATTTTTCTGTTTTATTTATTTGACATTATCTGAAGCAGAAAAAGCAACAAGTTCAGAGTTCAATACTTGTATTTCTCAGAAAAGTGTTGTTGCTATTTTATGATGTGTTAACTATACAGCACCTTATATGGACCTAATGTTTTATTTTATTTTTTATTTTCTAATTATTTGCAGATTGACAAAATAACAGGGCAACATTTCCCCTGGTGGTAGAAAGTAATGGTTACAAGCAGCACTTGGGATTAGTGTCAAATACAGCGGAACATATACGGATACGATTGTATCTGTTTAAGTCTGTAAAAAAACAAAAACAAACTATAATTGTCTTTATAAAGACCTTTTTTGTTGTATATCAGTCTTTTGATTTGCCACAATACTGTAATGAATTGAATTAAAAATACCTTAAGTGGTGTATTTTTTTCAGTAATTTTTACATGAGATTAATCATCATCATAATTAATTCATCTATTTTTTAATTTTAATTTTATTACCAGACATGTTCTCAAAGTACTGTTCTCAATCTCTTAATAAAATAAAATAAAAAAACAGGAAGTCTTTTTCCTTTCCTTTCCTTTCCTTTCCTTTCCTTTCCTTTCCTTTCCTTTCCTTTCCTTTCCTTTCCTTTCCTTTCCTTTCCTTTCCTTTCCTTTCCTAGGTGGTGAGAAGATTCCTGTGATGTCCTCTTCAGTGATCATGCACCCCAGGTTCAATGCCCACGTACTAAAACACAGAAACGTATCTGAGTTCTATGATTATGACGTAGCGCTGGTGAAACTGAACCAGAGCGTCCCTCTGTCCTGGAAGGCCAGGTAAAGCATTCAGAAGAGCATCACTGAGCCACCATGAATAGTTTAGTAACAAAACACAGCTAAATGTTGATGTTCATGACAAAACAGGCACACATCCATTCTTCTATTTGTACCATTGTGCTGTTCAGTAAAATTGTGTCTTGATAAAATTATCCAGAGTGTTGACTACAGTTGTGTTATACCACAGACCTATTTGTTTACCGTGTACGGTACCAGCCAGCCGAGCATTGAAAAAAATCAACTCCACCTGTTTGCAGCACAGTAAGTGACCTTTGACTGCA
>CM035795.1:19638421-19658421 GCA_020466265.1 Siphamia tubifer | reverse complement strand
TTTTTTAATATAATTGTGTCCTCTGGTTTATCTATTGCCCATTTCTAATTTCTACCTCAATTCAGTTTAAAATAAAGAAATTACTCTGCATTGTATTCTTAAGGAAACTATGATTTGAAATACTCTTTTTTTTTTTTTTGATTTGAAAGACATTAGGTGTAGTTGCATAAAATATCAGTATTGGTATCACCAATAGCAGCCTGAATTTTACTTGGTATCTATTTGGAAATCAGTGGTATCAATCATCACTGCCATAGGTGCAAAATGGCAGTGGGTAAATACGTAGTTTGCCACAACCACCAGAGAATATAAAAGCCAATAAATAATGGATCACTGTACACGCTTTGAGTATACCACCATAGAAAATCACTAAATAAAATCCAATCTGTTATTATTAAGAACCAATAACACGTATCAATGTTCAGACAAAAAGGACCACAGCAGTGTTTTTATTCCAAATGTTTTTTTTTTTTCTCTTTATTTTAATTGTAGGGCCCAGGCCTTTTGACACTTCTGAAAGCACCCACACGCTCTATGCTGAAACTGGAGTGAAAGTCAGCATACAGCCATATAGCTAACAGTTCAATTTGACATTTCTATGTTGTTAAATACTTGGGAAGAAAAAAAAACAAAAAAACAATTCCAGTACAACATATTTAGTACAGCATCATGCACAGCCAGTGGAGGAACATGCATGTTCAATGCGCATGGAGGAACTGTGGGTTTATCCAAGTACTGCCGGCACTGTGATGCTTTATTGTTCGCCTTTGTTTGAATGTTAAACTTCTCATACATTCACTGCAAATTAAGAAGATGGTGGAGGTTTTATCAGGTCAACTCAGCATCATGTCCAGCGTACTCCGCTACCCACAATGCTTTACACTCATAATTGTACTGGAATTATAAACCCTCTAAAGAGAAAGGCTCAAACGTGTGGAAAAGGAGAGAAAAGTAAGAACCATGTGCCGAGTTGCCAATGTCCTGATGAGCTCCTCGCTAAAACACGCTCACTGTGGGGCCACACAGCACTCCCAGGCCACTAGCTAAGTGGTGAAAATGAGAGGGGAACAAAAACAGGTTAATGAAGTTGGGGGAGGAGGTTGGAGATCCCCGCCATCCTCGACTCCAGTTAGGTGACGTTGATTGCTCAGCACTTCACAAAGTGCACGAACACACAGGCTTTAAAGTTTCAGTTAATGCTCTACTAGTCCCCTGCAATGCTCACACCTCTACTCCATCCACCCCTGCACGTTTATGCAGTCTGAGAGATACTCAAAATGTAGATGGAGGGAAAAAGAAGAAAGAAGAAACAGATCCAGAGCTAATACCATGACATTCCTCTGCTGTACAAATTGTTAATATCCTATAGGTTAGCTAAATGTGAGCTGGCCCTTTAAGTTATGTACAAAGAAACCCACCAGCAACCATTTCAGCAGTAATATGAAATGCAAAAACAATGTCACTTAAATTTTTGTTGCTTCTTTTATGGTTTGGAAAGTAATTTGATTACAATAAACCAAAAACATGATGTTTAAGGTAATATATATATAATATATATTCATGTGTCAAGGTTAAACAAAATCTACAAAGCAAAAAAAAAGAAAAAAAAAAAGGCATATGTACATGTTAACCCTGTCCCAGAAAACAATAAAGAGACCCAACTCTGTGGCTTCACCGAATTCATACCTTGCATCCGTCCCTCCTTCCCTCATGAGTTTCAAGTGCTGTGTCAAAACAAAGCACACATGAGGTAAATGGTTCTGTGCGATGGCAACCGTGAGGACACGAGTATTGTTAAATGAACCACTGCTGCTCGACAGGATGAAGGCATAGATATGAACTGTAGCGGTTGCTGTGATGCGCATGCATTTCCGAGTCTGTGGCACTGAAAACTGGAGCCAGACCGGGCAGGTCATCACTGAGCTGACGCAGGGTACAGCCATGGATCTGTCACATTTCAAGGCATGCAACAAACACACCAATGTTCAACTTGTTCGTACCATTTCCATCACAATGTTTTAGCTGACACTCTTGCAGTATGTGTGTATGCATGTTTAGTTTATGTATACATATGCATGTAAACTTGTATCTACTTTGTTCCTTTGTGTGTGTGTGTGTGTGTGTGTGTATCAGGAATTCTGCCTCACTTTAAATGCACGGACATTTTCTGTCTGTTTGATGGACTGTTTTATCATTATATTATACCTTACATGTCCCAGTGTGCAAGAAAGCAGCAGCATCTATTATTTTTTTCTTTTGATGGAAAAAATTGTGAAAAAAAAAATCAAAAGTTCAATGAGGAGCAGAGGACCTGGCAACTTCTGAAGAGTTGATGTGGGTACGTTTGATTTTGTTAGTTTTTTTTGTTTGTTTCCTCAATTTTTGTTAAGAAACCAGAACAGCAGGTGCTGATGGGTCCGTTAAGCAGACGTTGCCTGGATGTTCTCCAGACGTGGTCCTGGTGGCTCCTCCACCCACTTCTACACCCTTCCTCAGGCCTCTTGGGGGGGAGGCCTTTTCAGGTCCCTGATCTGTTTGACCAGGTATGTCTTTTCATCATTGAATTGTTCGTCCTCTGTTCTGTCGTTCTGGAACTTGCTGAGAAACTCGATGAGTTTGGTCTGGTTCTTCAGCAGAATGTCCAGGATGGGCTGTGTCTTGTTGGGGTTGGCCACAAATACCTGGGGGAGGAGGGAGGGGGAGGGGCCGGACATTAAGAGGTTTATGTTTAATGTCACAGCTGGTTTCACCTCAGTTAAATGCAAACATTTTAAAGAACTTTTTAATACCCAGCAATTGACTTTTAGCCTAAAACTCTTATTCAGACTGAGCTTTGTGATACATGTGACACATTATATACATTTAAGTTTCATACATCTTCATTTGTTTTACATGAGGTTATGGCACAAAATCCATCAAACGTCAGAAAAACCATATACATTTAATTGTCTTAATAATGTTAGCCATTATTTGTAATACAGTAAAAGATCACAGTACAGATTTTATTTGTTCCATTATTGAGATCATTTTACAACACAATGTCCACATTGAAATTAACTGAATTATAGTTAATCTGTCCCAGGAGCCAAAAACCACCACATTTCTAAAATCCAGGATGTAATGTTGCTTTATTGCAGTACTGCGACGTTTTGACACTTTTCCACCTATGTCTGCATGGGGTTCAGGTTGTTGAAGACGGGTACAACACACATGGAAAAACACACAGAAAAGCTTCACTTTTACCTTAAAAACGTGAAAAGCCTCAAACTGGATGTTGCGACTCTTGTCCCGTAGCAGATTCATCATTAGTTTGAGATTCTCGGGTTTGCTGATGTATTTTGTCATAATGGTGAAATTATGCCGGTCAAGAAGCAGCTCCCCCAGTAACTACATTATTTCAGACAAACAGCAGGGAACATTCATGTCAAAAATGACAAAGTGTATGACGTTCATAATGGGGTCATAAAAGGACTGAATGTGATTAAGGACAGGAAACTAAATCTAAATAGGCCTCTGGATGTATTTTTACTGCTGCACCACTAGATGGCGCTCACGACAAGGTGATCAGAGCAGTGCCATTTTGGTGAAACCCAACACCCACCACAGACTCCCACCACCCCACAGCTTTAAATAGATTACTGAATTGAGTTGCACCACTAGATGAGCCCTGTTTACTGGGGCATGACCTGAGGTCCTTACCTTGAGGGACTGCCTTTTAGTCACGTAGTTTTCCGAGTGGAGTAACTTTTCATATTCACTAAAGAACTAGAAAAAGAATAGAGAGAAGTATTAAGAATAGAATAGGAGCAAAAAAGAAGGTTGGAGACAAGACACTCAACTAAATATGTCAAGCAGTGGTTTCACAATTGCATCCGTGTCTGGTCTCAAAACACAATGACAAGAAAATGAGTATTTCCCCTCACAGAGTGACAGTTACTTTGTGTTCACAGCCTGCGAATCATGTCCCAAATGGATGGTTTCATTATGTCTGAATGAGACAGCCAGCATGATAAACACCCCAGCTACTTAAGGTTTATTCTAAATGGAGCTGGTGAACAACAACTGCTTTAGTTCAGGGGTTCCCAAACTGGGGTACACACACCCACAAGGATACTTGGAAGAAGTACCGGGGCTATGTGAAATCTTCTTAGAAATATTATATGTTAAATAAGTTATCGTGTAGTGAAAATAAAATAATGAGAATTAATGCCGAAATATAAAACAAGAAAAAATTACGCAATATTTTCCTTGTCAATCATGTTTAAGCTTTGGTAACCTTTGAAGAACATTTCTGTTTTATCATTACAAAATTATTACAAGTATTAATAAAAAATGAGTTTATTGGAGTGGGTAGGTAATATTTTTTGTTGTTGATGGAAGTCATTAATTAATTAATGACGAATTTTTCTTAGCAATGAAAGACGGTGCTTTTCAGTTTATATTTCGCACACAAAATGTACTTTAAAAAACCTGTTCAATATATCTTGTTTGCTTACAAAGTTTTGAAAAGGTAAAGAGACAACTTTGGCACAGGAACAAATTTTGCCATTTTTTTTTTCTATCAAAAATTCTGAAGCGAGAGTTGGGGGTATTTAATGAGAAAAGTATATTTCAAGGGGTATTCCACTGTAAAAGGTTTGCTAACCACTGGTTTAGATCATCTAAGGCTTATAGAAACAGTGGCCTAAAGTTGAATCCATGTTTCCATGTTCCAAATATTCTTCTAGTTCATTATTCGAACAAGAGATAGTTAATGAATCACTGTTTGTTCCTGTTCATTCATTGTGACAGTTTCTCTACAGCATGATGCTGAAAAGTTTTACTGAAAATGATCATTTTATAATTAATTGCCTTTAAATCCAGCTATTTCATTTAAGCTGCAAATTAAGTTAGAAAGGAAATTATTAAGTAGAGACTGTCATATCTCTATCACTGAATTTGCTTTTAATTACACCACAGTAACATAAATATTTCCCAGTTTCAGTTCAAGGTGTACTTACTTTGTCATAATGTTGCTCCAGAAACTCTGCACTGAGTAGCTTGTGTCTTGTGAGGAGGTCCTGGAAATAGATCACGCAGATTTAGCAACAAATTCACACTAAATGGTTGTGACTTAGTCTGGTCACATTTGGATCCTTTTAGACAGTGATCATAGAACAAACTAAGCATGAGTAGAAAGTAATCCTTATAAAGTAGTGCTATTTTACTAAAGACCCAGACCCTACAATTATACAAAAGGTTGGGTTTTTTTTGGGTTACAGTGTGATTAGTGATATTTGTGGAAATAATCCTTTCTGAGGACATAATAAAACTGGTTTATCCATTGCAATTAGGTTTCAAAATAATCCTTTTTAGGCCTGAAAACTGTACTATGGATGGAATGTCAGATTTAATATGAGGAATAAAACTCAACTACAACTTTCAAGCACATGAACAGGAACTAGCTTGCATGACACAACAAAGAAGTTGCACCAGGGTTTTTAAATGCAACACTACGTAAAGTAACCCCAGATAACCTTTTTATATGCTCAAGCATCTGGCCTTAAGCAACTGAATATGAATATGATCTGCAACCTTTCTTGTCTTATGGTGACCGCTGTTCAAATTGGTTTCAGGTCTCCTATTCATGCCAATAACTTTACACACTCCAGGAAACTGTTATTTTTGACACTAATTAAACTAAAAAGACATATTTCACATGTAAGGAGTTCTGCACCGACTCCAACATTTGGACAGATAAACCAACTTACTTTGAAAGTGGCAAATGCATCTGAGGCGATGTCAAACGTGGACATCTCCACGTATCTGAAGAAGTCATAAAACTGCTCCGACCACAGTGTGATTTTGGCGAGTGGTTCATGTCTGATGCATTCCCGCAGCATGATACCACAGTTTAGGGCGATCTCTGGAGACTCATACCTAGACACGAAAGCACCACAGGGTGGGTTTATTCAACTAATAATAAACCACTAAGAGCTTGTGCACTGAAACAAGAGCCAATGACCTCTCCTCTTCTGTCTTTATGATTGTGTTAAGTGAATTACAAAAGTGTGTGCATTCAATTGCAAAGCAGTTACACTTACATTTCTGAACAGGATTATTAAATAGATCTGTGTAGAACATGCTCACCCTTTAAGCAGCATAAAGAGTATATTCTGCTGGGTACAGAGGTATTCCACCGTGGGTGTCCGAGTACCAATCTGACGCCTCAGGATGTTATTAAAAATCTGAGCCACATCTTTTTTACCCTGGGGACATGAGATAAAGAACATTATTAGAACAGATATTAACATTTAAAAGACTGAAAATGTAAAGTCCATTATCTGAGGAACACTTCCATATAGTTCAGTCACATCGTGTTGGAAACGTAGAACGCGCGGTGACTTTGAAATATAATGTCTTTGACTTTTTCATCTCTGTGCTGCTGTAGTAAACCTTAATTACATGTGAAGTGTTGAAGCAAATGTGACAGGAAGTATAAATGTCCTCTCCGGTTATAGGAGGTGACATTTATTAGAAGCTACAAACCATAAGAGCACTGACGAAGACGAGTTCGCCTCTCACGCAAAAATCTGCCGCGCGGTTGTGATTTGGGATTCTTGACCAACGCTTTCAGTTCAACACGTAGGCAGAATATGAGAGCAGGTAAAAGAGGAAAAGAAGATCTCACAACAGAATGAGTCATGCTATGATGCGGTGAGTCAGGGAAGCCTGCTGCAGCAGTTACCACACAACAGCGGTCTGACATATTGCACCGAGACATGAGTTTGCCCACGTAACCACAGAGGCAGGTTTGACACGGACTGTTCTGTGCATCCTTTCCACGAACATGATCCCTGGTCTCCTGTTCTGAACTATTTCTTCAGTTTGTACACAAACCTGTGTTAACACGTTTAATGCCGCTCTCATCATCACTCCACATTTTTTACCCTGACACATCAAGTCTCACCTCAAAGTCGATGAGCTGCAGGTCTGCTATCAGTGTGCTGAGCAAGCCGCTGTTGTAGAGTTCCTGGGCGAGCTGGGCCACTGCTTCTGTTTGGGGCTCTTTCTCATTAGTGCCGTACAAGATCTCTTTCATGGCCACCAGACTTTTTGACACCTCCTCTGTAGCCTGAACACACACACACACACAGAAATACATACTGTATAAATATATATCATATGGCACAGGTGTCGAACTCCAGTCCTTGAGGGCCGGTGTCCTGCATGTTTTAGATATTTCCCTCTTCCATATGATTCAGTTTAAGCCTTATTTTAACTCCTGAGAACTAACAATATAATTGGTAACATGAGCAAAGTTAAGACGCAAATGGCAGAAAGTCAAAGAAAAATACTAAAATAAAAAATAAACAAAATGGAGAAAAATAAACAAAATGAGCAACAAAAACGAATAAATATTTATAAAATCACAAATAATGTGGAAAATATAGAAAAAAAAATTACGAAAGAAGAAAACTAGTATTGAAATTTGGTCCCAGCAATTTTAGTTTTGCCTTTAAAAATGTTTTAAATAAAATTAACAAGCTTTTTGGCACCCTTTCCATGCACAAAACTAAAAAGAAAATGGTTTAATTTTTCTGAATATTTAAACTAAATCATCCATTCAGAATGCATCATCCCTGACACATAAACAGTTAATAATCAGCTCCTCATCAGACTGATAATGATGTAATGGAAGAGGGAAACATCTAAAACATACAGGACACCGGCCCTCGAGGACCACAGTTTGACACCCCTGCTGTATGGCGAACAACAGGATGCCGTTTCAACCTCTCAGAATGCTTCGCTAACCTCGGTGCTGACAAATTACTTCTTGATTCCTTTTACGTACCTTTTCTGCCTTTTTATCGGAGATGTCATGCTTCTCCAGCACCGTCATGCTGTCCTTAAGGTTCTTGACGATGTCCGCCGGCGACTTGTGGGACTTACCAAAGGGGAAAGGCATGGTGGAAAGTTACCACGAGCAACCAGGCAGCGGACTATCCACCTGTGGAATGAGATGAATCAGTCAGATCAGAGACTCAAAATGACCTGCAGCTGGGCTTTCTGTCTTTACACCAGACTTCACAACAGGCACTAAAGTAGATGATCATAGATCTAATGCCGGTAGCTTAGCAAATGATTCAGGAAACATAGTCATCGTGTAGACATAACACATAATACCGTGCAAGTCTGAACAGAGTCTGGAAAACAAGGAACACAAGTGGATACAGTGCACTAAAGGATATGTTTTCATTTGGGCTGTCAAAATTAATGCGGATCAATCCATCATCACCGTTAATCCGATTCAATTTTTTTTAACTCAATTAAATGGAACAGTTGTTTACAGTCATTTTTTTTTTGTTTCAAGTTGCTTTGTTGAATAAACATGTAGATTGAGGATATATTCCTATTTTTTGCATATGTTTCCTACAGTTTATTATTTTTGTAAAATAGTTTTTTTGTATTTCAAAACAGTCCTAGAAAAAAAAAATAAAACTAATAGTTTTTGAATACGTTTTGGATTTTTCATCGCTTTTTGTGTTAGATCATTTTTTATGTCAATTTTAGTTTATTTATTTCATCATTAGATTATAGTTTATTTATTTCATCATGTATACTTGGTGTATTTTGTGAGAAATTTGAGTCCCCCCCCCAAAAAAAAAAAACAGAACATAAAAGTCTTTTGATCATGATTAATCCAAAGCAACCAAGTGATTAATCTGACTAAAATGTTTAATAATTTGATCGCCCTAGTTTTAATGTTTACACAACCTACAGCACATTCAGTTAAAGGTGTCATTCCTCTGAAAACCACTTTTCCACGCTCCTTTTGGAATCTGATGGGTCACCCTTAGTTACCAACACATGCTGCCTTTGACAGTGGTTTGTCACCTCCACTGGCTGCATACTGCATTCACAGAAAACAACGAGAGGAACGAAGGACGCAGAAAAAGGCGGTCCATCTGACATCAGATGGACTTAGCGTCACCCACGTGAGGTTAAGCCCGTCCCCGGCAGTGAATCTGAAGTAGCATTAGCATTAGCATCTACAAGAGAAGACGGTGCCACAGTAGCTGCTGCACAAAGCGGGAAAAAATGGCGGATCAAACTGGTTAATGTGCTCTCTGTGGAAATAAAGCCTTGTTTTTTCCCTTCACATTATCAGAACAAGCAACGGCACGAAACCGAGCTGGAGGTTACTTAGTACCACGGTTCTCAAACTGGGGTCCGCGGACCCCTAGGGGGACGTGGCGCATGTCCAGGGGGTACGCGAAGTTATTCACGGTTTTGTTTTTTGTTTTTTTGCTGTTTTATTTTGAAATGCGGAAGTTTTTATTTTGTAGCGAGCGGGCGGAAGTAGCAGCCCTGTTTGACGCTAGCTTGACTAAATTGAGACGGAGCGAGTCACAGGCTATTTTTAGCCACCCTGCAGCTAACATGGATCGATTTTTCAGTCCGCAAAGTTCCTCAAGAAGTGGTAAAAGAAATGACAATGAAAATGACAAAAACAAACGTCCTAACCCTAAAAAGAGAAAGTACATTGATAGTTATATTGAGTTTGGCTTCATTGAGAACAATGATGGGAGACCAAAATTCCACCAGAAGTCTCTGTCTGTCTGTCACACACACGCGGTTTTGTGTGTCTTTTGTTCTGTTTATTATTTTAAAATTATTGAAGTGCTCATTTATATTATAATACCTGAAAATTTCGCTGGTTTGCACAAAAGCACTATTAAAAAAGGTTATCATTGTTTCATAATAATCATTGTAGAAGTGGGGTTTTTTTTTAATCATTTTCAGTATCGCGAGGATGAGGGGGGACATGGAAAAATTTCACCCCTCCAAGGGGGACCTGGGCCAAAAAAGTTTGAGAACCCCTGACTTAGTACATACACAGCGAGAGGGTAGGGGGGAGTGTTCCTTCACGCATTCTGAACCGATCAGAGACGCCTCGTGACCGCGTCATGGACACGTATGAGGAAGTACCGGTAAACTGTTGTTCAACCTCAAGTCATTTTTCTACCGTGAAAAAACAGCTGGAAACAAAGCAATCCAGGCGTGTGTTTTTTTTTAATAGAATCAACACACAATGTATTCAATAACAATGGAGAACACAGTAATATTAATGAAATAACCATGGAATGACAGCTTTAAAAGATAGAATATGTATAATATATTATAATATACATTATATATCATATAATATACACTATATATTATAATATACATGTAATATATTATTTATATATATATATACATACTTTTTTTTTAAAACTACCTGTCACAAAAAATACACTCTTACTCGACAGTCACTCCTCATGTTGTGACTACAAGTAATACAGCGATATATTAATACACTGTCCCTTGGAAATTGTTATTTATAATCCGTTTCAATAGCACAACTGATATCTAGATACTGACCCTTCTATTATACAGAATATTTAATCTCTCATAGCTCAGTTTTACCCGTTTACAAAACTGTTAAACTGTCCATGTGTTGAAAGACTGATAATTCATGTAACAGTTTCAATAAAACAACAAATACATATTCTAAAATGGAATACTGTTGCAAGTTATCCTTAAGTACCCAGCTCTGCTTCCTATAACAGCACTGGACTATCTGACCAAAAGATATTATCACAATGTTTTTAATTAGAGACAGACTAATTAATCCATTTGTCTGATGAATCTATAATGAAGTAATGTTTCACAAATTATCAAGAGAACCTGTCTGTGATCGAAGGTGATGAAGAATATTAAGCAGCTCAAATGGAATTGTCTTTCTTATGGAGCAAAAAAAACAACATCATTTCTCACTTCAGCTTCTTAATTTCCAGATAAATTAATTAATTTAGTTAAAGACTGTTAATACGCCATCTGCTTTTAAGTGCATGAAACTGTTATTACCACATCTTCCTCACAACCATGATCTATGATTATACGTGTGATCTTTCTTCTAATTTATACATTTATTGTCGGAGACTATAATGAAGTAAAAACTATTAAAACACAGACAACACTACAGGAAGGAGAGGTACCGCCGCTCATTCCTGCCGACTGCTGTCAGGCTATTCAACAAACACTTATAACAAACTCTGGTCTCTCTGGAAGCACTTTAAACACAAATTCACAGTCACTTTTGAATATTTTGTATATTTATATCTGTATATATAGCGTTTTAGTTGTTTATATATTGTAGGCCAGTTTTGTTTTCTGCTGCTGTGAACTGTAAATTTCTCCACTGTCAGATGAATAAAGGTTTATCTTATCTTATCTTCATTAAAGATCATTATTTTGGTGAGAAAATTATGGATACCACTCTGGTAGGTTGAACATTTTACAAAAGACTGAAGTTGTTGGTTAACATTAACTTGCTGAAAAAAATAAATACTAGTCTGGCATACACTCAAACAAACATTTCTCCAGTAATCGCCTGTTAACACTTGGAACGAAAGAAGTTAATCCTCAAGAGCTGAGACGACTTCACACTCGAGTTGCACAATATATTGTTTGAGCATCGACAGCGCAATGCATGTGCGCAGTATAACCACATCGCAGGTTCTGCAATTATTTGTATTATGTTTTATGTACACACACACACACACACACACATATATATTTTTTTATTTTTGTAATTTATTTATTTTATTTTTTATTATTTATTTATTTTTATGATTTTTTTCATGTATTTAGTTATTTGACTTTTTAAAATGTATTAATTGATTTACTTTTTATTTATTTATGTTTAATTATTAATTTAATTAACAGCTACAAGAAGGATGACACTGAAATGTATGTTCTGTGTCGACCTCTTATCTGTTTGACGTATGCGTCGGCATCACACAGCTTTTATATACTCCAAGGTATTTTTTCATATCGTAATAACTATATATCGCAGGGTAAAAAAATAAAAATAAAAAAATCGCAATGTCAGTTGGTTTTTTTTTTAAATCGTGCAGCCATAGTTCACAATGTAACATATGTTGTCCTTCATAAAAACAGCTCTAGTGGTTCTAATGTTATTTTTAAGACCAATTCTGGTGCATCAAGCCACTTCTTTCAGTACGACACCTCACACTACACAGGAGCTCAAATGATGCAACCATTTCTATTCTGTATAACCACTGCACAAACGGTTTTTAGTCCCATACCTGAAGAACAAACCCATTGGAGCTGGTGACCATCATATCTATGTTACATGGTACATGGCCTGAAATTTCGTTTTGTGATCATTGGATATGCAAAATGACAAATAAAGCGTCTTGATTTTTGACATCTGTATGGGCTGTTTATTGCTTAATTACACTTGATGTCACTGTCGGCATGTTAATGATTAACTACGCTATATTTACTCAACTTACACCATGACTTAGCTGCGAACCTTTGTATACGACCCACTCCCTGTGCCAGTGAATTATTAGTAATCATATTGCTAAATATATTGTGCGTGTCAAGTAACTTCTTTAGGTCAGTAAACACACCCTCTGAGTGTCCACTCTAACCTAAGATAAAACTGACCCACACTATAAAGATTACAGTGAAATGGGATGGGCCCAGTGACAAACATGTGACATAACCATATCTTACTGGTGCTCTTTAACTCAGTTACTTAACAAGGGATCCTTATCTACACACTTGTCTGTCCCACCCATTCACTTTAAACACACTGTGGGGAGAAAGCCAGTCAATTATCAACACAATAACAGTCTATCGTTTGACAGAAAATCGCAATTACCAACAACGAACTTTCTTTAATCGATTAATTATCTAGTGATCGACTAATATACATTTTTTGGTGCCGATACCGATATTTTTTCCCCATCAAGCTTAGCCAATAACCAATACAAGCCACCAATATTTCTATGTGATACTATTTTTTTCTCTGTAAAATGAAAATTAATGTAAAAAAAAAAAAACTTCTTTAACCCTTTTATGCAAACTGCTCACTACAGCGGACAGTAGAGCTGCACAATATATTGTTTGAGCGTTGACGTTGCAATGTATGTGTGCGCAATAGTCACATCACAAGTGCTGCAATTATTTTTATTTATTTGTATATATATTTTTAATTTATTGATTACATTATTTTTTTATTCATTTTTGTTTTATTTATCTTTGTTTTATTTTTAAAAATATTTATTTATTTATTTAATTTTATTTGGTATGGAGGGACAACGTACATTAATGAACATTTCGGTAAATGTACCCAATTGTAGCCAAAGGCAATTTTAATTTTTTTTTTTTTGGGGGGGGGGGTTTAGTTACATATCAGCCAGCATATTGAATACTTTTGCATCATCCCATAATTGTAATTCATACTGTTATGGTAACTATACTGGTTTTGATAAAGCTGATCTGCAGTGACATGTTTGAATGTAAATCAACAAACAAAACAGGTTTTGTTTTTCATATTATCTCCATGAAGTGAATAATAACTAGCATTCCAGTGTGTTAAAATGTGGGAAAACAGGATTAAAAATGTTCCCATAACAGTTTTCCATATCACATTCTGAAATTAGGTTTTAAATACATGTTTCTTTGCTTCAACTGAAGCAAAGAAAGAAAGAAAAGAGGAGGAAATAAAATTAAATGAATGGTGTTCAGCTGTGTGGACATTTTTGTAACTCCTTAAAACAAAAAAAAACATAATTTGATCAGATTGCTTGTTTTGGACCCTAACAAGGAAGAGAAACACTTAGGGAAATATATTAACAAACAATGTCATAATCCATGCATGAAAGGGTTAATTACAATAGAAAAACTTAAATTGTGACACAAAATCAAATAAATAAATATGACAAAACATCAACCCTCTGTTTTCCTTTTTCCCCTTTTTTGTTACTTCCCCCTTTTCTCTCCTTTTTGTTTTCTCCTGGCTGCCTTTTCTCTTCCTTTTCCATTTGTCTTTGTTTTACTCCTTTTTTGGTTTCTTTTTTCCCCTTTTTTCTCTTCACCAGTCAGTAAACCATGACAGGGAAAAAAGAGCATCTCAGCCAATGCAACAGGCCGATACCAATACAAGAAAAAAAAAATTAACTAAAAATAAAATTTTTTATATATATATATATATATATATATATATATATATATATATATATATATATATATATATATATATATATATATATATATAGGCCCAATATATCAACTGACTGATGTATTCATCTATCTTTAACAGAAACTGCAATATCTGTCAGAAAACAACTAAATTGTTTTTCTTAAAAACATTCTGCCCTACAACACAATCTATGAAAAAATTATCTGTAGATTAAAAATGTACTCCTTTGACATGCTATGCTTTTATGCATCGGTTGCCTTGCAATAGTAAGGTTTTAACACAACATTTTACTCAGCGTTTCCCCCAGAAAACTTGTTAAGCCTAGTGGTGGCCCAACATGTTTTTGTAAAAAAATAAATAAAAAAAAAACATTTAAAAAAAGTAATAGGTTGACAAGAAATATTATATCCATGTGTTATTGTAAAAAAAAAAAAGAATAAATAAATAACTGCTAACAAGAATGTACACTCTGAAATACACTTTCATTGATCTTAATGAGTGAAACCTGTTTAAATAAAGGTTAAATAAAATAAAAATAAATGTCAATGACAGAATCCACAAAGTAGGATAAGTGGAATATTGAGGCTTGACTATGATTTATTTAACAGAAAACATGTGAAGGAAGTGTAAAGGGTACATTTAAACTATATTATACAGATAATTAAGTGTATACCCAGAGTGGTAACATTATATTAACATTATAGTTAGTGTCAGTAGTTGTAATGTGTATAAATGTCTTTAAAATAAACACATAGTTACACTTAGCCTGGTGGCTAATAATTGGGTCAAACACTCATTAAATCAGTAAGAGGTTCATATCTAACAGTAAATGTTCTGGTTAAAAGACCTATTACTGACCTGTCTTCCTGCAGGGATCCTTTAACCTTTTAACCCAAACCCACGAACAGCCTTGTTCCTCGTGTGTCTTGGCAGAGAGTCCACTTTTAGAAAGCAGCACTAGAGCCAGGAATATAAACTGAGCAGCACCAAAGTGGGAGGTGCAGTCTACCATTCATATATGATGTGTCATGTGTGACAGAGCAGCTGACACCGGTATCACCGATGCTCTCAGTACATTTGTTGTGTTTGCTTACATCTTTATTTTATTTAGACACACCTCAACTTGACCAGGTGGTTAAAACCGTCTTTCGCACTGGCTAATGCTCGTTAATTTATCCGGCAGGCAAACAGAACCGCTTCAGTATGAGTGACGCAAATACGAAGAACCACATATGGCAGATTCAGAATCAGCTGGAGAGGCCAGAACGTCAGCTGATCCGTGGAGCTGACTGTTCCACAAAGCGGACTTCCTCGAAGAATATTATTACACGTATACCAAAGAACACTCCATCAATTGAACCGATGACAACTGTTGGAACCCGACGTATAGTTACACAGTAGAAAACAAATTATATGGTGTCAAAGGCAAGCTCAAACGTCACCCCCCCCCCCCTCCACACACACACACACACACACACACACACACACACACACACACACACACACACACACACACACACACACACCCTTTGGTCCAGACAGCAGCAGATGCTCCATCATCTGGTAGTAAGTTAGCCACTCTGCTAGCAGTTGGCTAACGCTAGCCTTCTCATCTAACTTGTTTGTTGTGAGTCACAAAGTATTTCACAGCTCATTCTACTGGACTCAGTAACCAACAACACAACTATCATAATAACAGGACACACAAATTACAATCCCTCGATGCTCTAATGTAGCCAACATGAAGCTGACAGTGAGCACCGCCCCTCTGAGTTTTCCATGTCTGGTTTGTGATGGTGTGAAGCCTGCCAACTTTGCGCAATACTAAAATTGACACGATTTCATACTGCTGTTATGATCCTGGTAAATGTAAACCAAAGTTAACTAGAGCTGCAATAACAGGTATGATTCCACAACCTTTACACTTTATGAGTAACCCAGAACATCTTATGAAGCTAACGTGGCCTATAATAAACGCTATTTCAATCACAGTCCACCACACAACAGTGCTCCTGCTGGCTTGCTTTTTAAAGTATTTCTGTGTGGTCGCCACACAGAAAAGGGCCCGAACAGACCTAAAATTCGCAAAAAATACTCTTGCTGTGTTACTTTTACTTCAACCAGCTGAAAAGGCAGTGCATTTACATTCACTAGTTGTTTATCGTAACGTTAATGTGGTATAGGTAGCTAGCTAACTTAGCATAGCCAGGCCTGGAAGTGGTTCTTCGCGCTAGCTCTGTGAAGCCCATGCCTGACTTTAGCAGATCACCAAAAGCAGGCTCAGCTAAACATTTCTGCTCGGTGAGAGCTGTTGAGTATGCTAACGTTAGCAGATGTAGCCAGCCAGCTAACCTTTGGACTAACGTTGTTAGGTGAAGCAATTTTATACAAGAGTGCATGCAGATATCAATTCATAACATTATATATAAGCCACAACACTGTACCTTTAAATGTGCTTTTTAGTAGTTCCCCTCGATTTGGCAAGACGGCAACTCAGGTGCTCCTTAGAACAAAAACTGCTTTGTTTTCCTTGTTCGTCGCCTCCCCTTGTTTGTACTGTAGTTAATTGTGCGGCCCCTGTTTCCTAGTTCTTTCTCTGAGCCACACTGGTAGCGTTAGCGGCACACGGGTTGTCACTGCAGCAGCATCTACTGCCCCCTGTGGCCGACAGCCGTCATAACAACTAGCTCCTCCTGCTGTCCACAGGGTGGCGCTCTCACCCACTAACACATGAGCAAATCACATCTGAAAATATAATGACTACATTTCTCAGTCTGCATTCAAATCAAATCTAAATATACATGGAGTATGTACAGCAGTAAAAATAGCTGCTTTTATAAATTCACATGGAAATTATAAATTAACATGGTCGTAATTAGTGTGACCGTTTGCATATTTAATGCTTTTGTTCAGAAAATAGGAGATTTATGTCATTTTTCTGATATTTTATACCAGGTTTCAGTTCACATGTCTGTTTGTGCTGTTTTTTTTTTCATTGGGCCAGGGGTCACTAACCTTTACAACTCATTCATATGTTTTGTTTTGTGTCATTTAAAGTTGTGCAAATATTTCTAATATTTTCTTGTGATATTTTAAGAAAGACATTGAGAAATATATATATGTATGTTCATTTCAGCTTTCCAAAAACAACCTTAAAGACTTTGTATGGAAGGATCTAACCTCTGGGGTTGTATAGCAGAGGACAAGAAACATGTATTTTTTTTCTCACTAAAGTCCAAACTAAAATACAGTAATATTGAAATATATGTAAATAATATTTTAAAGGATGAATTTTCATCATTATCTTGACACACTAGACAAAAATGAGATTAAATAAATTTAGCAATGCTACAGATGGGGTTGAATTAAAAAAATACTTTTATGTGTACATATTTGACATTCTCTTGATAAAATAAAAAGGCTGTGAATGGCACTTTCTACTTTCATGTGATAATATTTTTCCCCGCAGTAATAAAAGCATATGATACTTTAAACATTATATGCTTCTCAGTTTTTTTTCCAGAATGATATAAAACTATAGTTGTCTTTTAGAAGAAAAGGAAAGTAACATTGATGATGTTGTGAATGATAATGGCAGCTTACTGAAAACTTATATCATAAAAAATGTAAGCTATGGAATACAATGAAAGGTAATAGCCCAGACATTTTATCCATACATAATTAACAGATTTCCTGCATTTACATCTTAACTTATAAAGACCCAGTGCTACTTTTGTGTCATTTCCCAAATTAGATGTTATCTATTTAACCATTCTTAATTTGCCATCAGACTTTGCATGTTCTCCTCGTGTCTGCGTGGGTTTTCTCCAGGTACTCCAGTTTCCTCCTACCATCCAAACACATGCACTGATAGGTTAATTGGTTAATCTAAATTGCCCATCGGTGTGAATGTGAGAGTGATTGTTTATCTATATATATATATATATATATATGTTCAGCCCTGAGATGAACTGGAGACTCATACAGGGTGTACCCCACCTTCACCCATTGTAGTTGGATTAGGCCCCCTGTGACCCTAATGAGGTTAAAGTGGGTTCAGACGATGAGATGAGGGACTTTTTTAAAAATTATATTATCTTCTTTATTTTGCATTTTATATGAATCAGATATTTGACTGTATTTAATTCACTTATCATATAGATTTTCAGGAAAGCTCAGACAAATGTTGATAATTATTATATCAAAAAGAGAGAAAACTGATGAAAAAGTTACTTTTTGAGTGAAATATATCATTAACTGAACACAAACCAAGTATTTAGATCTCATCATTGATCCAACTCATTGGTTTTACTGGTGAATAAATGTTGTAGAAGGTGACATTAACTCTGAATGTCCAAATAGACATATCTGATGACCATAAACATATGTCAAACTCCATGTTGCATCAGTATTTTACATGGATTGATAAAATTAGCGGATTAACAAATATTAGTTCACATCAGTATATACTTTTCATGACAGATGTTTGGGTCTTTAATATTTTTAATGGTTTCATCAAAAATGGCCATGAAACTGAAAACATCTTGTCATATTTTATAATATATTATATTATATTGTAATATTATACACTTAACTGAGTAAATGTTTTCTCATACTATGAGATTATCTTGTTATAACTGTGAATTATTTTGGAACAAAGTGAAAATATCTTATTATCATATAAAAATAAAGGTTTATCATAAGGTTTTCATGGAAAATATCTAACTATGTTCCTTATCATAATGTGGGGATATTTTATATGGTAAGTATCTTGTTATATCTAAAATATGGAATATGAAAATATGTCATTATCACAGAAAAAAACATCTTACTAATATCTAGGGTTTGTGGGGAAAATATCTTAATGTGATGTAAAGATACCTTGTCATGGAAAAATATCTTATCAAGTGAGATACTTGATAAATTATTATTATACTATAATTGTAGCCAAATTGTTTGTAATAACTGTAGATTTTCACATGAAATATCATTTCTTTCTCAGGCCTGGTGCCACATCATCTTATAATGGTGTGATATGTATTAACCCTTTAACTCCTGAGACTTTAGCAGTTTCACAATAAAAACAAAGAATTCCACAATAAAAAAAAACAAACAATGAAATAAACAACAAAATTAACAAAAACAGTCAAAGTGATCAATAAACATGAACAAAAATTATTAATACACCAACAAAATAATAAGTTAAATAAATGAACAATGTAAGACATGAAACAGAACAAAATTGAAGAAAAATGTCCAAAAATAAATAAATGAGCAAGAAAAAGGAACAAATACTAATAAATATTTACAAAATAATAAATAAATAAAATAAGCAACAAAATGAACAAAAACTAATACATGTTTACAAATTTTAAAAAAAGAAAGAAAGAAAGAAAGACAGAAAGACAGAAAGAAAGAAAGAAAGAAAGAAAGAAAGAAAGAAAGAAAGAAAGAAAGAAAGAAAGAAAGAAAGAAAGAAAGAAAGAAAGAAAGAAAGAAAGAGTGTTATAATTTGGTTCCAGTAGTTCTAGTTTTTTTCCAAGTTATTATTATTATTATTATTATTATTATTATTATTATTATTATTATTATTATTATTATTATTATTATTATTATTATTATTATTATTATTATTATTATTATTATTATTATTATTATTATTATTATTATTATAAACCTAATCTATCTAATCTCGCCCCTATTTTATGCCAGTCTCAAATTTCTATGACAACCCGTTCTTGAATTAGAGCCAATAATGTGATTTTGAACTTTCTGCTAAATGTGACCTCTACCTTTGACCTTTTGCAATATTGATAATTTCGTTATATGTATATATCAGTGATGTGCGGGCTGACCCGAAGTGAGTGGGTGCCCGCGGTCAACCGTGGTCACCCGTGGTCACCCGTGGTCACCCGTGGTCACCCGCAGTTACGGGTCATTGAAAAATAATTTTAAT
>CM035795.1:19490921-19633421 GCA_020466265.1 Siphamia tubifer | reverse complement strand
CCCGTGTGTGGGAAAATCCCTCAGCCAAAGAGTTTGACCATTCACATGCTAATTGCGCCCTATAAATAAGAGGACCGTGCCGCGCCGAGGGCCCTAGAGACGCACTGAGATTCAGAGAAGAGACACTAAAACGCACAGACACCCAAGAAAAAAAAGCAAAAAAAAAAAAAAAAAAAAAAAAAAAAACATGACTGCTTCTTCTGTGGCTCACAACGTGGGTAAACATCCCAGTGCGAAGGAAGAGAGAAAGGTATTTTATACTTGGACATTTACTTCAAATCATTTTCACAGCAGTGGAGTTCAGTCTATTAAAACAAACGTCATTTTTTTTTATTTATTTATTTTTTTTGGTTTTCCTTACAGCTGAGGAAGCCACTGATCGAAAGGAAACGACGAGAGAGGATAAATAACTGTTTGGATCAGCTAAAAGAGACAGTGATCGGAGCCTTCAGACTTGATGTGAGTATTTCTCCTCACGTTTCACCTCTTTTTTTTTTTTTTTTTTTTAGACGTAAGACTATAGGTTGACATCAAATTTGATCATCTATTTTACAGCAATCCAAACTGGAGAAGGCAGACATCCTAGAGATGACAGTAAAACATCTGCAGAACATCCAGAATAATAAACTCAGCGGTAAGAAATGGCATCACATGGAGTTTGAGTCCCTCTGGTTTATGGACAAAGCAGATAAATGAGGTATAAGAGGACACATATGAGTGGAGGTTTGGACTCTTATATTTAATGTGTGTTGTTCAGCTTCAACACAGATGTTCTAGCTACTAAATCCTTTCACTAAGATTATTTTAGGCAGCAGAGGGCTTCATCATTATTATTTATTTTTGTCTTACATATTAACTGTTAAAGTGTGTGAAGGTTGAATGTGTTGGAAACAGTCTGATTTGATGGTTTTTGATCAGAATCATACAGTTTAAAATGCCATATAACTAGCTGCAGTTCGAACTATCAACACTAGAGGCCGCTGTGGTCATGCTGTAACCTGACTCTCCTTGTTCATCCTCTGACAGATCCAACATTAGGCCTGGAAGCCCAGCAGAAATACAGCACAGGTTACATCCAGTGCATGCATGAGGTCCACAACATGCTCCTCACATGTGAATGGATGGATAAAACACTCGGCTCCCGTTTGCTCAACCACCTCCTCAAGTCCTTGCCCAGGTCCACAGATGAGCGAGCCCTGCAGCCAACGCCAAGGCATGAGGTCCTCCCTCTGGGCAACCAAGGCACAGGACACCCCAATACACCCCTGAGAGGAGACCCCCTATCTGGGAGACAGCTCCAAAGAGAGGGTCCTGGACGTCAGGAGAGAGCGGTGCTCCACAGCTCCCACATAGGGATGTTGGAGATGTGGAGGCCATGGTGAACGGATGGATTAATGATCTCCATTTTGGTAGTCTATCCTCTGTTATGTATCTTATAGATATGCTGCTCAAAAGAACCATGTGGGGCAGTTTTGTTCCAGTGATAATTATTGTAGGTGTGCTATAATGATTCTTTTCTCAGTACTTCCCTTCAGAAGTCAACTTCTTGTAGCCTGCATTATAGAAGGCTTTTTATTAATCTTCCATCTATTTATTGTATTAACAGCTTTATTTATTGATGCTCTAAGGCTTGACTTTGTTTCTAGACTACTTGAACTACATAGATACCCCCCCCCCTTTCTGTATAATTAACCTAAACATTTATATAAAAAAAAATAAAATAAAACATATGACAAACCTTCAGTCTTGCTATGCTTCATAAAAAGAACATGTTATTTTGGGTGTTTATGTTTGTTTCTGCTCAAGTGGGGCAAGATAAAGATAAATAAATAATGCATTTCATGCCTGAAATGTAGTTTTTACTGTAAATCTTTTTTTTTTTTTTACATTGTTCAAGCTGCTCTAGGTAAAGATAAATAATATAACTATGAAATCAAGCAGTAATCATATATAATAATGATATAAAAAGCGAGTGACATGATGGTACAATTGATAAAACTTGTGCGTCACAGTAAAAAGGTCCTGGTTTTTGAAGTTTGCATGTTCTCCCAGTGTCTGCATGGTTACTCCAGCTTCTTCCCACCATCCAAACACATGCACTGATAGGTTCATTGGTTAATCTGAAATTGCCCATAGGTGTGAATGTGAGATTGAGTGTTGTTCAGCCCAGCGATTGACTGGTGAAATGTCAATCAGTGAACCCCGCCTTCACCCTTAAGTGGCTGGGATAGGCTCCAAGTGACCCCCATGACCCTAGTGAAGATAAAGTGGGTTCAGATGACAGAAGGATAGACATGAAAGGTGAAAGACCACTGACAAACTGACACAGAATTACAAAGATGTTGATTTTATATCTCAGTGCATTTTCACTCAATCAATCAAAGTTTATTTATAAAGTTTGTTTATTACACTTTACAACGACGTAAAATAAGCTTTACATCTAAAGGGTAAGACAACACAATCACATATAATTACAAATGTAAAAGAACAATAAAACCATAACACACACATAAAAACATAATACCAGTTTAACATAAAAGAGGTCAGTATAACAGGGCCGTGCAGAGACCTGTGGTGGGGCAGGGGCTCCATTTTTATTATTTAAAAAAAGGACACGTAAAACAAAATTTTCAAACAAGTGAATTTTATGTAAAACTAAATTTCAAGAACAACTCAATAATTTCTACGTGTGTGTGTGTGTGTATTCCTGTCTTTATAGGAATATTGATATGTTCACACAGTCACACTATGGGGACCTCTGACACTATGGGGACCAAAATTCAGGTCCCCACAAGGGTTAAATATAAAAAAGGTCCACTCTAGTAAAATACATCAATATTATAAATACATGATTTTTTTTTCTGGACATCTCCATAAATCATTTGGGAAATGGGTGCAAAGCGAAAAATGTATTTTTCAAAGGATTGAAGATGTGTTTCCTTAAAAAAAAACCTGTGTTTATTTTTATGTATATTTTTTGAATTAGTTATTTATTTTATTATGGTTTTCCTTTTGTATTTATTCAAAAATATTATCTATTTATTTTTATTTAATTTTCAAAGTTTCATTATTATATTATATATGTAAACGAGTATATATATATATATATATATATATATGTGTGTGTGTGTGTGTGTGTCCACAGAGACATATCATGCTATAACTCAATGAATACTTGAAATATCACCATGAAATTACATGGGCATATACATACATATAGATAATGCACATTTGATGCAATGATCTGTTTGAGTAAAGGTCAAAGGTCAATTTCACATTAACTCAAAGGTCAAAATCACATTGTCAGTTATAACTCAAGAACAGAGGGTCACAGAACTTTCTGACTGGTGTGTGTGTGTGTGTGTGTGTGTGTGTGTCAAGCATAGACATATCACGCTATAACTTAATCAGTACTGGATAGATTATTATTATAATATTTCACACACTGACACATATATACATATAATGAAATTATCAATATTGCAAAAGGTCAAAGGTAAAGGTTGCATTTAGCAGAAAGATCAAAATCACATTATTGGCTCTAATTAAAAAAAAATACTTTTCATAGAAACTTGAGATTGGCACAAAATAGGGGTGAGTTTAGGCATTCTCTGAATACTTGTTTTAATAAAGTATCTGCTTCAGACATTAAATGTGCTAAATCTTAAAATGTATCATAAAACAAATGACTTTAGTGGTGGTTAGCTCATGTTTTTAATATATATGATGGTGTGTTATTCCACATATATGGTGGTTTATGTACATGTATACAATGGATGAGTAAATATTCCACTAGAAAGAACCTGTAAAGTGAATGGATCATAATGTGCAGACAGTGTTTTGAAGTAGATCTGGTAGATCACTTACCTATTCAGCAACATATGACTGATAAAAGTGAGTCGGTGAAGGAAGTTGAAATCAATAGGGACTGAGTCATATTTATTTATTTTTTGTCATGAGAGGGTGTGGAATTCAAAACAAGTTGACCTTCCATTTATCAGATCCGCCCAAAGGTTGAACCCACCTGTGTAGTCCATACCTTATTTGGGTTTTATGCCCCCTAGTGGTGAACATGGAAAAGCCCAGTGCATGCACTTGGTCTGTACAAAACTTATACCAGTGATTCATAAAGCATTTGTCTCTGCAGTCTGGCTGCTTATTTGTAAAGTAGTGTCAAATACTGATGTTTCTGATTTCCACCTGCTAATGTCACCCAATATATGGGTCTGAAAAGATTGAGAACTCACCCTGGAAACAAAAGTATGTTATTATTATTAATATTATTAGTTTTTTGCTTTAGTTGTATCCAGTTCTATTTGTGGGTCATTTTTGTAAGTGATGTTCTTTATACACATCCACATCTCTGTCTATGACTGTAAACATGTAGTGGTTTGAGCAACTATTATAGAACATTGACGTTTTCCATAAAAATGCCATTCATTATTGTGTTTTTCTAGTGTACATATGGCACATTCTCAGGCTATTATTTCCGTTATGACTTGCCGCCACATGGAGCCAATCGGAGGAGCTGAGGAGACGAGAGAGGGGGACGCCTTGGTCCCTCTGAGCTCAGCAACAAAAGCGAGTCGAGACAGCTGCTCTCTCCACAGTCCACACCATTTAAGATCTGGAACAGGGATCTGGGGGTGGCGAGGTGCCAAAGTACACCCACTTCAAAGCTTCAAGGGCTCTTCCTTCATTCGTGGCAATACAATTTAGTGTTGCTTTTTGCGGATATATTGTGCAAATTTGGAAATACAGTGCGTAAAACTCACCTGGAAACACAGTGTTGCATTTACCTGGAAGGTGGAACAGATGCGATGCGCGCTCCCTTTCCCAAACACAGTTGTGGCCTCATGAAAGGGTCATTTGCATGATAATATGCTGCACAAAACATGCATGATAACGAGGATAGAGGCCTGAACACTCTATCTAGACATAAACAAATAGACATTGTACTCAAAGGAATACACGCAAAAAAAAAAGTCTAACGCTAATTAGTACCAGCAATTAATAATCAGTCCGTGCGTTATTATTTAAAGGGTCTCATATTTTAATTGCGCATATTTACCAGCAAAACCAACCAGATATTATAAACTCTTTTACAGCATAGCAGGCAACGTGAGAATGCAGTCACACACAAAACAGAAGTCACCAAACAACGGGCAGAACAAACGAGGCGCAGGCCAACACCTGTCGCTTTCTTTGGAGAAGGGCCCTTAATTCCCCCGGCTGATTCAGTTTGGGCCGAGGGGCCGCCAGCAGCAGCTGCCAACTGAAGGCATCGCGTTACATCCGCCAAACAGTCGGTTAATCTGCTGAGCCTCGGACACAAAAGCCAGCAGAAACAAGAATAGTAGTGCAGGAGAAAAAAAAAAGAAGACAAGACTTCAACTGGAAGTAATGTTGAGATATCCAAAGAAGTAAATATAAGCATTTCAACTTTACGCACGGTTGGACACTGTGCCACTGTCAATCACTTCTTAATATTATTGGATAAAATGATGAATCCAAGTTTGTATCTTTATGTTTTTGTGTTTGAAAATGAAATATAGAGTCTGTGTGATGTATTTGTGAATGATGGTGGCTTTAATAAACATGCGCACAACTCATAGGTACAAACATTTGGAAGAAAACGGAGTGGTCGGTGTGTCCCTTTACCCCAAACACAGCCTGATTAAAGCCCGTCCGGCTCATCGGGGCACAGACAGGGGCTGACCACAGACAAAGGGAGTGGGCTCTCATTGGCTCGGGCCGTGTGCGCTGTGTTGTCCCCCCAGCGAGAGCAGCTCAGCCCCTATTCACATGTTAATAAGCCCCTATAAATACTAACAACAGCCACTCAGCGCCAGCAGCACGACTCACTAGGATTGCACAATAAACACAGGCGCCTCGCCTCGCCTGTGAGTTTGTCCATTTTTTTTTTCTTCCTGTAACCGGTTCCGTTTGCCAGCTGCCCCTCGTTGACGAATCGGGAGGAGAGGAGGAAAAAAAAAGCAGCAGCAGCAGTGGGAGAAGCCACAAGCAACCAACATGGCCCCTTCGGCTCGGCCCAGCAAGAACGGACTTGGCATGGATGAAGATGAATCATTCTACGGGGTTCAGAAAGCAGACAGAAAGGTACCATTTCACTGGAGATAAACACGCACGCGGACGCAGCCATTGACGCACTTGTCACGCAACATCAGATTGTGATGGGTTGTTTTTTTTGCGTCGGTGCCACAGAACAGAACAGAACAGAACAGAACAGAACAGAACAGAACAGAAGCCTCGCGTTTCAATACCAACCACAGCTGATATATATATATATATATATATATATATATATATATATATATATATATATATATATATATATATATATATATATATATATATATATATATATATATATATATATATATATATATATATATATATATATATATATATATAACAGAGTCAGGATTTCATTATTTTGCCATGTTTTTTCTCACTTATGTACAGCACTATCACTGACTGTAGTCACTGTCCTCCTGCAGATTAGGAAACCTCTGGTGGAGAAGAAGAGGCGAGCTCGCATCAATGACAGTTTGCACGAGCTGCGGACTTTACTGGCGGATACAGACGTGAGTACAGTCCCTGAGTTCACCTAGGTGTGGAAGGTAGAGGTGGATTTCGAAGGCTGATGGTTGTTGTTGTTGTTGTTGTTGGTTTTGCAGTTTCATTCCAAGATGGAGAACGCAGAAGTGCTGGAGATGACTGTGAAGAAGGTGGAGGACATCCTGAAGAACCGAAGCCAAGGTCTGTACAGTTACAAGGTCACTGAAGACAAGGGTGTTATCGTTAAAACCATGACAGATACTGTGGAAGGTTAATATATATATATATATATATATATATGTGTGTGTGTGTGTGTGTGTGTGTGTGTGTGTGTGTGTGTGTGTGTGTGTGTGTGTGTGTGTGTGTGTGTGTGTGTGTGTGTGTGTGTGTGTGGGAGGAGGGGGGGGGGCACAAAAGAAGAGAATGACTGGGACTGTTTCAAACAGGTGCTCATGTCACACAGGTAAAATAACACACCTGAGTCACAGAGGAACTTAATGAGTGGAATCAAAATGGATGAATTGTAATTGTAAATTGTGTTTATTCAGATGTTTTCAAAGATCAACTGGGCTGTTTTTTTTTTTTTAATTATTTGTCTTTGAAAACTGTCATCCAAGAGATTTCATCACTTCTGTTCTGTTGGTTGTTGGGAGTGAAGTGGTCTGTGCTGTTTGGTAAAATATGAATTAAATCTGACATGTAGATAAAGAGTATCCCAGTTTAGATGCATTAGTTTCAACTCTTTATGTTGTAAAAATGTAACACATCTAATGACACACTAGTATATTCCTAAAAATAAGACATTTGTAGAGCTCTTTTACTGTGTTTAGAAAGGGGCAAATGTCATCTGAGCAGAGGTGGGAAGTAACTAAGTAAAAGTACTACTTTTTGGTTCATAATTTAAACTCTTTTTCTCACAATTATGTATTCATATCTCATATGTATGCCTGTATCTCATACATTTTACTTTTTATCTCATAATTATGCATTTTTGAATCTCATATATGAGCTTTTTTATGTCATAATGATGATGTTTTATTAAAATTTTGATGTTTTTTATTTTTTTTTATTTTTCCTAAATTTTCTGTCAATACTCACTAAACTGTGTAACCGTGACCTAATTAAACACATCATCTACACAGTAACTCACTTTTAAAGGCTTTATTTTTGTGGATATTCTTGAAACTTTACTGTTTTTTCCTGGTTAAATAAATATTATTTCATCCATGCGCAAAGATATGGAGTTTTACTTTTTACTTTATTACAATTAAGAAGTTGTACTTTTTTTTTTACTTTTACTTAGGTAAAGGAGTTGAATCAGTACTTCTACTTATACCACAGTATTGTTTCCACAGAAATAGCTGTACTTCTACTCAAGTACTGAATGTGAGTACTTTGACTTAAGTACAGAATGTGAGTACTTTGACCACCTCTGTATCTGAGTAGAGTAACATTATCTTCAGTTTGTATATATTTTACTCAGGCAAACTTCCTGTGTGTCTTTGACCATGAGTGATGCTAGAGCACAGTTTG
The DNA here is from genome assembly GCA_020466265.1 of Siphamia tubifer. NCBI lineage: Eukaryota > Metazoa > Chordata > Actinopteri > Kurtiformes > Apogonidae > Siphamia > Siphamia tubifer. The sequence goes on along the minus strand of CM035795.1, from coordinate 19,625,306 downwards.
GTGATCATCTTATCTCCTTCCACAGAATCAGATGCACTCAACAGAGAAGCTAGTGAGAGGTTTGCAGCCGGATACATCCAGTGCATGCACGAAGTCCACATGTTTGTGTCCAACTGTCCTGGGATCGATTCGACAGTGGCAGCGGAGCTCCTCAACCACCTCCTGGAGTGTATGCCCCTGAACGAGGACCACCTCCAGGACGTGTTGATGGATCTAATCGCGGACACTTCTGGAAGCAACAGCAGCACTTGGCACGGTGGTGGAGAAACACTCTGCACCTCTCTGGCTTCACCTGGAGGGAGGAGTTTATCTAGCGGTTCGGCCTCGGTCCTGTCCCCGGCCCCCTCCACCATATCCAGTGAGGATCTGTGCTCTGACTTGGATGAGACCGACAGCGAGCACAACCAGAGCTCCACTGAGGGTCTGGAGAACAGGGAGGCTCTGAGCATCCCAACCATGACCGATCCCTGGTCGATGTGGAGACCGTGGTAGGCATCAGGGGGAGGGGAAGGGGGGGGGGCACACGCTGAACCAGGAGTCGGGAGGTGTTCTTCTAAGATGTGATACTGGACCACCTGATGGATCATAAAAAGACACAAATTCCCCTGGACACACCTGAACACTGTCACCGTTCTGCTCTTGGTGGTGCACTTTGCATTTCTGGATGGATCTGTCCTTTTTTTTTTTTTTTTTTTTTTTTTTTTTTTATTGTCCTACTGTACCTCAGAATGCCCGTTCATACATGATCTCTGTCCTGGGCTTCACACACTGATGTTCAACAGTCAGATTTGCTCTACAAGACGCAAGGAAAACAATTTGTCCACTGACAGCAGCTTCATTCGAGAACATAAGGCACAGCTGCAGATGTTTTGGGGAATATAACCATGATTGCAGCTTTTCACGTCAGCCACAAGTTCAGCAGGTTGACACCTTTCCTTTGGCATTCTGGGAAATCACTCAGTGACGTAGATGCAAAAGGACAGAGGTAATTTCATCAACATTTCCACTGTGAAGCCTCTTAAAAGTGCACCTCCTTACCCTGCTCAGAAGTCCACTGTTGTGACTTTTCCTTCTTTGCCAAGAAACACGAGACCTTTCAACATTCACTTATTTCCCAACAAAGGACAGACGAGGAGCCGTTGAGGATGTTTGGATTTTTAGTGTCAGTAACACTGTGTATATAGAATCTGATATGAGGAGAAAGCTCTTTTAGAATCTGAGAAGTTTTGGCAATGCCTCTGATTAATATAAATATTTCTATTGTATTTCATAAAAGCCATTAGTATATTTGGCTAGTAGCCTCCTCCACTTTATGTTGTAATGATGTCTAGAAACATTTTACCAGCTATATGTCTGAATGTGCTAAAAATAAAATAATGTAGCATCACTGAAAGGATGTTGTGTTTTATGACTTAAAGTAGCAGGATTAGAGCAGACTAGGAAAAATGTGGATTATATGTGTGGAAATGTGTTGGAAAAATGTACGTTTTATTTTGCATCTAACATAGAAGACATAAGTATTCATGAACTGTTTAACAAGGTCATGTAAATTTCAGTCAAATAATAATTATAATGTGGATTTCAATGGGAGAAAAAAAAAGGTTAATACATTAAAGATAATGTGAATAGTTTGCGTAATTTCGTGCGTAATTTGGGCACATTCAGTAAAAAAAAAAAAAAATCTTTCTGTCTTAACAGTACACAGAGTTGGTACAAGTGACTCTCTGCTCTCTTGTTCCCACTAACACCTCACGAGGACGCGCATTGCGTGTGCGCACATGAAAGAGTCGCACCTCCCTCCTAAGTGTCTTCTCTCTCACCTTCAATACAATGACTGTTTTATCACAGGACTGTTAGATCCTGTCTGGACTGTCTGGACGAACCAACAGCACACAAAAAAAAAAAAAAAAAAAAAAATCAAAAAAAGGCATCTACTGCACATGCGCATCTCTTAAATAATACTAACTTCCCACGTTGCCGGGTTTTTTTTTTTTTCTTAATATATGAAGAAGTGAAGGGGTGATGTGTTGGACAATTACGCATGGTCCTTAGTCAGCTGACATTAAAGGGATCAGTGGTGGTGGAGAAGGTGGGGTAGGTGGGTGGTGTTCCCAAAGCGGAGCTGGGTGTGAACGACGGAGGAAACGCATTGAAATGGGAGCGGACATGGTGATCAAAGCTGTAGGTGACCATTTGACAGGGGAGCGTCAATAAAAGAGACACTCTAAGGGATACAGGCGAGCTCAGGTTCTTCAAAGCGAAGATAACAGCACACACACACACACACACACACACACACACACACACACACACACACACACACACACACACACAGCTCTATCTCACTGGACTTGGGGTTATCAGGGGAGCCTGGCTTTGAGTTATTCTGAATGCATAGTGTTTAGGGATTTCATTGTGACTGATACTGGATCAGGAAACTAGTCAACACATACCAGATGTTACTAAAATCAGTATGTTTGTAAGGTTTGTTGTAGAGTATATGGACCAAGTTTGACAATAACATATACAGTTGTATGCACCAGCTTCAGCTTTGTTAAACTGTAAGTTCAGAATAATTAAATATATTCAGTTGTAAATACACAAAATTTCAGAAATAGTACTACTAACTCAAATGTATTCAGATGCTGTAACATGTTCTTATTTTCCAACTAAAATGTTTTATTAAGAGGAATTATTGTGGATATAAGTGAACATAAGTTAAAACATAGATGAGGTTCAACTGAGTGGAATTAAGTCATTAAATGCTGAGAATGATATTGTACTGTTATTTCTATAGTTTCAAATAAGGATGATTGAAAAAAAGATGATGAAATATAATTTCAGAGTCACTGCAAATAACCAACAATATCTATCACACCAAAAAAATTACAATTATAAAACACAGTCATTTTATTCAGGGGCTGTGGTTCAGTTGGTAGAGCAGGTCGTCCAATGACTGAAGGGTCAAAGGTTAACGTCCTGGCTCTGTCTGTCCACATGTCCAAGTGTCCTTGGACAAAGACACTGAACCCTGACTTAGTCTCCCAGTAGGACTGACAGAACCTTAGAATACTAAGTTAATAAGTAATGTTTTAATTTAAGTGTACTTTAATAAGCATCTAAATTGAAGTTCTGGAAACTTGTATTTTTTAAAGTTCATCAACTTAAAATAATTGAGGCAATCGATTGCCTTATTTTTTTTTAGTTCTGTTAACTATTCAGATTTACAGTGTGGTTTTGCAGGTTGAAATGAACATAATATGAGTTTCTTATTCTCTTTTCTCTCAGATACAACAGGAATGTATGCACGGCTTTAAAAGACAAACTGATTTAAACGGGTTGCGAAGGTTAAAGTCATGATCAACGGTGACCTCTGACCCCATAATAACATGTGGCAAAAATAGTGAGAAGCATCTGACGAATAAAATGTAATAAAATAGGATCCCAATCAGAGTAACATGTATTAAAATAATAATAATTAATATTGACCAGATGTCTCAGTTTAAAAGACACAATCAAAATGATGTCAGACAAGTGACAAGATGAAAAAAAGCAGACAATTACTTTCTTAGGTTTTAAGATAAAAGTTTGGAACCACTGAGTTATAGGATATAAATTCTATTAAAATAATGGTTTAAAAAAAGACTTTTTGAAATATTACTTATAGGCTGTTTTGGGTAACTGCGTAATTGACAGCACATATGACTATGGTCAAAGTGAGACAACACTGAACAAAATCTGATATGTATCCATGTGTCTCCCCTGAGGCCTGCCCTGTTATCTCTCTCTCTCTCTCTCTCTCTCTCTCTCTCTCTCTCTCTCTCTCTCTCTCTCTCTCTCTCTCTCTCTCTCTCTCTCTCTCTCTGTCTTTCTCTCTCTCTCTCTCTCTCTCTCTCTTTTAACCCAACTGCTCACATCAGATAACCATCCTCCAAGACTCAGATAAGTAAGTAAGTAAATAATTTTTTTTACCCCATCCCCCTAAAGGGGTATTGTTTTTGCTTTTGTTTGTTTGCCTGTCAGTAACTTTATGCAAAAAAACCCAAAAAACTACTGGACCAATTTCTATGAACATTTCAGGAAAGGTGCAAGATCTCATTAAATTTTGGTGAATATAGGTCAAAGGTCAAAGTCACAGTCATCAAAAAGTGTTTTACAGTAAAAAGAGATAGGGCAAATCAGGTAAAAGGTTTAAGAGGGGGGCAGGGCTTGTAACCAGGTTTTATTTATAGAGCACATTTCACAGACAAGGAGTCACAAAGTGCTTTACAGTGAAAAACAATTAAAATACAGTTTAACATCTGCACCATGTTTCTACCAGGGTAAAAAGAAAATGTTCTTCACACATTCACCAAGATAGACAGACAGACAGACAGACAGACAGATAGACAGATAGATAGACAGATAGATAGATAGATAGATAGATAGATAGATAGATAGATAGATAGATAGATAGATAGATAGATAGATAGATAGATAGATAGATAGATAGATAGATAGATAGATAGATAGATAGATAGATAGATAGATAGATAGATAGATAGATAGATAGATAGATAGATAGATACTTTATTAATCTCAAAGGAAATTTGAGATTGCGTTGCTCACATCCATAAAATCCCATTCATAAATGAAAAATGCCAAACAAGATAGAATTGAATAAATAACTACCACGTTAAAAAATAAGTAATGAGTGCAGAGAGGTTGGGGGCTGGGCATAGTTTATTTTTTATGGCATCACATGTCATTTCATATAAAATGTCATGGATGCACTGCAAACTGAAATATTGATGCAGTCAACATGAAATAAAAGCATGATTAAAATATATTAAATAATACTAATATACTGATTTAAAAATTAAAATATAAAAAATATCATCGTTGGATCATCACTGAAGTGGGTTACCTAGCAACAGATGTATAGAGCCACATTACCATGGCTGACAAATGTCATGTGCAGAAACAGACATGACAGCTGAGAGGTTATTCAACTGAAAATGCCAGTGGAGTTTAACAGAAAAGTAAAGAAAGAAAAAGAACAAACTGTATGAGAAGATCTAGAACCTGTGGTTCCCAAAGGGTCAATGTGTTAGTGTAATAATGAAGTTAGTTGACTGTTGACTGTTAATTCAATTAAATGCATTTACAAACATTGTCAATCTAACATGTTTTTACTTGTTCAATCGAGTATATGATAATTTTAATCTCTGAGGCATCAAAGTTGTCCTGCCCTGCAGACTTTTAGACGATAATACTCATGGGAACGCTCCCTTCAATCAGCATTACACCACAATCTGCTAACTGAAACATAACAGATGACTGGCTGACCATGATGTCACATTCAGTTTTCAGTGATGGGAAAAAAAAAAAAAAAAAAAAGAAAATGGGAAGGTTGTTAGGGAGGACTTTTGCTTCAGCTGTGGGTTTGTGACCCAGCATATGAATTCTTAGGTCAAAGGTCAGTGAAAAGCAACAGTTGGTGAGAGAGGGAGACACAACGGCAGAGCGAGCATATGGTGCTGAAACAAACCCCAGGGGAACTTGGTCGTGCTTGGTGGATTCAACTGTCTTTGACTGTGGGAGAACAAAGCTGTGCAGATGCATGTAAGCCGAGATAAACCCTGTTACACACCTAAAAGCTGTGGAGTCATATAGATCTGAAATTATCCTGTTTTATTAACCATTGTTTTTTTTTGTTTTTTTTAATGGTAATGCATCATATTTAACATGTTTGCATTAATGATTATTATGTCACCTCATATGGGCTCCCCAAAACCATAAAGGCCTATTTAATGAAGTTTGATCCTCTGAACCAAAATGTGTCCTTTCATGAATAGTATGTGTCACTTAATTGTTTATTTTTCACTGGATTTACAGTAGTGCAATTTATCTTAATTGTTCCAAAAACTCTGCAGATAATTTTCATCATCTTCCATGAATTTGATCCATGTCACAATTATTACCTCCGCCATGGATGGATTTTGATGAAATTTTCAGGATATGTTGGAAATGTGAACAGGAAGAAGTGATTTCATTTTGGGGGTGATCGGGGTTTGGGGGGGGGTCTACCTTGGTGGAGGTCTGCGCTCTCAGAGTGCTTTTCTAGTTTAATTAATTATGTTTATTTGAGTTAATGAACACTTTTTTATTGAGATTAAAATGGTGAGGGATGACATTTTGAGATGTTATGGCTGAATATCAAAGGTTTTTTCATGTATTTCACTGCTCTACAATTTTTTAAATAAAATATCTGCTTCAGACATTAAATGTGTTAAATCTTACATACTTTAAGGAGATGAATCAGAAAATAAATGACAAAAGTGCTGGTTAGTTTATGTTTTTAATATATATGATGGTGTGTTATTCCACATATATGGTGGTTTATATACATGTATACAATGGATTTGTAAATATTCAACTAGAAAGAACCTGTAAAGTGAATGGATCATAATGTGCAGACAGTGTTTTGAAGGTGGTCAAAGTACTCACATTCTGTACTTAGGTAGAAATACAGCTACTTGTGGGAAAAAATACTAGGGTAAAAGTAGAAGTACTGATTCAACTCAGCTACTTAAGTAAAAGTAAAAAAAAAGTCTCAATTGTAATAAAGTACAAAAGTAAAAAGTAAAACTTTTTTTTTTTTTGCCATGAATGCAATAATAGTTATTTAGGAGAAGGAAAAATCTGAAAAGTTAAACAAAATATCCAAAATAAGGTCTTTAAAGGTGAGTTACTGTGTAGATAATGTGTTTGATCAGGTCATAGTTACTAAGTTTTGTGGATATAGACAGGAAATTTAGGAAAAATGAAAAATAAGTCACAATTGAGATAAAAAGTCATCAGATTAAATAAATAAATTAAATTAAATTAAATTAAAAATTAAAATAAATAAATATATATATATAAAATATATAAAATAAATGCCTAATTTTAAGATAACATTTTAACATTTTAAAATTGTGAAATGAAAAGTCAGTATTAGTACCCCTGCTATATATAAACAGTAAGATGTGTGTATTTATTTTTATCATTTACATTATGTGAGGTTTGTGTATTTGTGCTTTAAAACATAATTAAGGTGAGACAAATAATGTTTATGTCTCTATTACTGCTTTTCCTCTTCTTCTCATTCAGTCATTTGATCCCTGTTTCATTAAATGGAATGAAGTTTGAATTATGTTAACTAACATAATTACTGGTTTAACCATATTCATATTACCTCATATCACTTGGTATAGTTATGCATTTTTGCATTTGTGTCCTCTATTGGGGACAAACATTTGACAGTTTAACTTCAAAAAAATGTTACCCATTATGAAGGACATTCCAAAAATAACTAAATAAATCCAAATAATAAAAAAAATATTTGAAAAACAGTTTCATTATGATGTTTCCAATCAGGATAATTATATAATGTAAATATACATACATAATTTTCTTTTTATTTATTTATTTTTTTTTTTACTTTTCTGGCTTTCAGGATATAATACATCATATTACTTGGAAAATGTAATACCCATAATGCCCTGCTATGTATTTAGTCTCGGTCATGTTAATGTGTTTTTCACTATAAGCAGGTTATCTTACATTACAGTCAAATGTGCACAAACAGATGGAGCCACTGCTTACATTTCAGTATTTTTATTACAACAGTTTCCATTTCTCAAACAACACATCATGTTACCTACAAAAATGCACAGAACTGTGCTAGTATAATATACTGTAGTATACCACAAACTGATACAGTGGCAATGAGACCAATTTACATGACCATACACAACATTATGTGCGAGTACCGTGTGTATGCATTTATAGTTAAGGGGGGTTTCCAACAGCTCACCAGTGTGTAAGTCATGACTGAATTCCCTCTTTACGAGTATTCATGAGACAGGTAAGGCTTAAAACAACAGTGCAGCATCATTCTGGCTGAGTCTCAGCATATCTAACAGCTTATTTCTACTCTGAGTTTCCAAATAAACAAAAGATATCTGTGCATTCTCAATGCATTGTACACAGGTGAGTGTTGAAGGCTGTCCTTAATATACTCTGTAGAGAAAGGAAATGAAGGACAGAGATAGACTGTGTTTTCTAAAAAGGTGGTGACAGGTTCCTAAAAGAGTTGAGATAGATTCTGTACAAACCCATCACCCATCGGAATCACTTAAGTATTTGACAACTCTGTCCATTGCGATTTGCCCACGTGCATACAGATGCTGCGTTGGTTCATTTACTTACAGTAACAGGACCTAAGATTTATTTAGAGGTAGGATCCGTTCCCTGTCACAATCAAAAGCTCTTACCTCAAGTAAACAAATAAAACGACAACACACAAGAGAAAAATAGAAAAATAAAAAATAGAGAATCTGACAGGAGAACAAGAAAAAAAAAACAAAAAAAAAAAAAAAAAAAACTCAAAAACAAACTAAGCCAGTGAGATGCTCTTGGTCCAGTCTGTGTTACATTCACAAGCCACGCCCACACAGTTTCTCTGCCGTAGCACCAGAGTTGTTCCCAGTTTCTATACCTCGACAACACGGAGCCAGTACGTATCACAGTTTCCATAATACTTGAACGTCATCATGAGGAGCAGATGCATAGTTACAGATGCATGTAACAATTGTTTTTTTTTTAACCCATTTTATGAAGTTAATTCAGGCAACATGGTCCCCTTTTTAGCTACTGATGAAATGTTGTATCGTGTCTACATGTTAACAACCTTGATCTTACCATCTGATGACGTTCATACTTGGTTCTGACCAACAACTGAACAGTACTGCAGTTCAGTACTATCACACATAGTTCTGCAAAGACTTGTGATTGTAATGCTCCATCATGTGGCTTAAAACAAGCACATTTGGAAAGTCAGCATTACAGTCATTGACGCAGCAATTAATCCATTTTGTTTAGTTTTTAAAATCTGCCTAAAAAAGTATAAGTAAATCATTTAGCAAGGGATATTAATGGAGTGAAATAATTTACATGATACATTCATTCCTAAAACAGAATTATTTTCTTCAATTGATATTTGTGGTACATCTGACTGAGAGAAAATAGGATTGGTGGAAACTGGTTTGAATGTTTTTTCCAACAATGTCAAATTACTTCATTTTAAAAAAATAAAAATGCATATATTACAATTTTGAAGAAACATTTGATACGTTTTCTTAATTTCTATAGAATTAAAAAATATCCTATGTGGACTGTGGTTTGAAGTCTCAAAATTGGGATTTCTAAACCCTGTTTGTTCCTCCACTAGATGTATTTGTATTTTTTTTTAAATTTATTTTTAAAAATACGCTGCCAAACTCCAAGACACTAACTGTGATGATACTGGCTGCTTTATAGCACCCACAATGTACCCATAGTATCCATGCTTTAAGGCCGACATGGACCTATAACAGTTGGAGGTTACACTAAAAAGAGTAGGTCCAGTTTTTAGTTAACAGACTAATGTGACTTTTTTCCTTTTGCGTATCACTGCCTTTAAAATCTAAACATACAAAGTACTTTTTAAGCTGAATGTATTTGGCTTCATTTTAAAATATCTACTGTGGATATAGCATCTGGTAGAAAATAAATAAAATATAAAGTTAAGTTAAAAGAATAGCTTGCACTAAGCATCAGATTGTCACTATATGTTACAACCAGAATATATGTAACTGAATATTGTGTTGAGTCTAAACATTTGTCTACATATAGAACTACTGAGGTACACTGAGAACAAGTCTCAAAAAGTGGGATAAAAACTATTTTTTTTAAAAAGCGGGGTCATTGCATTTTGACCTGGCTTATGTGATCCAACTAGCACCACAACCACCACTACATACTGTCGCTCTAAATGAGAAAACAAAGGGGTTCCTGCAGTTCCGTTTGAACAATGTAATGTGGCAAATGTGGGGATGTTTGTTGTGAAATGTTGAAATCATTAACAACATCATATTTGTCAAAACAGTAAAGTATCTTTTTAAATATATTTAAAGATATTCAACTTATGCTCATAGCATACTTGGTTTATCTTTTTTTAGAATAGCTACCTATGAGGCAGTAAAGCTTTGTCTCTGACAAAGAGGATCTGAAACAATTAAACAAAAAATAAAGGTCAAAGGTCACCCATCACACAGGTCGGGTCCATATTATTTCAGAGGCATGTGTATGCTGGTAGGAGAACAATATGCAGGTCTGCATTAATACAAAGACTCGCATATAGCACTACTGCCCCCTGTATGGTAATGCCAGGAACAGCAACAACAGTCCTGAACCCACCCACACACACATGAAAAAAACATCAGCAACAACACACCAGCAGCACACACATCCTCTGAACCATTACAATGGCAACAAAGAGTTCTGCTCCAATTAATGTTGTGTGTCTGCGTGTTTATGTGGCTGGGCGAGCACTCCACTGTCACACCCACAATATGTCTGTCTGTGTGTATCATGAAGGTCCACAGCTGGTCATGGGTGTCCCTCCTGTCCCTCTGCTGGCAGTGTTTGTTCAGGAGCCAGAGTCCGGCTCAGGCTGTGTCTCCTGTGATTGGCTCGGGGTGTTTTGGCCCTCTTGGCTCAGCTCTTCGCCCATTTCACCCAAGTCCATGTCTGGCAAATCCTGCTCGACAGGTGATGGTAATGCATCCTCACAGTACATGCACTCCTACACACAAACACAAACATATGTATGGATTAGTTCAAGTGTTTCTAACAACCATATCAGTGACTGCAAGCAACAAAATCAAGAATATATAAAACGTGATCGAAACAAACAAACAAAAAAAATTATTTCTATAGCATAACCCTAAATAAATGCTGCATACCAGAGAAGGTGGTGGTTACACAAAGCTTTCAGATCTCCAACTTTTACTTTAACACTTTCACATTAGTTTTGCTCCTAAGACAATGACAATGTTCTCACCTTTACATTAATAGCCGCAGGTAGACCCCCCCTCCTCATCCATGGGTGTTCCTCCACTAGCTCCCGTCGCTGGTCTGATGTGAAGTGTGGCTGGCTCTTCTGCATATGTCTCAGTCTCTCCTTGTCTTCCCGCAGAACTTTCTGAATATCCCTGAAAAGCAGAAACCAGATAGTTGACAGATTAACATCAAACACTGAGCTGGTAAAGGTATTACAGAAAGTTTTGCTAAATGTAATTCAATTCCTTGGCTGGCTTACCGAGATGGCATCTGATATGTCATCATGACCTTATCATCAGTGTTCGCCATCAGTAGCCAGAGGGGCTCCTGGCGGACATATTTGATGAAATGCTCTTCATCCCCTTGGGTGGAGGCTTTGGTCTGTGACTGGCTGCCATCAGAGACTCCTCCCCCCCTCATCTTGGCTTTGACCTTTGCTTTGGGGTCGTGTTCCAATGAATCTATGCTGCCAAAGTATTTGCTGGTGTTGCTACTTCCTGTGTAGAATTTTAGGGAAACAGAGGTAAAGGTATTAAAAAGGCACTAAAAAAAACCCCACAGAGCAGAATGACCTGATGATCTACTTTACAAAGGAGTACTTTTTAGTCCACTAATATTCATTTTAAAGGTAGTGTTACATCACAGCTAGGTCTATGATACATAAATCATTTTCAACATCTTTCCTCTACTGACCTGTTCTGCTGCCGGATGCTCCACTAGCGGATGTACCACAGCCATTACACCCTAACCCTGAGCCTGAACCAGATCGAGAGCCAGACCCTGAGCCCATGGAGCCAGAGGTGGCTGATCCAGTCCCCGAGTGGGAGTCCTCCTGCTCCTGTAGCAGGATATCCAGCAGATCACAGGATGAGGAGTTTCCATCACTGTGAACCCCATCCCCTGGAGAATCCACCTGACAAACAAGGCAACAAACAGTCAGAAATTAACACAAACATTTCACTGACACATTGAAACAGGCTTTAAGTGTTGCTGTGTGTGTGTGGCTTCTTCTTTTGAAAATATTTTCAATATACCAGCTTACAATAGTATTCAGTCTAGAAATGACCAAAAATCAAGATCTGATATGTAATTTACATTGAAAATGTGTTTAATTAAAATGTTTTATTATCTTGTCATATTTCTCTTGCTATATGAGACCTCTTTAATTACTTTGTAAAGCAATTAGGGTGAGTCAATCATTTTAAGACATAATAGTATGCTTCTATCACTCTGTTCTCTCACCTGTTGGTGACTTTCAGGTTTGGCTGTAGCTCCATTCTTCTGGTCTCCTGTTGGTCCTGATGTTCCAAAAGTATTGTTACCCTGGACTCCACTGAGGGCCGCTGTGCTGTCCTGGCGTTCCACAGAACGCTGTCCCTCTTCCATGCTTAGTAGATTGAGCTGCAGTGGCGAGCTGCACCGTGACTCAAACAGCGGTGGTGACGTGGTGGGCTCCCGTGCCCCAGAGGCAGGGGTGGAGGAGCGTGATGCCGCTCCCTCTCGAGGCTCCACGGCTGGAGCCTTGGTAGTCTCAGGGCCTAGGCTGTAGGGGAAAGGCTGAGGTGGGTAGGGGGCTTGAGTCACAAACGGTGTGTGTTGGACTGGGAAAGAAGGCTGGGCTGCAAAGGGCTGCTGGGTAGTGTAGGCAGTCTGAGGGGCCTGGAAAGGCTGCTGGGTGGTATATGTGGTCTGAGCAGCTTGGAATGGCTGCTGGGGGGTAAAGGCCGTCTGCACAGGAAACGGTGGTTGGCTGTTGTAGGGTGGCTGTGTTTGCATGGAGTAGGCTGGCTGTGGTGCCTGAAAGGGCTGCTGGGTAGTGTATGCAGGTTGTGGCTGAGTTTGTTCAGGGAAAAATGGAGGTCTAGGAGCAGCACTCAGCTGTCCTATCTGACTTATTTGGGGGAAGAGGTAATTTGGCAGCACTAAAGCTACCACAGGTGTTACAATGGGTGCAGGGAATGGAGTGGCAGTAGGCGGGGCTTGGGTACTCTGTCCCTCTCCAAAACCAGTGGACAGGGAGGGGTCAGGGCGGGAGGCCTGAGCTGGTGCAGTGGGTGCTGGGGGGTAGAGTGGGTATGCAGGCACCATGGTTGGGTAAGAAACATTAAAAGCAGACTGTGATGCTTCTGATGGGGACCACGAAGTTTGGTTGAGGCCCTGAAGTGGGGGGCGAGGTTTTCGGTTTGACACAGCACTGTCTGATGAATCAGGATGCTTCATGCGTGGCTTCTTGGACTTCCTGTTGCGGTTGCCCTTCTTGGCAGCCGTCTCTGGCCTGGTGGTGCCTTGTTTGACAGCTCCGCGTAACCCAGATGATTCTGAACAATGACACAAAAAGTCAGTGAAGTATTTTTGAGATCTGAAAACCAAGACAAACTTGGTTTGATTTGGAAAAAAATTGGTTTCTTCTTCAGGAAACTTCACTCAGGAAGTATAAAAACATATATTATTTTTAATCCAATCACTTATTTGTGTTTCTCTTGGTTTGCTAGACTTGTTTTTTGAAGATAACCACATAGAAAGATATTATAATGAATAGACCATTCCATATCCCTTCACACTCAGTTCTTGCTATGAACATTTTGGATAAAAACTTCATGTACATGGGGCCTTACTAAGCATTAATAAAAAAAAAAAGTTGATTGTTTATTTATTTCTGTTCTACAGTTCTTTGTTGTGTACAATAAACTTGTTCAACAATGTAGGTATTTGAAAATAAGTGTTGTGATCTTCCTCCATATGTTGTTATGTTTATATGAATATATTCCACACATATTAATCTTCAGGTCAATGGGCAGATATTACTTGACAATTTCTTACTTTTCTAAACTGAGCATTTTTTTACAAGATAAACCTTGGTTTAGGATTTTACAAGGAAATATGAATATAGTGGATAAAAGCATATTTTCTTGAAAAAAATCAATGGCGTGACTTGAAATTATTTTAAACCAAGGAACACCTTCTGTGGCACATTCTTTACCTTCAGCATGAGCTGGACCGATGTACTTGTGCAGATATGTGGAACAGTCCTTCTGGAAAGACCTAGCATTGCGGAGCTCTCGGCAGCGGTTGAGGAACGCCTGCTCTTCCTTTTGGGTGTGTGCTGCCAACACCTGCTTGGTCAGTCCAAGTCTTTTGTAGGCCTCTTTCTCCTGGCTGGGTGGAGACACCACACTAACGGGCAGAATGGGGGGTGCCGGACTTTCTGCCACATCCTCAATAATTTCTGTTGATCAAACATCAAGACAAAACATCAGTCAAGAGGCTGGTGCTGCACCAGTCTGTTACTAAGGTACTCTAAGAATTACAACTAGTAATAATAGTCTTAACTCCTAATTTTAAAAAATAATCTGACTGAGAAACTCACCAGACTCTGGCTGAGGTTTCTTGTCTCCCACATGGACGATGGTGCTGCTGTAGCTGCACTGTGAGGTGATAGACACTACGCTCTCTGCTTTGCTAGGCAATGTGAGAGGTGCCAAGGGGCCTCCCACCACTGCAGCCCCTGATGGAGGCTTTTTAGGTGCTTTCATGTTTGATAAGCCTGGCTGGGTGTCAAGCATCAAAGGATCTGTATGGGCAGAGGAACCATCCATCAGAAAATAACTAATGCTGACTTTCAAATCCCGACAACCAAAATGGTGTTAGCTAAGCATTTCAGCAGTTTCAGAAATAATCTGAGAACATTCTAATAGGAAGCACATTTTACACGGACAGGAGGAAGACATTGCCAAGTTCAACTGCACAACAGCTGCTGACAGAGACAAGTAATTCAGAATCCATGTTAAATTAAAAACTATAGGAGTCAAGTCTTAAGTTTTCTTTCAGGCAGGTTCATGTGCCAAGAGCATGACAAATCAGCAAAGGATAATGATCAGAGGCTATCAGTTAGCAAATGTGTGTATAGTTGTTTGCAAATGTTAAAACACTGAAGTACTGTGGACACTTAAGTGTGGAAATTTTAAAACAAAAACTATTTAGACTTATAGTCTAATCTAGTATCCAAGCATAATTCTTTAAGACTAGATAAGCCTTAACAGTGGTTTTCTAACTCACAGTATTCTACTTATAGATTTACTGTACAGATCACATTTTCATCTTTGTCTGTGATTTTGTTTTTACCAAACGCAAGTGGTTTTGTGTCACATTTTTCTAAAAGTTCTTAGGGCTGATGTACCCATGGTTGTAAATCATTGCCTTAGTGTTGAGGAGAAGTGCAATACATTGGATCGTATGCAATGTAAGATTGAGTTTGTACAGATGTAAGATGTGAACATACCTGTGTTTGTATCTTGTGACCCCTGCATACCCTCTTCTGAAACCTTCTTGCCATCATCGGAATTGGATGAAGTGGTGTTTGAGGAGAATTGGTACTTCCGCTTCACAGTGATGGGAATGTTACAACTCTCCAGATACCTGAGAGGCAGAAAAAGCACATGCTAGAGACTGCATATTTTTTTTGTTTACAACCTTCTGCCTTCATTTTTTCCGACCAGTGTCATTCATTTACCTGATGACACTGTCAAGGCAGCTGATCTGCTGATAGGAGCAGACAGTCTGGTCTTTGTAGGTGAGGTCCTCCATGCTGGCTACAGTACTGTCTCTAGCCAGCAGAGATGGCGTCGAGTCCTTCAAACGCACTGCTGGACATCGGGAAGCTGCTGTGTAATGTTAAATAACACACAAAGGGGGAAAATGTCATATTGATAATTAGAAGTGATGACTACTTTCAGATTATTTATTTTATTATTTATTTATTGTTTTTTAAATGTTATTATAGTTCTTGTTGCATTTATAGGTGCTGGTTGTATAATTTATGATATTAAAGTGTCAGTTGTGTTGAACTGGACTCACAGTCAGTGGTCTTCTTCTGCTCTGGCTTGGATGACGGTGGTGAGGGGGAGGGAGAGCGTTGGCCAACTTGGGAATCTTGGTTCTTGAGCATGTGGACCCCTTTGCAAATTTCCTGGAACGTCCTCGGGGGCTTAGCCTTGCCTGTCTCCTCAGTTGCATTTCCTGTACCATTTCCATTGCTCTCACTCGATGAATTGATGCTCACTAGTTGTTCGTGAGAGCCGTTGCTGCCATGGCTACCGTAACCACTGGAGCCCATGTTATGGACCGGCTGAAAAGAAAAATGCTCTTAGAAAAACTGAAAACATTTGAATACATATGAATATGTCATGAATGGATTTGTACACATACCTGGAGTAGCAGCCTATGGATCTGTTCACTGATCTCCTGGATGTCCGAGTCCATGAGTTTACCACCGTGGAAAGCCGGTGCTGCAAAAACATCTTCATTCACAGGCCCCCTGAAATAAATACAGCAAATCCACATTTAACAACTCATTTCAGTAACAGATAATATCACTATTTCAAGACTAATCGCAAAAACTATCATTATGTGGTGAAGATCTTTAGCTCCATTGGATCAGGTTTTATAATAACTATACATGTCCAACAGGAACTATAAATACACAATTGCATTTGTCTATACTCACATTCTGACTTTATGTCTGCCGATGACGAAGGACACTTTGCGGCTCCAGGGGTTGACAAAGCTCGACCAGCTAGTGTCGATGGTGATGTACTCGCCATTTCTTGCGCAGAAACGGATGGAGGAGTGGTCAAATGGCTGACCAGCACACTGCAGAACTGTTGGAATCAGGAAAAAAAAACCATTAATGTCATTCATTTCTTTAGTCTCTTTTTCTTTCTGTAATATGTTTAATGGGTGGAAACTGAAAACAAACAGTAACTATAATATACAGTAATGTAATTTTAATATTGAGTGTAGTTGGAGTTACTTGAGAAAGTGAATGAAAGGGGTTTCTTACTCTTGCGATGCACAGCCAACATCAGGGGTCGGTCACTTGGGTGAAGGTTGAGCAGCACAGGGGTTCCAATCAGGTCCTGCGGGAGGTACCCCAAGAGAGGAACAGCCCTAATAGAGGAAGAGTAGAAAAATGTTACAGATATGAACCATTCTAGTAAAAAAAAAAATCAAGCAAATTCTTTAGTTTGTTATGTATATATAACTTTAATGATTCAGTGCTGAGTTCTTACATTAACGGCAAACTGAAACAGAATCACTCACCTCTCATCCACATCCTGGAACACACAGTTAGGGGTGTGTGTTGTTGTAAAGATACGTTTGTCAGGAGGAATCCTGGGTGCTGTAGATGGACAAAACAAACGATATTTGACAATATGAACCGACACTGATATAAACTGATACCTACTTATAATCATTAGTGTTTGAATTATTAGTTTTTACCAGCAAACAGACACGGGAAAAATAAAATCTCAATATCACTATAACAAAATCTATGAGCTTTATAAAATATAATTTGGGTAAAAAGACTTTCTAACAGGGTTCATATTAAAGAGATTCTCCAGCATTTTAAGACTTTCATAAAGCTGGATGACTCATGTGAAATAAAAACCCAAGAATCCTTATAAATTACTGCTGGGAGGTTGGGATCATCTCTGATGTGGTGAAAAACACAGAGTCCAAAACAGCTGTTCTTTGTGTTTTGAACCATTTCTGGGGTATGAGTGTATTTTTGCCAATAAACAATAAACCCTTTGTTTCAGAAGTTGCCAGAATAAGAGCTCAGTTATTGTGTATAAAAGAGCTCATGCTAACACTATAATCAGATTTAAGTAACTAATTTTGGATTCAATCTTTTTCATGGGGTCAGGCAATCATTCATTACTTAAGATGATTTCACAAACCCTACATTTACATTGGTCATCTCGTTGACTAAATGTAAAAGATACCTTCCTGGTACCTAGTAGCATCTTGTCTTCATCTTGTATCAAGTAGTAAATCTTTCACATGGTTTGCTAACAAGCTGTATTTAGTAGCCTTTTTGAGCTTGACACAAAGGGATTGAAAAGGATAAAGATTCTTCTAAACAATAAATAAATCAGATAAAAATAAAGAAAACAGTTATACTGTAGGTATATACTGTCTTAGATTTCATACTGTAAATGTTGTGTTCTAAGAATCAGCCAAGATAAGACCTACTAAAAGCCTCTAAACACCAAGACAGGACATTCCTGTGCTTCTATTATTGTCTTCTTTAACCTGGGATACACTGGGCCACCACCCGTAACCAAAGGAGAGGAAATAATGCTATCCCATAATGTACTGTGGCAACTGGTGCAACTATAATCTGACTGGATTTTACATAAATTACTACTATAACAAATCAGACCTGTATTTTCCATTTTAAGCCACAATTTGTTATTATGCTGAAATGTTATGAATGTCAAACCAAACCTATGCTTTGAGTGGTGTTATACTGCCATCTTAGGAACCTTGTAAATGTTTTTGCTACTTCAGTCACAAAATGTATTTGACTTTGCATCAAATGCAATGGATTTTTATAAGGGTGAAAAATGTAGGCAAATTAGGCAATGATAAGTAGATCTGTGGGTTAAAATATCATTGCAAATTTAGGCAGATGATGTGAATTCATGAATGATTGTATTCATAGCACCAGTTGTGTTGACCTAATTTACAACGTGAAGCTTTATTCATTATTTTCATACAATAGCACGAATTGGAATTCATACTGACTAATATCTTTGGTCTTTGAGTACGAAGTATGAGTGACTGATAGTAAATATCCCTTTCTTTATTTCTCTTACAGCCTTGGTTATGGAGATATGCTTCTATTTGAGTTCCCCATCTTTGTCATCTTCATTAAACATTGTACTTTCATGTAAAATATTTTTGTTGAGGTCAAGGAAATGTGGAAAAACTAGGAGAATATAGGTCACTTATGGACTAGTCTACAGCAGTTATGTGTGTTTGTGGTCACAGGTCTTACCTTCATAACCAGAGTGCACCCTCTCAGCCAGTAGAAGGCAGCAGAACTGTTCCTCGGCCAACTCTGCATCCTGGACCTTCATCAGGTATGGAGTCATTCGGAAAGGATAGTACTGGAGATCCCCTTCACGCTCCTTACCACCACTATAAAATAAACCGACAATTAATGATTTATTCAATTAAATATATTTTAGTTTGACTGTTAATCACTCATACATGCATATCTGTAACAATATTTCTAATCCCCAACTGAGCCACTAGATGGTGATAAAGATCAAAAGCTTACAAATGCTGACTTCCTCCTTTCTCCCAGAGGTTCTTTTCCTCTTATATCACTAATCCTTTGTTGACTCAGAGCTTGTTTGAGCATGAATGTGTGGATCAGATGAGACTGGATGCTGTTACTCACCTGATGCGGCAAAAGAAGGACTTCTCCTGCATGCACTCCGTAGGTGACGACTCTGTAAAAGACAAAAGAGGACAGGATGAATGTATCATCTAATGGATCCCACTCACTCTCTAAAAGGTCCAGGAGCTCAAAAACAGGAGACAAAAGCATGATAATCTTGTTCTAAAAACAGAACCAAGTGCTGCACAAAGTTTAATGAATCAATACTCATTAAAGATACAAGGAAAAGGTTCAAATTAGTGTTGGGTGATACACCAGATACACTGCATGTTGGATATTTATCCTAAATTGTTTGCCACTGTAAGTATTATAGTGTGTATATATCGAGACAGGACCCCTATTAACCTGTGCGTACACTTCTGACTAGTATCTGATTAATCAGAACTAGCTTTATTTATAAAGGTTAAAGTTGCTGTCATCTATTTATTGTCTAGTTTTGTTTTAACCATATTGCATTTAGACTTTAGTAAGAAACTTAGACATCACTGAACTAAATCAAAACTATAACCAGCAAAAAAAAAAAACCCCTAAAGATAGTGGATTTAAAACATGGGGTTGAATCACAAAATTCTTTAAAATAAGTGCAGATGGATTTAATATATCAGCATCTCAAAGCCTGTGACTGCTCTAATATGTGATTATGTCTTCAGAGGTAGAGCAGGTGTGAAGCCATCAATGTGCAAATGGGCATATTAATGAAATATGTGTTATGTGTGTGTGAGCATGTGAGTGTGTGGGCGCTTCATGTGAAGGAAATAGATGCAGGTGGTTTGGGTCATGCTCCATGTGCATTTACCACGTGCCCTTTTTTGGTGCCTATGATCCCAGTTCATGTCTGCAACCTCAGGAGACCCATACTGATGCATGTAATTCAACACAATAATCCTACTGATAAAATTAGAGTAAAAATCTCTATTGGATGTCTTCAATCAGGTGACAGGCTCAAAGGCCAAGGTCAGATCCAGCTTTGACACAAGTTCTGGTCAATTTGGACACAGCATCATATTTAGTGTTTTCAAGGCAGCCATGAATTTCTAAATATATTACACATGCCTTAATTATATGCTGTGTTATCTGGAAACATTAGAATGACATGGATTATTCAGTGGAAATCTATGTACATATCTGAAATGCTTGGAGATTCATGTTGTGCAAGAAAACAAAGAAAACATATTGACTGGTTGACAGTGTCTGTGTATATTAACAGGAAAGAAAAAATCCATTTCAAAATTTACTGCTTGTTTTTGAGCAGCATAGTGAATTATTCAGGGGGTCCCATAAGTCTTCAAACATAGGAGACATAATACATTCCATACATGTACATACTAAGATGTATTTCTTTATATTTCAGATAACTAAAAATATGCATTTGAATAAAGAGCAACAAATTGAAATGTCAGTCATATTATATAAATAAAAATGGTTTATGTAAAGAAACATTTATTTTTCCTATGTATGGAGACTCATGGGACACCCTGTACATTACAAAGAAATATGATAAATCCAGTCTGTTAAATATATGAAAGCATGAGTAACATGTTTAAGCTATAATATGAGCTTATTTCATTTGCATATAGAAAGGAGCAGTGAGATCTCATAACAAAGGATCAAACAAAATGTGAGAATGCATTTTAAAGCAGATGTGAAGGGACCCTGAGCTGTCCACTGGTGATCAGATGTTATAAGATGCACATTAATCCCAAATCTGAACAAAACTAAAAACATAAGTCAAAGAGTGTCTTCAGAATGGTACCTGCTCCTGTGCACATGCTCCATGAGGGCAGGCGATAAGGCGTAGTGAAGCTATAGAACACACTGACGTCCTGAGGCGTCAGGAACTCCACAAACTTTGCATTGTTGAACACCTCTCGCTTGCAGTTCAGGATGGAAGCTGCCTGATCAGAGATATACACAATCTTTCCAGTGATGAGAGAGACAGCTACAGCAAAAATATCCTGTAAGTAAAAACAGAACAATGCATCGAGTCAGGTTCCTTTACATTTTAAGATGTTAGAAAAACAAACATGTTGCAATGTGTTTAAAAGTCATCTTCAATTTGAACACTAACACCCCTCCACCACCACCGCCACCTATATAAACTTAAGTTTTGTGAGTGGAAAAAATAAGCTGTATTATGGACAGGTATCCACTCAAATCACTAACAATACCTTATTATGGCTTTCACAAGTCAAAAACAATTACAATGAATGTACTGTCAAAGTAGTATTTCGACTTTTGAAAACTAATGGATTATTATACAACTGTAAGAGCCAATAATGAATGTTAAAGAAAGGAAGGCACCGTAAAACCACAACAATGAAGATTTTCTGTTGAGCGGTTTTAATGGACTTGCACAGTCATGGAACTTTAAGATATTCATCTACTCCAAGATCAACCTAATGCCTATTAGTGTGAAACAGAAGCTTTAAGTTATGTTAACTCTCACTTAGCAAATTAAGACAAAGCAAGTTTGACTTCGCTGTCCCAGAGTTTTATTTGTCACATCCAGCATAAAAAAATATTTGTATTCAGTGGGCACAGAAACTATGATGACCAGGGTAACCACTGATGCTCCTATGTTCCTAGTGTTACAGGAGGGTTATGAGAAGCTGTTCCAGTAGGTCGCCTATTGTAGTATCTCTTAATGTCTGTTTTTTTTCTTTACAGTTATTATTACTGTATATTTTTATTTATATTACTGCATATATAGCTAGTGTTTTGCACTTTATCTCCTGCTTATTCTGTATATGCTGCAACCAGTAATTTCCCATCCAAAAATTTTAAAAGTATTTCTTATTGACATCCAATTCAGTCTGACAATGAACCAGGATATCTAGTATTGCTAAAAACAATTATGTGCAAAAAAAATTACTAGCTTGACTCAATATGTTTTAAGAAATTATTTTGCATGTTTAATTTGTGAAGAAAAAAAAACTTGCTAATGTAATAATGATAGCAATGCCTCCAAATGTTTTTACAGTAAAACTTATCCAATGTTGAAGTTACACATAAAGGTACTTACATTGTTTTTGAGGGTATATTCAGAAGTGATGCTGTTGATTTCTTCGATGGTATAGGATGAAACATCAAAACCAGGTGGTTGACTGTCATTTATCATCAGCATTTGATAATATTCCTCATTAGCTGCAAAGCCCAGAAAACACAGATCAACATGCAGAACAACTCAAACAGGGCAGTGATGAAGATACATTTCAAGGGAGCTCACTACGTTACAGAAATATGACAGAACCCATTTGTTAACATGGTTTCCATTCAAAACAAGTACATGATAAAAATCGCACAACTGACTTTATCAAAATGCAGATTTAATTCTGCCACATAAAAGAAATGTATTTAACCTTATAGCGTAGTTGTCTCCGTCATATATTTAGCCACTTGTAGAGGTGTGAGAAAATGCTGAAAAAATAAATCGTCAGCTGAAGCGATCCTTACCTTTCACCTGTTTGACACACCGCAGGGCATACTTCAGCGTGCTGACCGTGCTGGACTTTCCCTTGCTCCTCTTTTCCGATGGCAGATACATCTTCAGCTCCTTCAGGGTCTTGAAGAGCTCCTTCTGTGTCTTTGCCTTGGCTGACTGTTCACTGCTGCGGGGTGAACATGAGACAGATACACGTGTGTCAGAATGACAAGGTCTCACCAAAGGTGTCACAATCTGGGAAGCTTAGGTCCTCCACATGGAAAGCAAAACAAGACGGGTGACTATGAAAGACAGGATTAGGATGGGACCTCTGTGGGTCTGACTTCAGAGGTTTAACTCAGTGCTCCTGCATCAGCGTCCTGCCTTTCCCAAACTGAAGAGTCACTTCACCCAATGATTTGTGGACTATTTATTGTTTTGTAGCATATTTTACTATGCACTGTATTGCTATAAGATGAATTCAGGTTATTGGGGAAGTGAAGAAGGGGTAGGATTAAATAAGATTATGCTTCATCCTACTCCTTTTCGGACATGTCATTGTGTATTATTATTATTATTATTATTATTATTATTATTATTATTATTATTATTATTATTATTATTATTATTATTATTATTATTATTATTATTATTATTATTATTATTATTATTATTATTATTATTATTGTATTGATTGTTGTTGCACTTTGCACATGTTCAAAATAAATCATTAAAATCAAATCAAATCAATTACAATAACAATAACATTATACCTCAAGTAATAAAAAGTAAGGACAGTGAGGAAAATTAAAACTATTTAATTTGACTTGTCTTTCACTGTAGACAATATGAACACAGCACATTTCATAATTTGTCTGGTCAATTTCCTTTTATTTCTATTAATATTTCTCATGTTAAGGCCTTTGTAATGGAGTAATATGTGAATTAAAGCGCTTTTCAATCTGCTGGTCTGTTCTGCTTTGATGCTGTGTGCAATGCTCCCTCTTCTCGTGACATTTGATGTCAGAACACAATCATGCTCCCTGAGGTAACACTGAGTGTGATTTACATGACTCTCTCATTCCCAATCCTATGATGTCACAATTACAAGGGATGTTTTATAAAAAAAAAATTGGCTTCACCAAAACAATTTGATATGCAGCAACAGAAGAGAAGCCTCAATGTGTATTTATGTGAGCATGTGTTCAATGATTAAAAACCTTAAAAATAACATCTTTGGAAAAATTTTAAAGTTTTATCTCTGTGCTTATAGGAGACTTTCATAAAATGTTGTTTTGAGAATTAAAAAGTTAATCAAGTTTATATATATATATATATATATATATACACACACACAGACTCGGGATATTCATGTAATGTTGTTAGTTTCTGTAAATTGGCTACAGTCTGGTTTCTACCAGCTCGATATGTAGCGTGTCATGAGATAACATTCATGACTTGGTACTATACTATAAATAAAATTTGATTTGATTTAAATTTTATAGCAACTCGTCACATAGTTACATAGATTTGTGTCATGAGGGGAGAGCAAATCAGTAGAAATTCCCAAAAAAGGAATGGAAACAAAGTGGCACTTTTCTGAAGAATGTTCGATGTGGCAGTGATATACTAACCTGCAGCCACTAGTTGAAGGGTTGTCCTGCTCAGAGCTCATTAGACTGAAGGCATTGGAGCTGCTCGGTGGTGATGGGCTGTGAGAGTTGGAGCTGTAGTAAAAAACAACGAAGAATGTTATTGAAGAGGGCTCACAAAGACCATAGGAGAGAATATCATGAAAAGAAAATCTAAACAAAAGGTTCGACAAAACATAATATGTAAGTCAAGGACTTAGAACACCATAAACATCTGCATCTATGTTACAAAGAGAGGGTCAAATCCTTTTTTTGTTTTTGTTTCACATTTGTTATCTAAAAATAAGTCAGAAGGCTCAGGACCAGGTGGTATATTGCAGAGTAAAAATGACTATTTTTCAACATTCAGATGATTCAGATTGGAAAAACAAAAAAAACAACTGTTCATTTTCTCTATGAAAAGGTTAAAAAGATTACAAGAAGCAAAACATGTTCTTTTAAGTTCTATTAAAATCTTAACTGGTTTGAAATTTTAATAAAATGTGGTAAAATGAGGAACAACAGGCAATTGAATGTCCTTAAAATTAAAATCCATGAAGAAAACCAGCACCCACTATGAAAGGAAGCAAGCGACAGCCAAAGACAATGGAAAAACTGTTACTTTTCTAAAATTCACAAATCTTCCCACTTCCTGATGGCATTCCCTCCACATTCCACATTCCTCTCACTTTCATCTGTTCCAAAGTCACCGCACAGATGCAAGAAAAGCCTCCAGAAGGAAAGGGGATTTACAAAACCTGCACACTCTTAGCAATTCAACTTTTGAAGGCTTTATTACAAGCCTGGTTTTGATAAACAGAGGTGGCAAAAGCACACACATTCTGTACTTAAGTAGAAATACAGCTACTAGTGTGAAAAAAACATTCTCATAAAAAGAGAAGCACTGATTAAACTCCTTTACTTAAATATAAGTTAAAAAAAAAAGGATAACTTTTCATTGGTAATAAAGTACAAAAGTAAAAAACTAAAGATGCATTTTTCATTTCCATGAATGAAATAATACTTATTTCATTGTGTAAAATCATAAAATTTTCTGGATGGTTAAAAAAAAAAGGTATATATTTTACATATTGTCACATCCATTTAGTTTGAAAAAGTAAGAAGACTATTCTGAGAATGTAAGGAGTATAAAGTACAGATATGTATGCCAAAAACTGAGGAGTAAAAGTAAAAAGGCAGAAAATAAATACTCAGGTGAAGTACAGATACTTAAAAAAAAAATCAATGAAAGTACAGTAACCAAGTACTTATATTTAGTTACTTCCTACCTCTGTTGATAGATAATATATTCATTCAAAATGTAATTTTTCCTGTCACACTAATAATATAGCCAAGTAGTCAAGGCTCCTGGAGTACAACAAACTGTAGCACTGAAACTATCTACTGGAGACAACACAATAACTGTAAATATTAGACTGATTAAGGTTCTCTGTTTTCAATGCTAGGTTAGTCTGTTTAATAGCGACAAAAGGTACAAATAAAGTACTCACAAGTGCCAGGAAAATCAAGATGAAAGACCTAACAGTGAATTTATGGGAGGACATCCTGCTCATAACTACAGTCTAATTATCAATTCAACATGGTTATTGACTCATAATGTAGCTTGTACCCATCAGGGAGGGGCATCATTTGTGTTCATACATAAAGGAAGGAAAACGTTTACCAAATGCTACACAGGATTAGTATAATTGTGTAAGATTAGTCATCAGATATTAAAGTCATTTTCCAATAAATTAGATGATCTAAGTAGTGTTAATAATGCCTACTTAACACATTCACTGCCAGGTGAATGAGACGAGAATATTGACTCAGAATATAGTCATTATAAAATATTATATATATATATGATACTATATTATATTATATGATGTTATAATATCACATAATATACTATAATAAAAGACTTTAAGACTACATAAGTATGGCACCCATCACAATAAAGTCTAGACTGTTCATTTGGATTTGAATTGACACCAAAACATGTTAATGGCAGTGAATGAGTTAATATATGAGTTACCATGCGAAGGACAAATACTTCCAAACCTGAAATGAACTGAATACATGGAGCTGCTTAAGACTGCAGCTTTAAAAACTCTAAATTACATTGAAGTCCTCAACTACTGATGCCAAAATATAACCTCAACAAAGCACAGGGTAAATCAACTAACCAGTTAAAATGCAGTTTTGACAGTTTTAATATTCACTGGGACAAATATTAAATCCAAGGAAAATAACCATCAGTCTCATGTGTATCAATAATGTTATTGTAAATGTCACATACTGTATAAAACACAAACCAGGCCTTAAATTTATTTCAGCAACATTAACAAAACAGTAGATACTTTATTCTTCCCTGGTGATTAAACCATTGAATCACAATATACCTGCTTAATATGATGGGTGTATTTTCTCACAAAGAGCAGCCAAACACATTTCCACTTATCCTTTACATTCAACTACTGTCATTTATCAACACTGAACTAAGACTCGTGCTTACATTTGATCCTATTTATGAAGTGAAAGGATGGATCTAATCTAACAGATATTATAATGATAAGTACAGTCTTTTGGAGACAAATAGATGGTTTAAATTTAACAACATCATCATCTTCATCAAACTGAACCTAATGGGAGCCATCTTTAGTTTTGATTTTCAGTGCAGATAGCAAGTTTCCTGAGTTTCTCAGGTGTGTGTGAAGCAAACTGACCTCATTCTGCCAGCACATTCCTGTGCAAAATATAATCAACCAGTCACTTGTGAAACCAGACATTATCTCAGTTCTATACACAAATATTTCCAGGGACAACTCAAGAGTTTAAGTTAAATGTATTGCAAATTGACACCACCTGTTCTTTTACTTCTCTCAAATACTAACTACCTGCGGTTAATGATAGTATGTCACGAGGGTTACCTGGTTTACAGCAATCTAGATTTCAGCCTTTATCATACTATATACAACGTAAACATTTGAAGCACAAATATGAGTTGGAAAAGGTGTTGAATAACAGACAGAGAAAAGTGGTCCCACAGTACATTGTGATGTCTACATGTAGTTGACCTTTGGACGTTCTGTGTAATGGTTCCTTAGAAATTGCACCTTTAAACATAATGGAGGCCGACCACCTGATGGACAACATAATCCACCTCAAGATGCATAGACACATCTGTAAAAAGTAATCTAATATAACTATGTCATTAGTGACTGACCTTTTGTGGTCAGATACATAATCATAAAAAACACTGTTTTCATCCAGACAGTCATTTTTGGACAGAAGCGAATAGGTGACTCAGTCCAAAAATGACTCATATAGGAGAAAACCACTGTCCTGTTACTGTTAATGAAGCGTACTTCCATGACCTAGATGGTCTGATTCCCCATTGAGGAAGGAAAAAAAAACTTAATCTACCATGCTTCACTTCATCTGATGCACTCTCACCTCTTGTTGCTTCCTGATGACTCCAACAGAGCCGAATCTTTGCCATTGCCATTTGAGCTGCCCACAGACTCATTGCCATGCGACTCATTACCATGCGACTCGTTACCATGGGATTCAGTCCCACTCCCACTTGAGCCACTGCCACCCATTTCTACATCCTCATGCAAAGGTGGGCGTGTCCGCTTCCGGTCATCATGTGGGGACCCAGGAGAAGCTGGGTGTTCGTGGCTGCTGTCGCTTCCCTCAGAAGCCAATCCTAACTCCGGTTCCAATTCAACGCCATCCTGCCCGCCACAACCCTCATTGTAACTGCTGGCCATATGGTGAAGTTGGCGAATGGAGCCACAAGGAGAGCTCTCCTCTTCCTCCACCTGGAAGCCGACCCGTTCCTGGTTCCGTTCGTGCCTGTACAGGTAGTGCTTTGGGTCACTGTCCTCAGACATGGGATGAGCCAAACGGTAGAAGACAAGAACTTCAGCTAGTGCATGGCTTTTGGAGTTTCAGGTAGGTGGATGCAATCTAAAGGAGGAGAAAACAAATGTGTGAAAAAAAACAATAAAGTGCACTTCTGCAAATAACAAATCAATAGTGACAAAAGTGGCAGCAAATAACTGTGGATGTGAAATAACGATCCATTACAAAGTGGTCATACTTTGATGTTACCAGTTAGATCTGGCTGGGATATGGGCTGAGTTTTTTAAAAGGCCAATGATGAAAAAAAAAAAAAGATAGCATATAGATAAAGCGAACTTGTTGTTGACATACACATTTGCACACACAGGCTGCAACTGATGCAACCCTTCAAAAGCTTTGCACATTAGACTGGCTAGATTTGCCCTTTATGGGTGGACTTTAAGCCTCGGGACTTTGATCCAGTTCAGTTTTTTAGAAGAGCTTCACATGAAAGGTGAATCTACAAAGAATAAAGCAGCAAAAGCAGGCCAAACACAAAGACCTTCAGACTACAGTGACCACAAAGACTCATTTTGATTAATATCTGTCTAGTATTATTCAACCTTCCTTTCAAGCTGACTTCTCAAAACTTTTTTGGCTCAGCCTATTATTCCTTTCACAAACAAACAATAGTTAATACCAATAATCCAATATTTACATACAGATTATACGGATTATTGTTCTCTTTTATAACAAATGATTCTTATGTAACATAGTGCAGTGCTATATCAGCATCATGTGTATAATGAAGCACTAACCTCCAAGGGCCATACCTTTTATCATTACCTCATATCAGTTAATTACACAACAACCTCCTGCAAAGTCTGAGGCACCCTGAAGTATACTAGCGACATAGATACCTACATTGTGGCTACATTACTGTTACTTAGAGTTAAGCACAATTAGATAACGAAAACTACTTCAAAGCATTCAGTTAAATTAAAGAAAAATCCCAGCCACAGAAACCTAATACAACAAACAAAAAAGCAGCAGTTCTGAATCCTCCTCCTCCTCCTCCTCCACCACTACAGAGTAGCAAGTGGTTTAAACTATTTATAACACGTTAACCCATAACTGGCAACAAGTACTGATGCCAAATACAGGATTTTTCACTGCTTTCCTGTTGCCAAGATCTAGTTACAGCTATTTATGTAAGTCTGCAAATTCAGCAACAGATCTATTCTTTGGTCTTTACATAAGAATATTTATATAACTTTTAGAAGTTTAATCAACGGGAGTTACATTCAAACATTACAACATCAACAAACAAACAAAAAAAACCACCCTCATCAGGACTTTCTAAACACCCACATTGTCGCAGCAAGCTTCTGAAATGACCCAGTCTGAGGTTTAACCAGAGCAGTCAGCAGTAGCCTTGAGCTCAGTCGGGACTTCCTATTGGCTGCCAGTAGAAACCAATGGGAACAGAGTAAGCAGTGGCAACAGGTTAGAATCATGTCAGGAATCCCTAGGAGTTTTAGGGCTCACTGCAGGATATAATTATGTCATTAGAAGCACACGCTCACATTTAAAATAGCCTTTCATAAACAAACTGATTACAAAAAGAAAGACGGAAAGAAAGAAAAAAAAAAGAGAGAGAGAGAAAGAAAGAAACTAAACAAGGAATGGCATGTGCAGGCTTATGAAACACAACCATGTGACCAAATTACCATAAAATGAAGGTATGAATAAGATGTGGTCAAAAGATATTCAGCATGGTTAAAAAGGCCTTACTATAAATAGTGTTAACTGTATACAGTGTAAATATACCATACTGCCAGAGATCAATAAGTAAGTAGGTTAATACAATAAAATTAAACATATTCAAATATAAAACAAATAAAAAGTTCTGTATAGGTTTGACCTCATTTCACTCTGTACTATTATTATGATTCCTATTCCTACTAGGTGTTACATTAGCCTGTATTGTTTCCCATAACAAATAAACCATTAAATACCAAATAAGCTAAACAAAAAAAAAAAAATACAATAAAAAAGTCACTTAATTCTGAATGCTGTTAGAATTGTTAAAAAAGAACATGTAGTATGGATGTGCACTGAGCAGAAAGCCTTGTCTGCTCTTTCAACATTACATTGACAACATTTTAAAAGTGCTGAATAAGAACTTTTTTTCTCCAAAGATCTTTGCAATACAGAGTCAGAGAAGTAGAACTTTAAAAAAAAAAAAGACAGTAATGACATCACACTACCCCTATACTATGTCATCTCAGCCCTGTTTGAGCTGGAGCATTGAAACACACCCAACACACTAGCACAGATCTCAGGCATTATACAACGCTGCTCCAGTCACATGGATTTGGCTATAGAGCAGCAGCAAGCACAAAGCAAGAGTAGCCTTGTTTCATAAAACCACATGTTTTCACTTGCATCTAACTTCCCTACTCATTGCAGGCAACCAAATAAACAAAACGTGATGCAGACATTACATTGGGAAATACATGAACAACCCCCCCCACATAAATTTTAATAGTCTATCATTCAACTTAACACAGGGAAAAACATAAAGTAAAGTTACAGTGCTTCACAGTCTGAATAGTTTCTCAGTTATTAAAGCCTGTTCCAGTAAATGATGAAAATGGCATATAAAACAGACATCTGCAATAACACAGGGTATTGACAATTTAGTATTCTGTTCATGAAAACGATAGCCTGACAATAATACATCCAGAATTGTAAATAAGCTTCTGAAAGATTGATGAGACTGCAGCTCTGAATCAGCACCCATTATATGATTAGGGATCTTTTGTTAGTGTTATATTTTTCTGTTTTCAAAAAGCATAAATCAAAGGATGTAGTATAAGGAGGGGGTAGTGTACGTGCGCCAAGAGCAGACCACTATGACAACCAGAAACAGCCTTTTTTCCCCCTTTTTCATTCATAGGAAAACGGAAGTAGTTTGCATAACCTATTAGATAAAATGTTGCACAGGCTTGTGCGGGCAACACTAAGGCTTTCGTTATGCAAAAAAACCAATAATACAGTTGTCTTGTGTAAGGTGTAGATCACTGGAGGGGGGCGATGAGGAAGCATTTGGAGGTGGTCTGGGACGCATGCGTTTCCAGGAGTGTCCCGGGACAGATTTAAGGACTGAGTCACATGACGTCATCTATAACACTATTGCCGTGTAATGTTTTTTTTTTCTCTTTTCAAAAAGCACAAAGGGATGTACAGTATGTATATACAGTAGGAAGGCAGCGTACGTGCGCCAAGAACGGACAACTATGACAGCCAGTAACACCCCCCCCCCCTTCATCTATAGGAAACGAGAAGTAGTTTGCATAACCTATTAGAAAAAAAAAGGCTTGATACAGCCAGCACTAAGGTTTTCTTTGTGCAAAAGAACCAATAATCAAGTAGTCAATCTTATAATATTAACAATTTAGGTGTATTGATAGATTGAAATGTACTAATGTATTTACAAGTAGAGAAGCATTCAATTATTATTATTTTTTTTTAACAAATCCTGTCCTACAAAGCTGAAGTAAAAGCATCAGCTATATTTTAGGTTAGGGATGAGCTTGTTTATTTGCTGACAAGTAATCACTACAGATTAGCCTCAGCATTGTATCTTTGGTTGACTGTATTAACATGAATCTCAACAAGTCCTCAGGGGTAACTGGAAGACCTGTGGAGACTCATTCTAGGACCGCACGTGAACAGGGGTGATTTGTTTTCATGTCACCTCTGTCAATGGTCAATCACTCTGATGTGAAGACACTAAAAAGCCCAGGTCCTGTCTCAAGGATTAGATGGTCTTTTCAGAAGTTAAATCAAGACACTTTCCCCCCCTCCTCTCTTCCCCTACAGGTCGATCATCAAGAAAATTAACTGAGTTCATCTTAAGAATCAATGCACTGTGATTCTCACCTAATATTCACAGGTATTGTGAAAAGTTTAGTATATGTGTGTGGGCAGTAGGTCAAAGCAGACAAGAGCCAGAATAAACCTGATTTGGCTGACAAATTCAATCTACGGTTACCTCTATGAAAGTGATCCAACCTAAAAAAAAAAAAAAGAAGAAGCTATTTTTGGGGAAGATGTAGTGAAATAAACGTGAATCGAATCATATTTATAGTTTGGAGAATATGACTTTAATTAAGAAGCTTTCCCTAAGGCACTGCTAAAGAAATTGTAATCAGGTTTAAAGCTGGTTTTATTAGTCGATAATGGTATTTTAATGTAAATAATATATTGGAAATATACAAGATTACATAAAATAAACGTTAAAACGAATAAAACTATCCAGGAAATATTTTTGTAAGAGGTCCAACATCCCTTCCCCCATTGACCTGCTATTCAAAATCCACACACACGTTGACCTGCAATCCACTGCACGGTACAGTGACACAGTTATGTAAAAGTAACGATATCGCTAAAACCCGAAGTAAAACAACAACCTTCCGTTCACCGACACACCATATTACATTAAACAACACACATCCTATCTTTACAATTCGACTAAACACCTCGAACTAGTATATTTTGGCTAGAAAAGTAAAATAAGTAGAGCAATCAGAAATGTTGCGCATGCGCACAACCAATTTTGTTATGCAACTTATTTTTTTGCACTCCTTTCTTCATTCTTACTACAACGAAAAGATAAGACATGAGAAAGACCAACCTGCGTTGTCGAAAAAAAAGCTGCTACCAGGACGTCCTTGGTATTTAGAATTTTTTTAAGCGTACAGCGTGAAAAACATTGACTGAAAACATCCACTATTCCACAGTAGAGACGGGATTGACACAGTACCAGTGGTTCCTCCCCGGTACTCTCCGGCTCTAGCCTCCTAGCGAATCCGCGAGCCCGGCCCGCGACCTCAATTCAGACTCCTCCCCACGCCCATTCTCATTGGCTGAAATATACGGGTTTCCATGGTAAAAATGACGACTTTACCAAAATAGAAATTCATTGGCTACAACCCTTGTCCATCGTTTTATATAAACAATTCTCCGACTGCACGTGGAATCCCATGTTGTGTGTTTGGTGCGGTGTGAGACTGGGGTAGTTACGACTATGCGAAGTCCAAAACAGGGTGTCGGATGTTGAAATTACATAAATGGAAAAATGTGAGGAGGAACCAACTGGGAAATGACAGACTACGCCATTTATCCGATGTTTAATATCCCCTGGTATGATGTTGTAAACTACCTGCAATACACGGTTATAGTGTCGCCCAGTCCCAGCCTTTACATAAAGACATCGTGACTGAAGCGACAACGAAAAACTAGTGAAAACACAGCCCCCCGTGTTCATATTTTATGTTTACAGTCTGATGTAACCATTTCTATCATATTTTCACTGAAAAACACGGATTATATGCCGATTCTGGTTTTATAGATACGTTTTTTGTACTGCACAGATGACTTGACTACAATTACGCACTTTTTTTTTATTGCATTCCAACTCATACGCAGTTGTAATACAATCATCATGTGTTCATTCATTTCGCTTTGGTTATTGTATTTAGGCGACGTTTTAAAACAATCAGATACAGAGGTATGTATAAAATAAGACAATCTGATTTTATTGTCACCATTCCAAATGTCATATATATTACATCTCACATACAAAAATATATGACCAATAATAATAATAATAATAATAATAATAATAATAATAATAATAATAATAATAATAATAATAATAATAATAATAATAATAAAAGGGGTGATAAAATGTCAGTGCATTTTATTATATTTCCACCTCCTATTAACAACCTTAAACATGGTGTTAAACATGTTTTAGTATGAATGAGAACTGATCAAACTCCATTCCTAGATCCCAGTTGCATGCATCATCAGACATTTGAAGTGTGGGTGTTTACTTCCTCTCACTTATACAGACTGAAGTCTGTGTCCAAGTCTTTCATGAATGGGATTGCTTTGTGCCATGCTTTGTCATCACTCTGGTTGATTATAAGTGTCTGACTCTGGAAAACACAAACTGTGTTGTCACATGCTGGCATAACTGCCAGTCACAACACCATATTTTATAGTGTCATGCCAAGAACCCTCTACAGAAGCGTTTAATGGAGATATCTAGGCCTGAGCGCTCTGAGTAAGAGCCAGTTATTAAGTGGCAGCAATCCACCTCCTCTGAGATGGCAGTCTTTTCAGCCACACTGTCACATCCACTCACTTCCTGAATCTGTTCCACAGCACTTTGTAAAAGCTGAAAATGGCTCCATTACTTTATTTTACTTTATGGAGATTTTTTTTCTTCCAGCATTCCCTTGTAAATCTTCCATCAACACAGAAAAATGAGACTTGAAATTATTGCATTACATTAAGGGGATGGACGGAGGTGGACACAAAACAGTATAAAATGAGAATGATTCATGTATCACACCCCTAAACATCCTCGGTTATGCACACATCTCTTTAGCTGGCGGTGGCAGACTGGGAGACCCAGTAGGTGGGTGGAATTCCCAAAACAAATGAGTCATGATGTGGGTGGCCCGGGAGGTCTGGTGGTGTCCATAATTGTCATGATTACCTAACCAGAAATCCTCTACATTTGAATTCTATTGAACATCACTTTACCTGCATGAATGAAACATGGTTTTCCAAATGAAAAGGTGAAGTTCATCAGTCTAGTTTGGCCAAAGGGAGTAATTACTTGGCTAAATTCCTTTGCAACATACGGAAAACACAAGGGATTGAAAGCGTTATGACTAGTGATACTCATTACATAAGATTGCAGGTGGTAACAGGTTAACTCAAATATATTGTATATACATATGGAAACCCATAACATCTGGTTGAAACTAACAGTAAAGACACTAGCTGGTGAAAATGCATATGTGCAGTTTTATTTATGGAGAGAAAAACTATTTAAAGGCAATGACAACCCATATAAACACATTTAAACATCAAATGCATGTTCATCATAGTGTCAGTTACAGAACTGGCAACACAATACAATTTCAACAACATGGTAACAAATGCTCACCACATCTGCGTTAAACATCTATATTTGTCGTGTTGATGTTCACTATTTTGTTTTCCATCCAACGATGCAGTCCAAGCAAGACACGGAATTAAAGAAACGTGCAGAAGATTACAGACAGTGTGAGTGGTTGGAAGGCTATAGTTCAGTGGGGCTAAACCCAAATATAGCTGTCACTGGGTCTGGTGTGACTTATGTGATACATATGTCTTACTAGAGAACACCCTGATCCAAATTATTTTAATCTCAGGCAGGGTCAAGTTATAAATGGTGAAATATCTCTTGATTATAACTAGTCTTTGTGCAATTGAAAAGTTATTCAAAAGACCCTAGTCTTGGACATGTGCAGTGTGGAGTGACTTTAAGGTGAACCAGTTCCTATTACATATTGCTAATGCATGCACTAATGCAACTGCACTGTGCTATGTTGCTTCAAATACATCTGAACCCACCCCACCCTCATAAACACCTGTTTAATGTAATCCAAAAATGGAACTACTGCTGCACGCATTAGATATGATAAAAATAGCAACTCTTTGGTAAAGGTTCCTTTTTTCAACTTTATTTTTATTGATCAACACTGCTGCAGAAAAATATATATTCCAGTTATTACACTTGTTTTATTTTTACATTCTCCTAGATCACAGGTGTCAAATATAAGGCCCTGGGGCCAAGTCCAGCCCACCAAAGGGTTCAATGTGGTCCATAGGGTGAATAACAATAAAGATATTAATGGTTTCAAAATAATTTTAATTCAGGGTCTACATCCAGAATAATTAGATCTCAATTGGGTTAGACCAGTAAAATATGATCATATTTATGTATAAATAATGAAAACTGCAGATTTTAATTGTAAAAAAGTCAAATTACATGAACATCTTTATATTAACAAACCATCCTTTTACAAAAATCTGAATAAATACCCGAACAAATATGAACCACCTGAAATATCTGACAGGAAGTAAGTGTAATTTTACAAATATTCTGCCTGTTACTAAATGTTTGTTGTATTTGTAATTAAAATGCAGAAAAAATAATATATATAAAAGTGGTGGGAAGCTCTTCATTTGCTTTCTTTTTCTTTATTATAAAGTGTATGTCCATAAATAAAAATGTTTAAGTGCTACAAAAATAGAGCACCTGCAACAATGTGGGAGGTTCAGATTTAAAACATATGACATTGAAATGAGTGATGTAAATGAAATTCATAAAATTGTTATAATTGCATTGTAAAATTGTTAAATGAGGGGTAGTATTTTTATAAGTTCTCTGAACTTTAACATACTCATTTTAAGTGGTGACTCCTTATTTTGTCCATTGTTTCTTTTGTTTTGTATCTTATTTATTTTAGGATGAACTGCTCAAATAAAAATAACTGAACTGAACTGAAATGTAAGTTGTTCTGCTCATGTGCAAATGACAAACTGATAGACTGAGGCAGGAAATTGTTAAAATCGCAATTGTTTTTTGTAAGACATGTCAATATGTTGATATTATTCACATTTAGAAGGAAACATTATAGATATAAACATTATCATACTGTAATTTTACTCTTTTCACTGTTATTATTTTACTGCTCTGGCATTTTTCAGATCATATTGGGCTGAATGTGGCTCCTGAACTAAAATGAGTTTGACACCCCTGGCCTAGATTATAAACTAAAGACAACAATCACAGTGTAGAAGAAACATTTCTAACATTTCTTGGCCCTCGTGGACTTTGCAGGTTTTTAATCTGTAAACTCAACATAAGAATGATCTTTTCCATGATGGAAATTCTCTCAACTATTCATTGCCATGTATCAAATGTTAGGGGATTTGTTTTTAAAGCCAGAGTATAGTTATTGCTTTATTAGTATAGTTTATAAGTAGCATATGCAGTAGATATGTCATTATTTTTTGCTCGTTTTTGTTTCAGGGATGGCCAGTAGCAAAAAGGTTCCTTTTAATCAGGGATGGGTTGATTTTTTGTGGCATATTTCAGATCTATATTGGATATTTTCTGTAACTGTTGAAAACAAAACAAGACTAAATTTCAGCCAAATCCATCACAGTCAAGGGTAGTTAAGCTACTGCATACAACCTGATTTGATCTCAACCGTATGTGGAATTTTAGTGGATTTTTTAACTTTTAACAATATTATGCCTCTTAATAAAAGTTATGTGCCTTTGTATTTTATGTGCCTCTGCAATCTGTAAGTCATAATATACATGTTTAACTGAGAAACTGAAGCGCATATTCTTAAAAGTGCACTTTTACATTAGAAGAAGAGGAAATTTTGAGTCCTTATCTATAGATTTAGTTATTATATTTATTTCTTTAGACCTGCTTCACATTATATTGAGCTGTATGTGGCCCCTAAATTAAAATACGTTTGACAAACCTGTTCTAATACAATGCTTTAATGTTCAGAATATTTGCTGAAATATGAGAGTTGGGAGTTTACTCATTACATGGTCCCTGAACTGTCTCCATATCTTAAGTATTCCCTGTTCCTTTCCAAGGTTCAGGGACTATAAAAATGTGTCATGGTCCACCAGTGAATCAACAGATGGTTGACCTGAAGAAAAAGTTTGAGTATCGTGTAAAACAATTGTCACCTTATGACGATAACATCCAAAGAGAATTAACAGATGTAGCTGCAATTAAACAACATTTAAAACTATTCCATTTGTGGAATAGTAGTTGTCCCTACTTCATAACAATAGTATTGCTTGTGCATCATTACATGCTCACCGCTTGATACTGCTTAATCCCAAATTATATTCACGAAGTCAGGGATTGGATGTTGAAAAATGTTGATAATAATAATAATAATAATAATATCTCAAACTTATATAGCATTTTTTTGTACACTCAAAGACACTTTACATAACAGACAAACAAGCAATGTAATGAAAATAATTATTTAAGTCAAATAAAAAGTAAAATAAAAACTAAGCGAAAGCCAGTTTGAAAAGATTACTTTTAAGATGGGATTTGAATATGTGTTTCCACTTGTTTGATACTCAACATGTGGAATAGAAGACAAATATTATAAATATTGGTCGTCATTTATTGCATATATTTAACAAGTGGTGCCCGGCACAACAAACCCCGCCCCCTCACACACTTTTGACCTGATTTGCCCTATCTCTTATCATTGCAAAAACACATTCTTGGTGAATGTGACCTTGACCTTTGACCTACATTCACCAAACATTTAATGGGATCTATTCTGGACCACCTTGCACCTTTCCTGAAAATTTCATGGAAATTGTTCCAGTAGTTATTGCATAAACAACCAAAAAAAACCCAGACAAACCAACTCAAACACAACACCCCTCTCCCCTTCAGGGGTGGGGACTTTATTTGACCTGATTTTAGTTGGACATTCTTTAGCTGACTAGTGTCAGTTTGAGCCTTTGATACAGCTAGTCACTCTGTCTCATATGCATATATAACTTCTTTTTTTTTCTTGTCACCATTGTTATTATTGATATTGTGTTTGAGTTGGTTTGTTTGTCTGTTGTTTGTTTGTAAGCAGGTTTATGCAAAAACTACTGCACCAATTTCCATGACATTTTTCAGTAAGGTGTAAGGCGGTCCAGAATAGATCCCATAAAATTTTGGTGAATGTAGGTCAAAAGTCATAGTCACCAAAAAAGCATTTTCATAATGATAATAGATAGGGCAAATCGGGGGAAAACAGGTCAAATGTGGGACAGCACGGTGGTGTAGTGGTTAGCACTTGTGCCTCACAGCAAGAAGGGCCCTGGTTCGATTCCCACACCAGACCTTTGTGTGTGGAGTTCACATGTTCTCCTTGTGTCTGCGTGGGTTTTACTCCAGTTTCCATCCAAACACATGCACTGATAGGTTAATTAGTTAATCTAAACCACCCATAGGTGTGAATATGAGAGTGATTGTTTGTCTATATATGTTCAGCCCTGAGATGAATTGGAGACTCATACAGGGTGTACCCCACCTTCACCCATTGTAGCTGGATTAGGCCCCCCAGTGCCCCCAGTGAACCCTAGTGAGGATAAAGCAGGTTCAGATGACAAGACGAAGTCAAATGAGTGTGAGGGGGCGGGGTTTGTTGTGCCTGGCAACACTTGCATGCTCTTTGTGTTTATGTGGGTAACACCTGGAGGAGGGAGGGGGTGGGAGTGTGGGATAATGTCTTGTGTAATGAATGTTTCTGGATCTATTGCGAAACAGCAAGATAAAGTTGTAACTCTGTTTACACCTTGTTTATTTAAGACTGTCGAACACAGATTAATCCATCATCATGATTGATCTGTTTAAAAATGTGTTGTTGAAACGGTTGGTGTTCAGTTGCACGTATATTTATATTTTTTGCATGTTTTGCATGATTTGTATCACATTTTTTCCTGTATTTCAGAAAAGTTTTGGAATGAGTTTAATTTTTCATTACTTTTTTATGTTAATGTTTTTTCTTACTGGGGATTTTAGTGGATTCTAGTGTGTTTTGAATTTTTTTTCTTCATATTTTTTTGTTTCTTAGTGAAATTTGAGTACAAAAAGAACATAACAGTCTACCAATATAAAGCGTTTTGATCATGATTACTCAAAATTAATCCAAAACCACCCCCGATAAAGAATTTCAATCATTTAACAGCCCTAGTTTTATTTACTATACATGATTTTTTTTTAAGTTTGTGTTTGGGGTAGACACCATTTCTATTCTTTGTTTACATCTGGCATACCGGATATCCACCGCTGTGCCTGCAGCCGTCCTGAACAGCAACCCTTTCTCCAGGTTACTGTGTTACATAAGTGCTGTCAACAACAACACCTACTGTACAGATGATTCACACTGAGCAGTTATTGCAGCTTCAAGAAACAGACTATCAATAAATGATGATCAGCAGAGGTAACGACTTGTCTGACATTTACTACAGAAGAAAAGAAAAACACATTTTCTGAACTGAAAAAAAAAAAAATTCTTTTATCTGGAGCCCACCCAAAAAAAAAAGGTGTGGTGTAAAGAGGAGGATGGATTTTCTGCTGTGAACCATAAAACTCTATGATTTTACACTGACCTGGGTTAACAGTGGTAACTAACACATGTCAGCAGGAACAAACACTGACCACAATCATCACAGCATCACCCCTCTACATTACCCCCCAAACCAGGAGAATAAAAGTGTTTCAAACAACAGACCTACATAAGGAACATGAAGTGTTAGCTTTGACTTCTTTTCCAGAAAACGTAGTGACGTACAGCAGTCATTACTGTACCCCCCCCCCCCCAAAAGGGCAGATGGGTATTACTTTTTAGTCAGTTGGAGTGTTTATCTGTTGCTTTATGCAAAACCTAATGGACCAATTTCCATTACATTTCCAGGAAAGGTGCAAGGTGGTCCATGATAGAGCCCATTACATTTTGGTGAATGTAGATCAAAGGTCAAGGTCGCAGTCACCAAAAATGTGTTTTTGCAATGGAAAGAGATACTACATTTTATTAAGTAAATACTCAAAACGACTATCACTGTACCATGTACTAATTGCTCATTTTAATAAAGGTCTTGATGTGGTACTACATTGTGTCAATTCTTATATTAGTTTATCATTGGTTATTATCCATAATGAAATGTTTCGATATTTAGTTTGATTTCATCATCATCATCATCATGGTCACCAATTCTGTTCATAACTTTTATGGACAGAATTTCTAGGTGCAGCCGGGTGGGGGAGGGGGTCATGTTTGGTGGTGGGAGGATCTCGTCTCTGCTTTTTGCGGATGATGTGGTCCTCTTAGCCCCATCGAGCAGCGGCCTCCAGCTCTCATTGAAGCAGTGTATGAAGGGGCTGGGATGAAGATCAGCACGTCCAAGTCTGAGGTCATGGTCCTCAGCCAGAAAAGGGTAGAGTACCCTCTCCGGGTCAGGGGGAAGGTCCTGCCTCAGGTGCAGGAGTTCAAGTACTTTGGGATCTTATTCACGAGTGACAGAAGGATGGAGTGGGAGGTCAACAGGCGGAGTGGTGCAGCATCTGCAGTAATGCGGGTGTTGAACCGGTCCGTTGTGGTGAAGAAGGAGCTAAGCCAGAAGGCGATGCTCTCCATTTACCGGTCGATATATGTACCCTCACCTATGGTCATGAGCTTTGGGTCATGACTGAAAGAATGAGGTCATGGGTACAAGCAGCCGAAATGAGTTTCGTTCGCAGGGTGTCCAGGCTCACCCTTAGAGATAGGGTGAGAAGGTCAGAGATCCAGGAGGGACTCGGAGTAGAGCCGCTGCTCCTCCATGTCCAGAGGAGCCAGGTGAGGTGACTCGGGCACCTCGTGACGATGCCTCCTGGACGCCTCCCTGGGGAGGTGTTCCGGGCATGTCCATCTGGGAGGAGACCTCTGGGTCGACCCAGGACACGCTGGAGGGATTATATCTCTCCGCTGGCCTGGGAACGCCTTGGGATTCCCCTGGAGGAGTTGGCTGAGGTAGCTGAGTTGAAGGAAGTCTAGGTTACTTTGCTGAGGCTGCTGACCCCGCGACCTTGACCCGGATGAAGCTGGAGACGATGAAAAATTTATTGTCATCTGCAGTCAATATCTAATGTCTTTATTTTTTTCCTGTGGACTTTACTGTGGTAATAACTGATGGATGTTTTCAGACTGCATGTGTCAGCTAAACTGGTCTACAAGTAAAATACTTCTGGAATAAAACTAATGAAATGTTCCCACATGTGGGTTACTGATAACAAAAACTCAAGTCTTAAAAGCTGGTTGGCTCAAGTTTCTAAAATAAGTCTGGGGTCAAAATGTGAAATTCTTAGAATGAACAAGAGAATAGGTTTTAGTCCAAAGGAATATTAGTCTCAGATCTACTTCAAAACACTGTCTGCACATTATCATCCATTCACTTTACAGGTTCTTTCTAGTGCTTTACTAATCCATTGTATACATGTACATAAACCACCATATATGT
Source organism: Siphamia tubifer (assembly GCA_020466265.1). Classification (NCBI taxonomy): domain Eukaryota; kingdom Metazoa; phylum Chordata; class Actinopteri; order Kurtiformes; family Apogonidae; genus Siphamia; species Siphamia tubifer. Next base: position 19,583,278 of record CM035795.1, on the reverse strand, counting down.
GGAATAACATATTAAAATATACAATATTTAGCACATTTAATGTCTGAAGGAGATACTTTATAAAAAATTGTAGATCAGTGTAACGCATCATCATTGCTACTATACTGCTAATAATAATAATAATAACCAGTAGTAACTGAGTAATGAACATGGTGTGCAAGTTTGAGCCCAGGTGGTTGTGTTAGCTAAGCTGTAATCAAAGATGACATTTAATTCAAGCAAAATCTGCTGAATCCTACATTACCACTGTTCTGTGTACACCTTTTATCCCACAGCACCAGGATCCTGTGACGCAACTCATCTACACAATGCTGAAAGGCTGCAGAAAAGACATGAAAGCTCAATATGGAGACACTGACCATGAATAGAACAGATCTTCAATGTTTCCCATCTTTAATCTGAGTCTTGAGCAAAATCTGGGAAAGTGAGACCAGTTGATCCTATTCTCATCCAAACACTCTCTGGGTGACTTGAGGTCAGCATCATTGTGTGACACATACAAAACACGCAGACTAAGAGAAGGGATTGATGAATATGAGAATAACATTCCTATTTTTCAGCAGTTAAAAGTCTTTTCACACTCTGGATCTAAGAACAGAGCAGCATGTTCTCAGCGACTACCCTGAACATGACGAATGGAAAATGACAGTGAACTAGATCTTTACTAGAATCCTCTCTCAGATGTATCCACTACTCTACCCTGCATGTCACAGGACTTTAATAATTGTGAATGTGCAACACTTTCAAGGCCGTGCAACCAGCCTTGGTTATGGAGAGACCAAACAAATGGCAAATTTATTTTGATATGTCCTTGTGATATGCCAAATTACTATACATTCTATTCTGATTCTAACCCTTTAACTCCTGACTTAAGCAATTCCACAGAAAAAAAATACAATAAGATAAAAATAAGCAAGAAAATTAACAAAAACTGCCAAAGTGAACAGTAAAATGAACCAAAATAAATATTAAACTAGCAAGATAATATGTAACGTGAACAAAGTAAGACACTAACAGAACACAATTGAAGAAAAATAATAAAATAAAAAAACAAAACGTAGAAAAAATAAACAAAAATAAGCAACAACTTAAACAGAAACTAAGAAATGTTCACAAAACACACACAAAAAAAGCATCCCCCTCCCCCCTTAAAAAAAAAAAAAAAACCAAAATGAAATTTAAAGAAAAATGAATAAATGACTAGTATTGTAATTTGGTTCCAGTAGTTTTAGTTTGGCCTTTTTCTTTTCTAAATCAGTTGCTTTTTGAAAATTATCAGTAAAATAACACAACAAAAAAAAACAACTTTGCAATTTTTTATAAAACTAAACCATCCATTCAGAACGTGTCAGTACTGACGCATCAGGAGTTAAAAGGTTAAAAACAAAAGAGGTATTTTAATAACACCAGTTGAATGGAAGTAATGGTGTCAGAAATAATAGAACTCTGCTCTTTGGAAAAGCATTAGCTTCCCATGGTGACTCTAAAATTAGTCTAGGTATATTTCTGGTCTGGAATCAATAAGTATTCATCAAAGCGTATGAAACAGAGACCGCCCACAGTGAAAGTGCACCCACACACCACACACCACCAGAACAATACAGAAAAAGACCAAAGGTGGAAATGCACTGCGGTGGAAAATAACTTTAATAAAACTCCTATGAAAACAAAAACCAGCAGAACATTAAAAGCCTGTACATTTGACAATATCCAGTGTCGGAGACTTTTGAAGGCTAGTGGTGCGAAATATCGCTTCATCACACATAAATGTACGAAGAGAAACTATTATAGGCTTAGGCTGTGGCCCAAGGTTTTATATAATAAGATATGGTTCTTATACATGTTTACAGATATTGCACAAAAACCAAACACAGATGCAGATGCTGGAGGAGCACCGTTTGTCAAAAAAAAAAAAAAAAAAAAAAATAGTAGCTTTGCATCGCAGAGTAAATGTCTACTGATAACTCGGGCCCCAGAAACCCCCCAACCCCACCCCCCCCTGAACATCTGCTTGTATAAAAACAAATACACTTAAAAAGAGAGCGGCACATATTCGCACATTCAATTCTGAAACATATTTAAAAACACAGTATAAACAATAAAATAATTAAACATTTGCATTCTGTTTTGGTCCTAAAAAAAAAAAAAACACATTAAAAGCATCAGTTATTTCTCAATGAGTATTCTGTTATGGTTTGCGAGCTTTAATGGTGAGGATTTTCAAATGAGCGCTTCTGGGGGGGCAGTGATAACTCACAGATGATAGGGTTTTTTGTCCAATAATGCTCTTGATTTTATAATTAAAAAAAAAAAAGCACATTGTCATCTTGAACATAAAATAATCTTTAAAAAAAAAAATTAAGAGATAAGTCTATTAAAAGACTTTCTTATTTGTAATTTTTTAGAAACATTCCAGTGTTCAAGGTCCGAATGAGCTAAGATTCACACAGTGGACCAAAAGGCTCAGGTCATCTTTTTTATTCTAATTAATCCTTCTCTTTTGTCACTTTCTCTGCGGACTAATAAAGTAGTCTGGCACATAGAAGTCTCATGATCATTCTTAAATGGCAAAAGAAAAACAAAAGTCATTAAAAAAATACAATCTTCCCACAGTTTCGAGGCACACTTGTAGGCAGCGGGAGTAACTGTTACGAAAGTGGGGACCCAGACGCTCTTGTCTTTACACGCCCCTTTGTTATCTTATCTGAACTTAGAACAGTCCAGGGGTGGGTCAGAGTGGTCACACCGTACCCCCCCACCCCTTTACAGTCTGTACAGGCCATGTCCACCTGACAAAATGAAACCACTTTGGGAACGTGATTTATGAATCAGCTCGTTCCACAAGGGGCAGTGGGTCTCTGAAGGCTTAGTGTGGGCAGAGAGGCTGCTTCAGTTCCCTTCCTTTGGCTTCTGCGCTCCCATCACCGGTTATGCCTGTGCAAAACTGCAGCAACGTGACCCAACATGATAATACCAACCACGTCACAAGACCTGTGAATTTGGATTTTCAGTAGACACGATGCCAGAGAGGTGCGAGGTGAGGACTGAGAACCGTGAGGAGCAGTGGGTGAATGTTCTGGGTTTACTGCGTTAGGTTAGTACATTGTGGTGGTGGTGGTGGTGGATCTGCTCCTGTTGGGATATTCTGTTAGATTCCCTTCTTTAAATATACCGTCACCCCATCTCCTCGGTACCTTCCACACATACTCCTTTCACTGGGTCCTTTTGCTCCCTTCACACCTCATCCCGAGAGTCTCAGCTGCTCTACGAGCGGTTGTCCTTGGCCACATTGTGGGCCATCCAGTTGACTTTGGTTGTCCAGCTTTCTCTCAGGGCTTCGTCGAACTTCTGGCGGAACTGCTTCAGTGCTTCGTCATCGGTTTTACCCAGAGCCAAAGAATCCTGTGCACAGAGAGCATTTTTTTTTTTTTTTTGCCAATCTGATCACAAGTTAACAGCTCTAAATACATCTAACCCCTGGCATTTGAATGTGTCAAGAGATCAGTTGTGATGAGTTCAAAGATCTGTATGTAAATAAACACAATGGGCGAATACAAAACAACCTTTCATTTCCTGCACTGTGGCTGCAGCACAACCTAAGCAAGTGAAAGCCACTATTATTTTTGTGGTGGAAAATTCAATGCTGTAATACAAGGGCGGTGGGTTTCAAAAACCTCTGCAGCAAGTTCTAGCTGTTGCTGCGCAGAAATAATCAGGACACAAAGTGCAGTCTGAGTCATAGCAACTGGTTTGTTTTCTTTCACAATGACTAGCATCATCAAATACAGCATTTTCATTTTGATTGTTGTGTATGTGTGTGTATGTCCTACTGCACCTTAAGATACTGGATGTCTTTGACTGAGGTGAGTTCAGGCAGGCCAGCAGTGAGCATGAGAGCAAACAGCGTGATGAAGAGGGGTCCATTCTTCCTCAAAATAAGATAAGCCTCCTCACAGTACTGGCGAAAGCTGCAAGATGGGCACACATATATACTTTTTAATCCCAATGCCACAACCATTAAACATCATTTTATTTTAAATAGTAACATTTCCCTCATGTTTAAATTCAATCTGAACTAACTCAAACCTGCAGTGACAGGTTCGGTTCATGGAGCTGATGTTAATTAGTTTAAAAGAGTAGAATATGGCAAGTTATGAATGTTATAACTTTTCTTCTAACATGTCTGCAGAGCTATACCTAAACTAAAAGTAGCTGCTCAGACACTGTTCATGGTGTGACAAACACTTCCATAACATTATGTGTCAGTTATCCTGTGACTCATTTCAATCTGATTTTGTGCGAGTAAACAGTTTGTGAAGAAGAAGAAGAGGTGATAATGTGCAGATTACCGGTGCGTCTCAGAACTAGCTTTTACTTCATGCAAACATGTCAGACATTTACACAACTGCAAACAAAACTTGTTTATTGTATAGTTTATAATATTTCACAGACAAGAGACAACCTCTGATTTAATTTGAGATTTTGGGGTAATTGCTTTTGAAAGTTAAGTGGCACATTTTACAAATAGTGGATTTTTGTTTTGAAAATTCTGAAATGTATAGTTTCTGCATTTGAAACCAGTGTATTTATACATAATCTATGGAACAATTAACGTTAAACACCAACATATACTTTACACTCAGTTAAAGTAAATCATCATATCAGTGGGTCAGGGGGATTTTTTAGCACTCACTGAATGATGGCTTTTTTTTAAAATTTTTTTTATCTGATCTGAGGTTAAAAACACTATGTACCCTAAGCAAACCGCATTTAGTAATGACGTGCAACACCAAGGGTCTACTTCCCTTTTGACAACAACTGTGAAGCTACACGAAGAACACTTTCTAGATGTGAAGTAGAATCACTAAGAAGCTGTCAATCAGTTAGTACAATTACTGTATGAACGTGAGTATTGCCTAAAACCATTCAACTTGGATTGATTTGAACTCCACAGAACATGAGCCAACAGGTTCCTGTTAAGCTCAAAAGTAAATCATATGGTGATCCATGCCACAATGAACCCAACAGTCTTAAGACACAAGTGAACGTTGAGAGTATTTGTATTATTTCTAAAGTGAAATGACTTTAGCCTAAACCAAAAAATGTAAACTTTGCATACTTGTTTCCAGATGTTTATTCTTCTATGGTATTTTTAGGAATGTAGGTCACAATAACAGAGTATCGGACTAGAACTTGTCTTTTTGTTCCATCCTTAATCTTAACACCAGCTTTTGCGGTGCCACTTAATCGTATACTGTGCAAGATTTACAAGGCCGTGCAGTTTTGTATCAAATATGTAGTTCCTCCTTGAGGGCTGATGTGTGTTGGTGAGGTTATTCATATTTTCACATGGAGTTCAGGTCTTCTGGATCAACCCAAAAGTATGTGTTTCAACAGTATATAACTCATTTTCACTTCTAAAGTAATCAGTCTCATTGGATGAGTGTGTAAATACAATTTCTCTATGAGTACTACAAGTATTTCTCTCTACAGACTATATATCTGCATCATTAAAAATATGTGTGGGACTAAGAAAAATATTTGACCAATATATAGATAATACCTTTTGAATGACAGTCAAAAACTGTGTCATTTAGCCACAGATTATTTCTCACAGAAGGTGAATGTTGTAGGGAATTTTAACTGAACACACCGAAATTACATAATTTTTGAGGTAATGTCTTGATTGGTGTCTGAGTCTCTACTGCCATCTACTGGTCAAATATGAAAATACACTGATGGACAGATATTTCTTTATTCCAGACTCAAAGACAGGTCTATAAAAACAACAACAACAACAACAAAAAAATAGAAAGACAAACAAGGAAAAGACATTGCAGTTATTGTCCATGTAGTCACCCTCTCCAACGCCTCCTAAGCAGAGCGTTGTATCTGACGTTATTGGGTGCAATAAAACCTCTTCAGATGTCATTTCCTGAGTCTCGTCATAAATTTACTAATGAGATTTCTAATTCCAGCATTAAGTGTAGTTACATTATGTTGGACAAACAGCTGGCTACCACTTGTCCAGCGAGGGACCTGAAGGCATCATTGTATGCAACTTGCAATTTCTTAAATTTGACCTTTGTGTAACACCACCACAAGTGGGCAGTATAGAGTGGTATTTTAACATTGTGTGTACACATTACAAACTTTCAGATAAACATATCTGCCTGTGCATACAATTTACAGTACTGCCACTGAATATCAATATCATCATCATCATCATCATCACCACAGAGATCACCCCTGATGATGTGACCCAGGTTTTTAACTTTATCTACCACAGGAAGTCCCCCCCAGACAGAGAAATCCTAGAGAAAAGTGATCTATGCTGCTGCCCTTTGGTCCTCACAACCACGACTAACCTATTTATAGTTAAACTTAATGTCATACAGCTCTACATAATCTTTAATTTTAAGCAGTTGCTGCAGGCCAGTGGAAATAGGGAACATGACGACCAAATCATCGTCATAGAGAAGGTGGTTTAAGAGTCTTTCACCAACCATTCAACAAGCTGTGACTTTGATAACGTAGACATTTTATGAAGTATCAACTATAGATTATGTACATTGCCAAAAGAGCTTTTTAAAAAGAGGAACAAACCTGCCAAATTTTTCTGTGTAACCCGTCTTGCCCTGTTGTATGACGTGGATGAAGTCATGCGTCAGGATAAATGGTACACGCTCCCTCTTGATGCCAAACTTGGACTTGAAGTTACCCAGAATATGGCCGAAGTCTATGTGAAAGAGCTGCAGAGACACAATAATAACAATAGATAATGATGAAATGATAAACAGTATAATGAGATTCAAGAATCAAAGCATTTATTGTCATGTGCACAACAATGATAATCTTATTTTGCCGACTGAAGGGAATGTTACAAGTGTTTAAATAAAAAACAAAGACCATAAAAATATAAATACAAACTACTATTACTAAGAAAATATATATTTACAGAATGTGCAAGATCTGGGTATTGTGCAAAAGTAAATGTGCAGAATGGCCAGAGGTGCAAAATTGTCAGAGGTAGGTAACATAAGGTGCATAATGTCCCATTTGTTGACCCCTATGAGCTGTGAAGGGGCCCGATGGAGGGAAAACAAAGAATTTCTGAGTCTAGATGTCCTGCACTTTGAAGACGTAACTTTTGTTATAATGTGGCGCTATATAAATAAAATTTTATTAGTTGATTGATTAATTAATGAAAACGGTTAACAATTGTGTACAGCTCTGAGGAAACACATGTGACCACTGCTGCTAACATTAATGTGGACACTGTTTATTGAAACTACTGACCACATTCCTATTTATTCTCATATTTCAATACAAACATTGTGTGAAGAGCATTCATCTGCAAAAAATGACAAGTGGAAATACACCATTGTCAGCGCAACAGTGCATTTATGTACAAAGGAAACGACTTCATCAAACAACACAATATGAATGTTCTGAGTTCAAATCAAGGCTTTGTAGAGACTGTCACATCTTGAACACTACTGTTGGCAAAGCGGATCCTTTATGTCAATGTTGGTGCAAAAATACGAGCAGCTTAGCTTTGTGTCATTAGGATTTTTCCACAGCTTTCTGTTTAACAAACGTGGACTTCGGTTATCTCTTTGTGCCAAAATGAGGCAGGATAAGGCAGGTTAAATGGTAAATGGACTGCACTTATATAATGCTTTTCCACCTTCATGGTGCTCAAAGTGCTTTACATTAGACACACACACCAGTAAGTTTCTAAGATTCTACTACATCTACTGAGAGCCTAAGTCAGGGTTCAGTGTCTTGCCCAAGGACACTTAGACGTGTGGAAAGCCAGAGCTAGGACACAAACCGGTGATCTTTCAGTCATAGGACGACCCGCTCTACTAAATGAGCCACAGTCGCCCTTTAAAGATAAAACACGGGCAGTCTCACCTGTCCTGTGCTGCGGACCATGATGTTGTCACTGTGGCGGTCTCCGATGCCCAGGACGTATGTTGCTACACAGTAGCCTGCACACGAAAGAGTGAACTCCTCAATGGCCCGTTCAAGAGCATCCCTGTAACACAGGAAACACACAGGTCACATGTGAACGTCCTCAGACAGTTCATGTTCATAAGTTCTTTTGTAACATCAGGCACCACTTTACCCAGAGTTCCTCTCTTTAAGCCAGTTGAGCAAAGCATCCTTGTTGAAGGCGGCGGTTGCTGCTACATTGCTGCTGGTCAGTTGAATGTTGGCAATCGTGTCGGCAGATGAGACCACCTCAATCAGGCCGGCTCGATCACCAGTTGCTAGGCAACCATATGGCACAATTCTACAGGACATCCAGAAAAAACACCCAAAAAACAAAGGGACAAACAAAATAGTTATTGACATTAGCAAACCATAATCTACATGCGTCTTGGAACAGAAGAAGGTGCTTCTGTTTATGTTGACATTCATGTAAATCTAAACACAATCTACAAACTGGCAACAATAAACATAAGGTTCACTTCCATCTGAAACTAAAATATGAAGCTTCTAAGTGACACACAGGGATTACATCAGGACAGACATGAATGACAGCTGCAGTCACTTAAGTCCCTTTTTAATTAAGAACTGTGAAATCTACATTTAATAAAGTTACATTAATTCTGACATTAGATTATGAGTAACAACAGGTCTGTAATAAACATGGCATGGAATCATTTTTTCAAACAGTAAAAGCATAGCAGGATATGAGGTGCTGTACTATATATATATATATATATATATATATATATATATATATATATATATATATATATACACCTCTCCCGGCTTACACCTATGTAACCCTGGAAAGGCTAATTGGGTTTCGGGGGCGATTCCACCACAGCCTTTTTATTCACTGCTGCCTGTCCGTTCTCTTCATTCCAATGTCAAAGTAAGACATTGGAATCTAGTGGAAAGAGTCTAAACACAACTAAACAGTCTGATTGTTACCAACATGATGAAAGATTGTCTTCAACCATCTTATATCTATAGATATAAAAAATTTTGTGACACCGTGTATGTATGCATGCATACACACACACACACATACACACACACACACCTGTGCAGTGAGTATGCAGGCTATATCACAAAATATTTCCCTCTCCTGTTATTGAGGCTCAAAGATGCATGTGTCCGACAGTTATTGATCGATTATTTATTTGTTTATTTCAAGCATTCACAGAGTACATACAAGTCAAAAACAGAAATTAATTAATTTACACCTGAAAAGGAATGGGAGGAACAAAATAACATATTTAATCTCAACTAGTGACAATGAAAACGCAAATCAATGTGGCAACGGCAAATCCTCTGCAGGATTCACTTGCTCTCCCTCAGTGAAGGTAGTATGGAGGTGATTATTGCTAATTGACACTGACAGTAGTATTAATCTTTTAATCCACTTCCAAGGGCAATATTGAAACCATATTCAGCTGATCTTCTGCAACATGAACCAATCTTTGAGTAGAGCTTACATTCACTCTTTAAAGTGCAAAGTTTTAAAACTGGTTTAAATTTTTTTTCTCCATTTATAACATGCAGTTTTTGTATGATTTAATTGTGTAATTTATTTATATCTTATTACTATTACACTAAATGACTTAATGGTATGAAATTCTGAAGTAACTTGAGTTCCTTGATTTTCTTCTTTAAACTATATTCGTCTCTTATTAGGATTTTATGAACACCATACTTCCCCAAATGAAGGACTTAAGTCATTTTGGACATTAGAACAGACCTTCAGAGGTATCTGGTTATGTAACATCCGGGAAATGACACTGACACCAACCACCATATCATACTGTTGAAGTCTGATATAAAAATATTGTGGTTGGATTTTGGTATGATTACATTCAGATGACAAATGTTCAGCAGCCAAGTATTTTCCCACAGATTCCACCAGATGTCAGTAGGTCCATCAAAGAGCATGCAAAATAATGTGACTAGAAAAAAAAGTCTACTCAGGATACTTATGTACTGACTGGTGCAAAATGCCCACAGTTACATATATGAGACACTCGTGAACATGTGCAAAGGAGAGTCATTTTTAGAGTTAATTCAGGTTTTGACAGAGGTCTGATGACAAGCTAATGTTTTAGGCATGTTATTTCTCTGTTTGACGGATGTTGAGTTTAACTAAATATGCAAATGACTACAAAAGGACGACAAGCAAGAATACATGTGGTAAAAAATGACATCAGCAAGAAGTCACACAATAAACAAATCCACGACGTCATAGTGGTTTCATTACACTGTCCCTGGGTTTAATCCCAATGCCCCATCACTGTGTTTGAACCCTGAACCCATGGCCCTGTAATCTGAAGCACCGTTCTCCAGTTCAACTGTCAAAACAACCCGCTCCACTGCTCAACTCCAGATGTGTCAGTGTATGACAAAGGCAGCACACGGCCTTGTACCAATGCCAAAGTGTGGATCTGATTAGGATGTAATGCATGTAGTGCATGTGTGGGGTTATGGGTGTAAAAGGGTTGGAGGTCAAACTAGCATGGAGTCATTTAGTGTCTACTCTCCTCTGCTGAATCCCATCACAACTTCCCTTCCCTGCAGAGAGCAGGAACAAACAGACTGAACAAGATCTGCCTGTCTGGCAGACGGTCCGAGTGGGCGATATGTCTAAGAGCTCAAACCACTTTTTTCAGCTGCCTGAATGAGTTAATGGGTCTAAGTGACTCAGACCTAAAAGGTAAATGGACTTGTATAGCACATTTTATACACCAGTGGGTGCCCAAAGTGCTCATACAACAGCAGACTACTGCTGCCGCTACACTGGCACTGCCCTGACCCTCTTTCCCAAGGACACTTTGACATGTGGACAGCCAGAGATGGGATGCAAACTGCCAACTACCAACTGAGCCACAGCCGCCCTAAAGGTTCGCATTTTAGTAACAGGATGGCACAACAAACCCCGCCCCCTCGCAAACATTGTACCTGATTGACCCTATGCATTATTACGAAAATACGTTTTTGGTGACTGTGACCTTGACCTTCATTCACCAACATTTAATGGGATCCATTTTGGATCACCTCACACCTTTCCTGAAAATTTCATAGAAATTGGTGCAGTATTTTATGTGTAAAGTAGCAGACAAACGGACACACTGCCTCCTACTGGTTGAAACAAGCCATTACAACTGAGGTTTCCCACTGATCTAGTAGCACGTGACATACTATGTGGTGGCAGCTTTTGTCACATTTACAAATGTGACTTCCACTAAAAACTGTGGGAAGACAAATAAGCAGAACACACCTATTTGTAAATAAATAAAAAAAAGGATATATATATATATATATATTCTGGTCTTCAGCTTATTACTTTTCTCAGAAATTATTCCTCAGAAACAATACAACTATTTCTTTAACAAACTATTTTAATCAAAGTAGAACTGGCAGTAACAGTCCCACTCATTGCACATGTTCCACTTCACACATGCATTTGGCATTCAGTAATTTTCTAATGACCTTATCAAGGGCATGCCATGATAGTATAATTTCTCTAATAAATGTAGTTATTTAAACATCTATGTAAATCCAGGGTGACCGCACCGTTGGCCATCTTCTGCAGCCACCAACAGCTGAATTCATTTTTGTTATTATATTCATTATATTTTTATTTGATTTTATGACTAGTCATAAAGTGAAAAACTGAATATAAATACAGTGATATTGAATAACAAGACATGATGCAACATTCTGACACTCACCTGAGATCAAGATTAGCTTCCTTCCATAGCAGATCCATTAACCTCAAAATCTGCAGGGTGAGCATATCCTGTCTTAGATCTAGAAAACATCACGAGAAGAGGAGGTAACTATATAGAATCTCTGTCTCTTGCACACCAAACCTTCCCTCTATTCTCCTTCAATAATGCTCCTACCGTCTCCATTTTTGAAGATGATGCCCCGTGTGTCTCCCCCCAGCAGCTTGTTGTTGTAAACAATCCAGAGTGGCTTCATTTTAGAGTCCATGTACCGGCACTTTTCCACACTAAAGAATGAGAAACACAATACATGGTAAAATGAAAAACCCCTAGTAACTCTAAATCTTGCTCATCCTCTTTCATATGAACAGCAGGGTCATCATACTTGATGCCAGACAACAGGATGTTGGGGTTTAGGGGGGAGTGCAGGTCTGACAGGGTTTCTGTGTAGCCACTCTGCCTCAGACAAGTCATCATGGCCTCTTTGGTCAGCATTGCCTCTTTTGTCTTACTGCGAGCATTCTTGAGTGTTCCCAGCTTTATCAACTCATTCACTGACTTTAGCTTACTCAAGGCTTCCACCTAGGAGAAGAAACAGGAGGAGAAAACGATATGTGGAAAATATTTTACAACTCATTGTTCTTTACTGTGAAAAGTATTGAGTTTACTTTAGGTCAATAACCTGACTGTTGGAAACATTTACACAAAACGCAGCCAAGTATATGTAATGAATGTAGATAAAGCAATAGTTTAAATCAAATTTGATGGAAATTTTCACTGTATAAATGATTAAACACCACATATAAACTGTAAAGGTTTAATTTCACAATTATTTCCTATTTACAAATCTATACTGTATGCAATGCAAAATTAACCAATGCCATCTCTGTAATGTAAAAGATATTGTTAGCGGTTTTTAAGTATTGTTTTTAGAATCAGTGCACTATTTCAAAACTCATTATTACATCACTCAAATGAGTCACTCAACATGGTAAGTGATTTATATCCTGATAAATTGAAGGACTTTTACTAATAATGATCTTCAGTGTTGATAGAGCGATTGGTAAAATGCCAGAAAAAAAGAGAAAATATGTAATAAGTGGAAATCAGAGAATGCTTCTGTAGTGCTTTCCAAACGTCTTAACCTTGAGAAATTTGGTGTCTTATCAGGCAAACAAATTAACCTACATTTAAAGACATTATTTTTCTTTTAATATGGTTTGTCGTTCTTACATGTTTTATGCTGTCTTCGTCTTGTTGTGGCTTTCATATCCATCTTTCATTTTCATCGTACAGTGTTTGTTTAACACTCTTAATCTTGTTCTGCTTTATTCCATATTTTTTGTTATTTCATTGTAATCTTGTTGGAACTTTGTTTTGGTCCTGTTGCATGTCTTACATGATGTTTTTGTCTTTGACAACATTTTACAGTTTTTTTCCCCAATTAACATATCATATTTTTGTTAAAAATTGTCTAAAAAATAACAATAATATTAATAATAATAACAACTCTTGCATCTGTACAACTTGTTTAAGAAGATAATCTACAAAAATAAAAAATAAATTAATCAATGGCATGATCTTCTGTAAGAGACCATGTCAGTGACATCTCCTGATGTGTATGTGAGTGTATATGCTTCAAAACAGGATGTGGCCACACAAATGACCGTGCTGATGAGGAAGTTGGGGGAAGTGGCCAGTGGAATAACTGTCAGAACCAACAGTGTAGAGGTCAAAGGTTAGAGGGCAGGATGGTGACATTAGTTTTACGACGACAGGCTATAAATGCCATAAATCTAGCATACTCAGACCTGACGATGGACGGGAGCTATATTTGTACCTGACAAATTACAAAAAAGGTAAAAGTGAAAAGGAAAAAAAGCACATGATAATAGAAACAGGATCATGTGGAAAAGACAAGGCAACATATAAAGCGGGTACTGATATGTTAACAAGCATGAACAAAGAAACCAAGGAAGACACAGAAAAGAAACATGTAATAAGAACATGTGTATGTTATGTGAGGCCTACCTGCTTTTTCAGGACCTCAATATGAGGGATGCTGCCTCTACAGTAAGCTTCTAAAATGAGGGCAAACTGGACTGAAACAGCCGGCATGTGGATTTCTGACCTGTAGATGGCAGCACAGAGGAGGCACTGGATTAAAACATAATACATTGATATGGACAGGACACTCTTTTCTTTGTTGTCAGAGGCAACAGAAGGATTCAGGGGCTTCACTTTAGTAAAAGTAAATTACTAGTACTACATAATGAAGTATTATCAGTCAAATCTACTTAAAAGTATGGAAAGTAAAAGTAATCAATGTGCATTGAAAAAAATGTGTCAGTGATTTACTATAACATATACAGTTTTTGGATTAATTTACTGCTATAGTCACATATGTACTGCAGTACATGTTTCAAGTCTGGGCTCATCTGATCATACCATTCCTAGAAGGCATCATAGTTAATCATATTTTCACTGAACACGGACAAACTATGAATTATAATATCACAAGTTATATCGAAATGGGACTTCTCCCTGAATTGCTGAGGAGTAGAAGTTTATTAGATATTATTATTCCTAAGTACCTCAGTACTTTGCTGTTATATTCCACTGATCTGAATACTTACCGCAAGTGCCAGAATAGGAAGTGTCCTATCTTGCGGTTTCCTTGGGCGCGTTGCAGCAGGAAGTGGGTGAGGGCGCAGTCATAGTAAGGCTCATAACGCAATACCTGAACCAGCTGCAACAGGTACTGTGACAGCTCCTCATCACTGAGGTGTGAGAGAGAGAGAAAGAAAACAAATGGAAAGGAAGGCTCCACATATCACATCTTGAGGCCTAAATTAAATGTGAAAATGTGTGAGTGGATCTGGGAGTTTACCTCATGTCACGCAAGCAGCCAACAGCATATTCTCTAACGTACTGGTCTGGATAATTGAAGTCCAGGAGCTCCAGAGCATCTCTAGGACTCAGTTTGGGCCAGATCTGAAGCAGTGCTTGGAGCTGTGACAAACATACACACATACATCAAAAACTAACTTTAAGGTCAAACTTCTATAAGTAAATAAATAGTTACTCTTGTTCTTTAGCAAGTCATTCAGTTCAGTTTTTTGGTTTTCAAGTTCTGATGCATTTTTTATTTCTTAAAATTCAGTAAAATGCATTTATTTATCAAATTATGAAGAAAGCCTTATATTAAAGAAGCTGAAATGGTTAAGATAAAAAATGCATGACATCAAATATGAGTAACAGACCTACTTATGACATTTCATACTGTGAAAATGCATACCATGAACCATTAAATCATTAAAACTGGGAAGAAACAAAGCGACATTTATCTGAAATTCTATTCCAGTTGTTCACTGTAGTTTTTATTGAACTACATTTTTCATTACTTTACTCTTCTCTGCTAGTTTGAGTTTTAGTCTGTGTTTAGTTAAATAACCCTGATCAAAAGGTGGGACTGGAAGCGCACAGAAAATCTAGTGGAAGATTTCTTTTCTAACCTGGGCCATATCCTCGTGTTTGCTCCACTTGACGGAGAGTAGCAGCTTGGGCAGAGACTGTGGGAAATTTTCACGACAGTCGTAGCGTAGTGTCCAGATCAAATCCTTTTCATTTTCACACAGCTGAGAGAGTGGATCACGTTCCATGATCTCCTTAAGTTCTATGTGAAACTTCTTGCCTCCACGACCCTAGGAGAGATAAAACTATTTGAGTGGTTTAGGAAATATCAATTATGTATATATTAGAATGTGTAGAAAAACAAAACAAAACAACACAAGAGCATGATGGGAGGTTTTGTTGATACAAAATGATGAGATATGTGGTGAAATAAGTAAGAATAGAAACAGTTACTACATAAACCCACAAGATGGCAGGAGTGGACCAGAGTCTCTCTCTCAATATTAATGACTAAAGATTATCATTGAAGTTCTTTATGACTGTTTGTTGTGTGTCTGAAAATGGAATATGCATCCATGCAATCAAAGTAAATTAGGTGTATTATGCCAATATCAAACAAATTGTAGATTGAAGTTTTAAGAGAAAAAACAAACTGTGACAGTCCTTACAGTGGTACATAAATACACAGTACTTTTCTGTAGGGGGGGGGGGGGTTAATATACAGTTTCTCATTTACACCACACATTTAAGTGCTGCGTTCAGGCATGCCCTTTGCATAACACAGGATTACGTAAGATTGTGCGACGCCCAGTAGTGGGTTTTTGGTAGAGGGGCGGTAAGACAGGAAAACACGCAAGTAATCTGATTAGTCTCATGTTCTGAGGAGGACATAAGTATTTTTGCTGCTACACCCTGCTAGAGTGATAACAATGGGTTTCCTTGGAAACCTGGCTGCACTTGCTTTGCTGGCTGTAATACTTCTGGTGTGTGTATGTGTGTGAGGATGAGAGAAGAAAAATGGTCTGGAAGTTGTCTTACTTCATTAGGGGTTTACTTTTAACAGTTGTAATCTGTTTTTCACCTGCACTGCACTTATAAGACCCCCCCCCCCCCATGTTAAAAAAAAGAAGAAAGACTATATGCAATGAAGATTTTGTTCTTTAAAATGTCTTTAAAAATTGTGAAAAGAACCATGTGCAAAATTATACATGTCCATTAAATCTAAAATGTAAAGATTAAATATCAACATTATCTATAAATATTAAATCTAAATATTTCTTTGGGTCTAATTAAGTTTCATCTCCTCCTAACAACACTCTATAAATAATTGGTATATGTAAAGTTAACTGTCCATGTGGGGAGGTTCTGTCCATCCATGGTACATATCCAAATATACACACAGTACCTAGTATCAGTCTTTGTGATCTGCATTAGTACTGGGGACATTAAGATCAGAAAGCTGCTATTAATGGCACTCAGGGACCAGATCCAGATCTTGATTGGTGTCCCTGACCACAGCACTGACCTACATATACCTGTTTTTACTGGCAAGGGAAACCCAACCAGCATGCAGGTGAACTGACAGAGTTGACCTGTTCTATAAATGGGTGTGTGTGTGTGTGTGTGTGTATAGAGGCATATATGGGAGCATGTCCACACAGTTGCCCTCTGCTGTTCGACTCACCATGGGTGCACAGTCACTTGCTCCAGCGATTTCTGCAGCTTTTTCCAGTATCTGTAATCAAGTCACAGTTTCATTTGGGTGAAAAGGAAAAATGATACATCTCTAAAAGATAAAGTGCATTAAGCGGGACTCCTCTTCTGCTAGCAGCCAGTACTTCATCATAATCATTAGGTACCACTGTGAGGAGTATTGAGCCATCGTGGTGACAAATTCATCTGCAGCCTTTTCAAAAGTGGTCACTAAGGTCTGACTCAACTGTCTACTCTCAGGTACAGTTTAATCACATCATCATCATTTTCTGAAGCAGCGTGTTTCAGTTGGTATGACTGCAGAAATATTTCACTTTAATCTTAAATGTAATGGATTAAACCCGGTCTCTGTATTCATGAACATCATCTCTGCTGTCTGACCTTGTCGAAGGGAGGGAAGATGATGGGGTGCGACGAGTACTCTGGGAAGTGGATGTGCAGTGCTGTGGCGTTCTCAGTGTATGGGTTGGTCTGAATGGTTCCGATGGGATTCAGCATCTCTTCAAGTTCATCTGAGTTAAAACACATTTATTCACAGGTGACTGATCTGTGCCTAAAGTATGAAGGTTGTAGGTTTAAGTGCTGTTTTATTGCGTACCAGGAAAGGAAGACCAGCAGTGCAGGATGATATCTCCAGTCTTCAACTGGCCTTTATAGTCAAACACCATGGTGTTGACCCAGGCTATAGGGTAGTGCTGAGTTGAAAACACAAAGAAAACCACTAATTAACCAATGATAATCCAATCAAACTATTACTACTACTTTATAGAAGGTGCAGATGTGTTCAGTGACGACAGGACTTTTATTTAAAAATTTCTTTTACCACTTTTCCTGCTTTGCGGATCGTCTGGTACTTGTTGAGGTGGGTATTTTTGGTGGATTTCTGTTTCTTGACCTTATCCATGACAGCATAGATGGCAAAGCAAAGGCGGGTCATGCGTGGCAGGTCACACACAGCAATGTCAAACTCTAGCGTGCTGTCTTTCCACGTGTGGTCTGAGCGTCCGCTGCTTTCGCTGCTCACTGCTGGTTTGCACAGCAGCTCTGTGCCGTGGAACAGCCCTGCCCTCACCTGAACCTGAGGAAATGATGGGCAGATTAGCTTGTGCATTTGTACATTTTGAAACTAAAGCCACATTTTATGTTCATTGATTTACGAATGCCACCATTTACCTTGGCAGTCTCCTCCGCGTTCACCTTGCTGCCACTCACCAGGACTATCTTAAACAGGCTTGACATGTCCCACACACATGTCTGGACTTGCTATGGAGGGAAAGTGAGAGGAGAAAGAGAACCATACTATTATGAACTGTTAAAATATGTACTTGAACATGCCACTTCTTCATGCTCACTCATCTAGAGCACACAACTTTTTGAGCATGCACACACAACCCCCCAAAAAACAATGTAGTCAGTTCAGGCAGGTCACTGATGTCAAGCCAAGTAGATTTGCAAGGGTCAGCAGTAACCAGGACAAACAACATCACATGACACCCAGAGCCAATGAACATGACTAACTAGCACACTTCCTGCCATTTGCCGTCTCTCTCACTCTCTCGCTCTCTGTGGGCACGTGTGTACACTGATATGTTGTGAGTGTAATCTGCTTCTTGTAAAAAATAAAGGATGGTATTTGTGTCTCATATATTTCAGGCACAAATGGGAGCTTTGAACCCTCTGTCATATTGTCTTTCTGTTTGTTTTGACCAATTACCAGTAAGGTTTCTAGCCACACAATAATCACATCTAATAACATGTTCCTTTCTTAAGATGAAATCTCACTGCCTGTCACAACGTCTTACCAAAAACCTTCACCATGCTGACTAATGATGATGGTGAACTTTTTGTAATACTTACACAACAACTACTGGTTCAACAACTTTACCCACAAAATGAAATGTACAGATAGATTAAGTTAAACCCTAGGAAACACTCAGAAATAATGTTTTAATGAAGTCATAAACCATCAGACAGTAGAGTTCTGGGAGTTCTACAGTTAACACTTCAAGAACAAACATGGATCTAAATTTGGAAAAAAACAAACAAACAGATAGATGGGTGATACCCAAGCCTACACAGGAAGTGATGAAGACAGGACTAAATGCTCTGCAGTGTGACAAAGAGGGGAAAAGGTCAATACATCTACAGATGAAAACAAGATTGTGTTGGCCATAGTTCAGTGTATCATTTACTTCATTTATTTTTAACAGATGGTTGTATTGATCACAACAAGCACTGACTGTGTAATGAACTGCCTAATTAACACCCCCCCCCAATAAAAAAACAAACTCATCCATATCTAATTACTAATAACTAAAGTGTTGATTTGTAATGATCTCTATATTTGTTCTCCAAATAATTATTGTATCACTGTTTAAAAACCACAGTCAGTCAAAATGTTAATTCCTCAATTTCCTTCTTGATTGATTTAAAACCATTTTAAACTTTCCAGACTTGTCTGCGGATGTTCGAGATCATAGTCGGGATCTGTTTACAAATAGTGAGATGATTGCTATATGAATAAATGGTTTGTGTTGTCATGTTTGTTACATTCGGATCATATGATGCACTGGTGGTGTATTTATTTTAATCTCACGTTGAATTGGGTCAAAAACATGAGTGTGGGTGCAGAGAGACTGTGACTGTTACATTTTGGCTGTGATGACTGCCTGCTGACAATACATGCTGCTGAAAATATGCATTATCAATTTAACACATTTTAGATGTCGTAGAAAACAGACAGAAGGTCAATTACCTAGAAACACTTATTTTTCTAAACAGTAATTTTTTTTTTTTTTACATCTAGACCTGGATAATAAAATCCAATTTAATATTGTGAAAGAACACTGGTATTGTACTGTAGTAATTGACAACAAAATGGAATTGAAATGAGGCTGGGTGGCATTTTTAATGTAAACTCACATAAAATACTGTTCATAGTGTTTAAACGGCTATAAACCAGGTGGTTATGAAGCCGCTATGATTATATGTGATAAATATATAGTGATCATAGAGTGTATACGGGGTCCTTGTCTGGAACATTTATCTGCTTTTCAAAGCTCACACAACCAGGGATCTGCAGTTAGTGTGGTAGCAGGCAATTAAACCCCGGGTGACTTCACTAACGAAGAGCAATTAAAGCCAACCTGACATTTTCAAAGTGTACACACACACACACACACCCACACATGAATGATGATGCACCTGGCAGAAGCAGTGAGAAAGTGCAATGTACTTTGGCAACGTGGCAAATGCTGGTAGGGCAGAACAGTGCTTTGAACACTAGCTTAGAAAAGACAGGTGGCAGCTGTCAGGTACATGTTTACACGATAAACCTCCACACCTGCCTTCTTCAGTGCAAGTGAATCAAACTGTATTTATTGTTTAGGAGAGAATGACTCAGTAAACATTGGAGGATATTAAAAGACCTATTTACCGAGTGAGAACATTTTGTGTAAATCAACAATTCCCAATGTTTATACATGAACAAACAAACACTGTAGCTTTGACTTCATCCATCAGTTCCCCAAAAACGGTTCAGTGACCACTATATTGTGTGTGGTCAGACTACGACCAATGGCCATAGTCTATCAAAAATCAATAACAAGTTGAATTTGTGAGGTTTTCAGGTTCTGCTACTGTGTTAAGAGTCCTGTGGTCTGGATGAAAGAGATTGATCTCCCCAAAGAAACAGTGGCCCTTTCACTTGAGGATAAGTCAACAAATTAAATGAAAGTCTATGCACGGCTTCCTATCAGTGCTCATTATATTGATATCAATAACCATTTCCATAGTATAAGCCATCAAAACATGGACTGATGTAAGCAAAGAAAAAAAAAAAATCCTAAAACTGACAACAAACCTTGTAGACATTGTCCCAAGGAAGAAATATATAACATTTTAGATGAATCTTACCAATGGTTTTGTGAGGATGTTAAAAAAACGGCAAACAAAGACAACGACGGAGCTGATATTGAACACAGCACTTTCACAAAAGCTCATGGCCTATTGTCCAGTTACTAAAAACTGCAACAAAAGAAGCAAAAGTGTCTTTCTTTGATAAAACTATAAAATGCATAAAAAAAGCCCAGAGCACTGATGTTTACAGTCAAGTTTTTTTGAACTCACCGTGGGAACCCTTCTTTTGGGAGGTAGTGGTAAAGGTGGGTTGGAGGACTTGCGACTGACCACAGCTCCAATGGCAGAGATTTCTTTGTCAAACATGGCCTTGACAGTACTGGTGTGGACTAGGGTGAGGTGGGGAGGCTCCTTAATCTGCATACATAAGCGGATGTACTGCACACAAGAAAAGAGAGGAAACCTGTTATTGGCTACTTGAATACTAGAGCAGATTATTCACAGTTAAGTCAGCAATGAGGGGCATCACACTGCATGAGCAATAAACTGTAAACACACAACTCTGTTAGAAATAAAAATGTTTCATGACATTAAATGAAGAATCCATGGAGAAAATGGGTCACATCAGGACAAGTTTAACTTAATGGATCAAAATATGATAAACAGTGATTTAGGGTAAAATTATTATTATTATTATATATTTATTTTTTACAAAAATGACTTTTTTTTTTTGCCCAGACCATCATGTTTTTGTTTTTCCTGAAAAATGTGGAAAAAACAACTTGGGGCAATTATTTGAATAAAGGTGATGACTCGCCACAGTACAACTAGTAATTTTAATAATTCGAAATTATCCAAGATTAATATGTAGCTTACCAAACATAGCTTAATGATATATATATATATATATATATATATATATATATATATATATATATATATATATATATATATACATATATATATACATATATATAGTTACCTCAGAAGACTTCAGGCTCTGTAGTCATGCTCTACTTAACAGTGTTTGTCTAGCCAACCTTGGCATCAATAGTTGTGTTGAATCCACAGACAAACATAACCACAGACTTAAGATGGGAAAGGATTTTGATTGTCCATAAATCCTACAGCAACAATGTTGCCACACTTTACATGAGATAAGAGTGAAAGCCAAAATTAAACAGTGACAAAATCTCTTAGTACTTCACTTCCTGTCATTCATCATGTGACCTTTTCCATTGCCTCAGTACAGAAATAACTATTACAGTAAATCAACTTTTTACACTGTTTTATTGACAGAAATAAGGTTAGAGTTAAAAAAAGACAAAAACCAAAAACCTAATGGAGACCTTTAATGTGGTCCCACAGATCCTGAGGACAATTCAAGTGAATTAAGTGTCAGTGCCAGATTATTTGTTGAAACACTTGGGTTGCAAATAATAATATTACTCAGCCAGCAGCTGAGGGTTTTAAATCCATTTGCTTTTGTACTTTATATCTAAACTTGTTTTTGTGGAAATACACTACTTTAAGTACACTACTTTAAGTACACAACTTTAAGTACACATTCTTCTCTTACTTCAGAAAGAGTATGTAATCATTATCAGATAAATGGACAGACATTATGAAAGTAAAAAGTCATTTGGCAGCAAAATATGTCCATGTTCTACTACTATAGATTTATTTTAGATGTGGATCACTATATTAATGCGGATGTTCCACTTAACTACTGTAATTGTTTAATACTCTAATGTGTTGGACCTGATATAACTACTTAATACTGTTGTAGTTTTATCTATAGCAATGCATCATATTCTGTAAGATCATGTATTTGCAGTATCAGTAGTACCCCATTTCTTCATTTCAGAAAAAATGGACTTTCAAGTGAGTTCAAGAGGGTTTTTAAAGAGTTTATTTAAATAAAGGGGGAAGATACATTTGTTAACACCTCTTCCTCCTCCAAAAAAAAGAAAAAAAATCTAAGTCTTTGTTTATCACAAAGGTGCGTTCTGGACAATTAAATAGCTGTGGTGTGATTTTTAAAAGCCAACATCTTGTACATTGCATATGATGATGTGAACCAAACATGTCACTACACACATAGGTCTCATGCTGACTGTGAAGCCACTCACCTTATACAGTATCAGGGGGTGGTCTCCACAAAGGAACTCCAGGCAATGGCTGACCCTCAGCACATACTGACCGCGCCATGCCTCCTCTTCCGGCCCGTGGGTGGTCAGCCACTTCTTCACAGCCATCTCCATTAGTTCAGCAGTGGTGCAGCTTGACGGTACCTTAAGGCTAGCTGAGTCCTGTAAGACAAAACAATAAGACACTAGAAACGCACTCAAAAAGTCTGAGGAGATATAAGGACAGTAATAGAGTGTACTGGTAGTGTCCGTTCATAAGCAAAAAGTAATGGGCACAAAATAAAGAACCAAAACAATGCATTAAGCAATGGAGCAGTAGTAAAATTATATTTTAGCAACTAGGGTACTTTTTGTTGGCAGTAGATTCCGTATACACCAGAACACTGAGTGACTTTGTCATCACCTCATACCCACTTCAGATAATCCAAAGTAGATCAAAGATTTCTCTTGGTTTTGAGAAGGTGGTATTTGGCGTCTAGTGTTTATTATTTTCTCAGGGTTTTGGGATGACTCAGGGGCATGGTTGTTAAGTCTGGAGGTGGAAGTATACATTTTACACATCCATAAAAAATATATTTTAGCATGCACTTTTTTTTATCATATATCCAAACACATTACCATACATAAAAGAAAACCTTCAAAATATGACATGTTAAAGTGCATTGAGGGTCAACAGCAATCATTACATTTGGAAAAACTCATTTTATGTCATTTTGAGTTCTCCAAGTATTGATGTACATGAATTTGGTCTCACATGTCCTGACCCATCTCCACACTCCATTTGAACTGTGCCAGTACTATAGATATTTTTGGCACTGATCACTGTCATTCCGCAACAGGGATCAAAGTTTACTGGGTTGTTTCTGTTTGTGTAGTTTTTTGGATGGCACAGAGAGCATTTGCAAAACAGTGTTGTGAAAGTTGTCTTGGTGAAACGTGCACACAAGAAAGTGTGTCACAGTGTTAAACTTACTAAATCACCCAAAAATAAAATGGCAGTTAAAAAAAAAAAAAAAAAAAAAAAAAAAAAAAAAAAGGATGACAATTAAAAGTGGTAATTTTCAGGTGGGTAGTAGTTGCTGCTGGGAGATTGAATGTCCTGCCCTGCTATGTGAAAGAACAAAGTGATAAAATAGATCGATATCGAAGTGACGGAGGATGACTGCACACCACTAGGACATGGAAATATTCGGTTTCATTCTGACTGAGTACTTCCAACAAATGGGAAAAATATGTACACAATGACATGTGTATTGTGCCTAAGCCTATAATGGTATGAGAGCCTTATAACCATGGAGCCACATCATACCTGCTGCTATG
Organism: Siphamia tubifer; assembly: GCA_020466265.1. NCBI lineage: Eukaryota > Metazoa > Chordata > Actinopteri > Kurtiformes > Apogonidae > Siphamia > Siphamia tubifer. The sequence goes on along the minus strand of CM035795.1, from coordinate 19,559,100 downwards.
TAGATGTCTGAGTTCTTCACACAGGGACACAGCCAGTCTATGTTCAACAGACAGACTCACTGCTTCATGCTATTTATAACTCTGTATTGACCTGGTACCTGAGATAGAATTATCATTTCCTGGTTTTTCAAAAAAAGAGAATTTGCCTATTAATAATTAATAACCAACGGCACCCACAGCAATTCTGTGGCTCTACTGGAACTGTTCTGTATATGTACTTCATACTTACAAAACTTTCATTACTCAGAGAACATTTTTGCTGTCAACAAAAGACAAACTGTATGTAAATGCAGTGAGGGAACTAAAAAAAAACCAAAACAATGGTGACTGCAACATGTCGTCATAAGACTGCTGAAGGCTCTATTGAACTTTGGTCATATTCACCATACAACAATAAATCACACCGCATTACTTCCTGTAGCATATTGTGTGTGACCTCTCATTTAAGACTTCCTGCGTGTGTCCACCTGAGTACTGTGGCACAGATGGCCCATCACTGTGTATGTACATGTTTGTTCCTCTGATGTTGATCAAAGCTGATATACAGGAGTCTGGAGGGACATGACCATCTGTTTTTATTATTAAATGACATTATTTTCAATAACAGAAGAACAGACAGACAGATGGAGAGAGGAAGGCAGAGAGTTCAGAGAAGGAGAGGTTCATTTTAATCAGTGTTTCGGTCCCCTGAGCCGTCATGCTAATGTGTGTTTGTCAGGTGGGATGGCATAATTTCACTGATGGTTTTGACCCACTTAGTTGTCGTCACATGATCTGCGAGTTGGGCTCAGTGACGTGACTGTTTGGCGCTGGCGACTGAACACACGAAAAAAAAAAAAAAAAAAAAAAAAAAAAAAGAGGCTGAGCTTCAGTTCATGTGCTTGTGCTGTTAGAGTCACATGGATACTTCTGCTACTCAAACAAGGCGGTTTTGTCTGTTGTAGTGGTGCAGTAAGTCACACTGTTATTTAGAGCTCATTAAGCATGCAAACATTTTTGACAGGGCACACATGAGTTTGGGTTCACATTCCAAGTTTAGCTACATTTCCTTAGAGACCATCATAGCCTCATAGTTCAGTATCCAATTCATGTTCAAAGAGTAATTAACTGCCCTTGAACTCTATAGTTTTTTTTTTTTTTATATTCCTGAATGGCATGACCACATGTATGCATTTCATATATGGGATCATCTGAACAGAAAGAATAATAAAAGATGACAAAAGCCTGTGGGTGAATATTTACTAAATTCAAATGAAAGCCACACTAAATACCAACTGTTTTGTTCAGATTTTTTGGTGTGTTTTAATATTGATAACATATTTCCAGCATACATTTTCATGCTAACTGATGCTCTGCCTATCCAGGGATTCATTTTGCGTCCTTCAATTTTTTCAAAACCTTTCCAAAGTGTCCAACCAACCATTTGGAAAAATTGTCTAAGTTGAAATATTTCTGAATTTGTAGAAAGTGTAATTTATATTCTCTCATCAAACTGTGCATTGCACTGCTCCTAGAGGTACTGTAAAGACTGTGTCACATTTGAAAAGAATTAGGTTGGACAAAAATCATGGACTAACAGAAAGACAGCCTTCGTCTGGGGAGGTGGGGTTATAGAAAATAAAAATTACATCTTTAAAAAAGTCAATAACATCCAAAATGGTGGAAGAAAAAATAAAATAAAAAAGCCAAAATGGTCCCTTGTGAAGCAGTTGTTGCTAGGTGCCAGACCCTTACCTGGGATTGGTCAAAGTGAATAATGACTTTCAGGTCGGCCAGCCGCTCGGCGACCCCATCAGTGATGGACACTCCGCCCGACGTCTCCAGCTGTGGCGAAAAGCACGCCTGGAGCCACTCCATCCACGTCATCGTTTGGACTTGCTGCATCCTCTCCTCACTCATACGGAACGTCTTGTTGCGAAAGTCTTTCACCTCCTGGTCGTTTATGGCATCCAGTTCATGAAGACCTGATGGATAACATCATTATTAGAGTTTTGTCTGGAAGTAGGATGCAGAATTTAAATGAAATGAAGAGAACATCTTTATCCATGAGCAAATACTAATTAATTTCAAGGCTGTCATAAAGTGATAATTAGGCCTTACCAAGCATATTTAATTAGTGATTCTTTTTCATGTGATTTTAATATTAAGTTCAGGAGGCTTACAGGGCTCTCTAGTAGGTAAATACTCTGCAACATGGTAATACTCATGTAAAATGCATCAACACCTGCGACACACTTGATGTGACATTTGCACTTGACCATCATAAATGTGTTAGAAGGATTACAAAGAGTCTCTCTTAGGTTAAAGTGGAACCCTCTAATAATCACACTGGTACCAAATGCCAGAGGTATGAAGTGCTGTGTGGCTGATTATACTTTATCTCTCTGTTCCCTTTTGAGCTTTTGTCTCAGTTTTTCAATGGCCTCAAGCATAATACTCTGATGGGAATGGAAACAACATGTTGACATTTAAAGCCATTTAACATTCATATGACCCTCAGAATCCAAAGAAGGGCCCTGGGGCCACAGAAACTGTATTGCTTGAGAGTATGGGCTAGAGGGTAAAAAAAAAAAAAAGGATTTAAACTGTCCATGTCTGTTGATTTGTTTTTTACATTGTCAAATCTTTTAAGATTTGTCAAAATCAAAAGAATAAAATGTCAATATTATCAGAGTTAAACCATTCTGTAACTTACTGCGCCTCTAAAGATTAGGGTTAGACTATTTTGACTATAGATATAGAAGAAAACATTAAGTATGTGGTTCAACTACAGAAGGCAACGAGTCAATGAAGGTTTGTAACAGAAGCAGGACTTTAGCTGTAGTTTTGTCATTCGCACAGAAGTCATATATTTGAATACAAAGCCCAATTTGGCTTCTGTCTGCCCTGTGGAAGGTACTGTGACTACCCAAACATACCACATCCTGTGGGTGTAGACGGAGGCGAATGCATTACACACGTATAAACCAACAACACCTGTCCCAATTAGAGTACGTACGATGATGTTTTTTGTGTTTCGAAGGGCATTTATGAGACTCAAGGGCTAAAAGTGAGGTAAGATAATAAACTGAGTAATGCAAATTCCAAGTCATTACCATGAAAGTCTAGACAGATTTTTATTAAATTTTTTTTTTTTTTTTTTTTTTAATTAAACCAATCATATTTAGTAATGGTAAGGTTTGTAGCAGACTTTAAATAATCACTGGCAAAGTTTTTGATAGTTTCATACAAAAACAGTGAATTAACTTTCCATGTGAAGCTGCCCTTGTTTCTAATGCATTTACAGAGAGGTTGAACGACAAGTTCTTTAAACACTGAAATAATTAACTAACTAAAATGTGGCAGTGATGACACCTTATATTTTAGAGATGGGTGGCAATGATGATAAGACAGGAGGCAGAGCTGAAAATGTTGAGATTTTCTATGAGAGTGACAAGGACAGACAGGATTAGAAATGAGGCTATTCAGACAGACAGCTCAGATCAGATGTTTTGGGGACAAAGTGAGAAGCCAGATTGACATGGTTCAGACATGTACAGAGGAAGGACAGTGATCAAAAGATGATGAAGGTAGAGCTACTAGGCAAGAGGCAAAGAGGAAATTTATGCTAACTTTCCACAACATGGTACCGGCTCGGCTTGACCATTTTGTCGTTTCATTATGCAAAAGAACCTGGAATCTGGTACCTGTTAAGGCATTGGTGACGTCAGACTTTTTTCAGATCAACTTATTTGTCAAATGAGTCAACCAGTCATATGAGGACGTCGGGACGTCATCACATTGACAGCAGCGGAACACCACACACTGTTCAACAATGAGCAATTTGTACTAAAGTTCAATGTAACAATGAACAGTAAAGAGCAGAATAAAACATTTACAAGACACACACATCAACAGTCCATCTCAGACGTTTAACCAAAGCATAGGCCAACACCTTGAATTTTATTTTAAATTGAAGTCAACAGCATCAAGTGTGAAAAGGTTAAGGCAGAAATAGCCAAGTTGCACAGAATGTGAAGAGAAAAAAAAGTGCATGGTGTTCATGAAATAAATGAACAGAATAATCAAAACACACCGTCCAAATTATTATACAGCATTGGTTGTGTTTACATGGTTCACAGAATATTACTTAGTTGATTATTCTTGATCACAATTATATAATAAATAATCCTACTGAGCCATGTTTTTCCTTCAGTCTTGGCCTAGTTCTGGGTCGAGTCGGGTTTTTAGTTTTTCTAACCCACTTTGGTGGAATAATTTGACCTACCACAAATAAAGGGACATTTTTTTGGACCTGTATCAACTCAACCTGGATCTGCACATCACTACCTTGCGCTCCATGTTTTCATGCAGAAGACATTGCACTGTTGGGTGATGGAAGGGAGAGAGAGAGAGAGAAACAGAATAATACACGACTAGTTGACGTGTGACAAAGATGGTTTGGTGACAAATCAACTTTTCTGTTAATGTCCTAGTACCTGGTACTACATAAAAATAATACTGTGTGATGTATAATCACTGTAGAACACTGATTGGTCAGAGAACAGATATGGAAGTTTACAGTAAATATTACAGTAAACTAATCCTTGATGATGGCCCACAAAATGACATCAATGCCAATCAAGGAGGTTCAGACTTTTCTGTCTTTGGTAGCCAATGAGAAGATTTAGCATGAGCGTAACGAGGCAACACGCAATGAGGGGGTTTAATCAGAAACTCTCTGAACAGATGTCACAGTAGTTACACACAGCATCACTATGACATGCAGGTACTCTAAAGTTGGTAGCATCCTGTAATGGTAGAGGAACAGTACCCAAGTCAAGTCAGTACACATGGTGGTGATCACAGGCAGAGTTTTAGATACTTTCATGATTTGCTGTAGTGACGCCTGAAGGGAGAAACCCAAAATAGTAGTGGGCAGCACATTTATTTTTTTGTCAGTGGACATCCTTTAATTTCTTACTGGTGCTTTCACTGTAAAACATTTACACTTGTATGTTACTGTAAACTACTTATGTGTAGTGTACAAATATGAAAAGCCTTACATGTGCAGTGCTTGAAATTAGAGGTCAAAGTCTCCAGAGAAACATGAAGTGAAACATAATGTGCCTGCACTTGAAAACCCTCGGCCTTCAGTCCAAGCCAAAGTTTTTGCACATAAGTATGAAGAGATGGATGGACGGACAGACGATGGGCTGATGAGAATACCCTGCTCTGAGGGTGGAAAGTGAAAATAATAGGACTTTATTGTTAAATGCATTAATATGTTGCACTACACGTTTGGAGTATGTCATAGTCACAGCGGCCGAAGCTGAGCAGCACGCCTGGCAGACCAATCCTGCCTGTTGGCCATACAGCTGGAGCTGGGGTATGTACAACTGGTATTTGTCTTATCTGACCGTCATCAGGAGTTTGTTCACCAGTTTTTTTTGGTCAGCATTTAGGGTTCTTTCCAGAAATGTTCTCATCATCATTTTTGTGTATGCGTTGAGGAAGTACAATATGGTCCTAGATAGTTCATCTGTATCAAATAAAATAATGATTCCAACGCTTCTTATTTCTTCTTCTCATGTGTAGATCCACTTCCTGTGAAAGGATGCGAGTTTGAACCTTTCAATTGCAAGGATTAATCATATTTCCTGAAAATCTAAATCCTCACTCGAGCAAACACCCATATGACAGGCGATGGAAGATATATCAGGAACATGCCCAGTTAATCTTCATGCCTCTTTATCAGACAGATGGGCCCCCGATAGGATCCACATGCTGATGGGCCTTGGCTATGATGACTGCGGTGAATGTGCTGACTGGATAGCTACTCGGTGTACCGGAGAAGGTCTGTGGTAGGTGGGGAATGATTTACTGTTCTACTCAGCAAATCTTAAGTGCTCCACGTTACTAGAATGCTAAAGTGCAAGAGTAAAAGAAAGGGCAGCAGCAATATGTGAAAGCTTTTGTGACATTTTCCCCATTTAAATTGACTGAAGTTTTGTATTTCACTTAAACAACATAATATTCTTCATAAAGTGTCCGTAACTCACCCTTGCCAATGAGCACGCCAATTTTGGAGTCCAACAAGCGCTCTGCTCGGCCACAGTTACGCGTCACTAACTTGAGGACCGGCAGGAACGGCCGGATGTCGCACAGTCGCCGAGTTTCGTCCTCCAGCTCTTCGTGCACGGCTGCCTGGTTGACACATTCGAACATGTGGCTTTCCATTTCTCCCAAGGCGGGAAACAGCGGGAATGACTGAGCCTGTTTCCATAAGAGCTAAAAGACACAGGAAATAAATTTGTCTGCTCAGGTAAGGGGTTTCAGTCAAGTGTTTTTGTAAGTAAATTCACATGGAGTGAATTTTTTATTAGAAAACATTAAACAATTCCAGCTTAACGCACATGTCCTAACCCAACTAACCCAACAATATGCTTACTTCTAGTTCGGTAGTTGTTTATATGAGAGACTTTTAAAAGGTATCTTAATATTCTAATACTAATGATCATCTTTATTCCAAACAAACAAAAGTAGGAATAAAATACAGGTGAACAAAACCAGAAATCTGAACAGAATGTCCCAGGATATCAAAGACAACAAGGAAAAACAACATAACAGAACTTTTATAATTAAAAAACAAACAAACCTTTAATCAAACCAGAAGTTATAAAATATATTGACAAAAGTCAATATTTCATGCTCATGAACAAGGATGACTCACTTCAATATGACAGCCTGTGGTTGAGCCAATCAGGATGTGAATAACAGTGTAACCAGCCAATCGTGGCATGAGTCATGTCTGACTCAGAGTTCAGCATCAAGTACTGTGTGTTTGTTGAGATTTTAGAGCCAGTGTGTTGAATACTGCTATGACGTATGGAAAACCTCTGTTGACTTCCCCATAATCCACACCATAATGCACAGATAATCCAATTATTTGATTGGACTCTCAGAAATGAATTAGTGAAAAAGCCTGATTTAGATAACTGTTGCCATGCTATTAGCAGTTTTTGCAGGAACTCTTCTTTTCTCCCAGGCCAGCAGTCTAATTAAATTGCAAGTTGAGTTCTACCTTCTGTGAAATCCCTTCTGCTTTTTCAGTGTGAATGAATAACTACACTTCTTAGCTCTTTGATAACTAATAAAGAGTCTTGAATGAACCACTTTGGAAAGTCTATGATTGGACAAAAACATCAACCTTTAGGCTCTAAGCATTCTCCAATATTCATCTCCTACAGAATTCTTAGAGAACCTTCATCTCTTTTCAGCCTTTATTTATTTATTTATATATATATATATATATATATATATATATATATATATATATATATATATATATATATATATATATATAAATAAATAAATGCCCCTGCACAATATTTCCCCTCAGAAAATGAAGATTTCTCACATGTGCTTGACAACATCCATCTCTTATGCAACACCAACTCACACATGCAGTACATTTAGTATAGTTAACATGAAGGCTTGAATATGTCTGGGAATTAGGCTAATTATAAACGCTACAAAAAAAACAACAAAAACAAACACAGTACTGTTTTGTTACTCAAATTAAATGCTATAAATGCCAGAAAACCCATATCATGGCTGATTAATTTGCTATTCAAGCTATATTTAAGAGTGCATGTCTGGTGAAAAGATGTTTATAAATGTGCACCAATGCAAGTCCAAGGACATGTTTCTAAGGCAATGAAGAATAGTATAGAAAACACACAAACATCACCCAATGCTGTAGAGTCCAGTTTCTTTCTCTTTATATATATATATATATATATATATATATATATATATATATATATATATATATATATATATTTGGGTGGGAAAGCCTGAGACACAGATGAAAACATAAAGCAACGTAAGGTCACCAGCGTCGAAGTAAACCTCAGCTAAAGCAGTTTGTTCAAGTCCTGCTGTGCTTATTGTAGCAAATTAATACATGTAATTCATGTAATCATCACATCACAGGGGATGCACTTGTCCACGGCTACACATTTGTATTTTACGTGACCTTGTACCCTCATGTGCTCATAAACAATACAAGTACGTTTCTTAACTTAAAAACCCCATTGAGGCTGATCTGACCTCCACTCCACAAGGTTAGCTGCAGTCATGCATGATGACATGAGCTATTTGTAAGCTGAAAGCCAAAGCCTCTCGCAAACAATAACAATTAGGTAGCCGCAACTGGCAACTCTGTCAAAACAAGCATTAGATGTCTAACTCATGAGGTGTGTGTGTGTGTGTGTGTGTGGACTTGTGTACATATGTGGACCACAACATGTTTTTCTCCTCGTTAGAACAGTGGAATGTCATGTACTGACAATAATGTGTCTTCTGCACAACAGATATCCCCAACCCTCTACAAAGTGGTAATTATAACCTAGTGAAAACCTGCTGTTTTCTAACAACACAGCTGAAATAATCTCATTCTGAAACAAAAACACACATTTTACCGCAAACTACTGTTTTTATCCCAAACCTGCTGCACCTCTATTGTCACCTGAATTAGTGCCACTCACCAGTTTGATGTGCTGAATGGTGGCCTCGCGTGGAACGTCCATCTGGATGTAGATACCCGTGGGGAGCAGGAAATCCACAGTGATCTGGTCCGAAGCATGGCCGGCCAGGGGTGAATGGTCTACCCATATATCCAGGAGGTCTGTCATGGCAGGAGGCATGGCAAGGAGCAGCGCACACAACCTCAACCATAAGGACCTGAAGGGACAGAGGACATAAGGACGATGTGTTATTAGTCTGTTATAACTAATGTAATGTATGTTTTGGAAATATTTTCAGATCAGTGGGGTGAGTCAGTGGTACAACTCTAGGATGCTTCATGAATGAAATATCCTGAAATATCAGCTGACAGAGAGTGGTAGAATTTGAAGTAAAAAGCAGATGTAGGATAAGGATTCACATTAGAAACTGTGTATGCACATGTTCACTGGTGGAAACTGGCACGATCTTAACTACCAATGACATACATCACCATCCATCTAAACTTTAGTTATAGATGGTAAAATGTGGTCTTTGTACAGTACAATGGTCCCCAGTGGTGTCTTACTGACATATATGGTATTTTTGTCTGTTGGATATTAATACAGTACATATTTAATATTGAGATTGTTAGAAAAAATCTTCAGTCTACAGCAGGGGTGTCAAACTCATGTTAGTTCAGAGGCCACATTAAGCCTAATATGATATATAGTGGGCTGCACCAGTGAAATTATATAAACACTAGCATATAAATGTATAAAATAATGTCAATGCCAACGTTCTGTGTCTTTGAGTGGGGAAAAAAAAAGCAGATTTCCACAATAAAAATGTATACATCTACAAACTGTAATTGAGCAAAACACAAATATGAACAATCTGTAACTTCTGAAGAAACATAAGTATAATGTTGACAATATTAAGCTTTAGTTTATCATTTATACGTGTGCATCACAACCTACAGATCACAGTAGATCGACAAATATACACATTTAGTAACAAACAGCCTGAATATTTGTAAATTTCTACATATATTTCAGGTTATTCAAATTTTTTTGTAAAAGGCTTGACTTTTTATTCTTTTTTTAACACTAAAATAAACAGGAAAATTTGTTTTAGGTGGGTTTCCATTATTTATAGGTTATGATAGTATTTTACTAGTTTCATCCACTTCAACTGATTTTAACTTCCTTGACTATTAATATCCTCAGTGTAATATTTACATTTCCCAAATTCATCCCAGGGGCCAGATGCCTTTGGAGGGCCGCTTTTGGCCCCCGGGCCTTATGTTTGACACCTGTGGTCTACAGCAATGCATCACATTCTATAAGACCATTTGTAGTGTGAATATGGCAATTTTAAAAAGGTTTAAGAGTAAAGGAACAGTGCAGCTTAAAAATAAATCAACTTGCGGAGATGAATAGTTTTCATTAGACAAGAAGGGAGAGAAGATCTATACAGTAAGAAAGAATGTAAGATGAACATAGTGGAGTAAAAAACATTATTTGCCTTAGATGTGGGAGGAAATGGATACCCTCAGGTAAAGTACATGTAGCTCATATTTCTACTCACGTACAGCGTTTGATTAAAAGTATCTAGATGGGTTTGATTTATATTATTACATTACACTGTCAAAAAAAAGCTCCAAACTGATACGTTACGTTCTCCTCAGATCTGATATAAAGTCACATCTTATCCTCTGCAAAACATTTTCAAGGATATCAAAATCTCTATTGTGCCATTTTCCCCACACACAGGCTCATTTCTTTATCATTTTCAATAACAAGCTGACATGCCACAGTTGATTCAGTGCTGCTGTGACCCCATAGAGGCAGCACTGTGCAGAGACCAGAGGGAGGCCAGTGCCTTTAACTTGGGTGAGGGCCAGTGCTCAGAGGAATGCCCACTAAGCAAACAGAACAAAAGGTCAGCCTGCCCTCCTCTCATCTGACAGTCTGCTCGGCCCAGCAGAGCGCGCACACACAAAGGAAACACTCACACTTAGAGATGGATAATGCATGTTTGAGGCTACATGCAAGTTAATATCTACACTGTGTGGCATGCTACCTCTATACACACATATACACACACCCCTATGGGCTGCCAAGGTAATTATCAGGTAAAGCAGGAAGGACTGAGACTACAGCAGTTCCTGTCTGTGTGTGCCAAACAACAAATAACACAACTTTAGTAAGATAAAAAAAATAAACAATAAGTAAATGCATGACACTTAAAACTCCCAACACAATGGGTGCACTTGAACAACTTTAGCACGCACACGCTGGGCTGTGCAGTATATCTGAAAACTCATTTAATTTGATTTGATATCCAGGTCATGACAAATCCACAATATAATGCATTTTATATAAATGAATTAATCAACTGTTTTAATAAAATGACTACATGGAAAGGCCGATTTCTTAATGCATTAAAAATGGTTGATAAAGAGTAATCTAGTAGTGGAAAAAAGTTGCATGCTTAACATTTTCATTCATTCATTATCTGAACCCGCTTTATCCTCACTAGGGTCACGGGGGTCACTGGGGGCCTAATCCAGCTACAATGGGCGAAGGCGGGGTACACCCTGTATGAGACGCCAGTTCATCGCAGGGCTGACATACATAGACAAACAATCACTCTCACATTCACACCTATGGCCAATTTTAGATTAACCAATTAACCTATCAGTGCATGTCTTTGGATGGTGGGAGGAAACCGGAGTGCCCGGCGAAAACCCACCCGGACACGGGGAGGACATGCAAACTCCACACAGAAAGGTCTGGTGTGGGATTCGAACCAGGGTCCTTCTTGCTGTGAGGCACGAGTGCTAACCACTGCACCACCGTGCCGCCCGCTTAACATTTTACGCATCAAAAAAAAATAATAATAATGTCAACAATAAATATTTATTTTTGTTTACAAAAAAAAGATTATTGACAGATCCCTGAAGGTGCATTATTTTGCTAAACATCCAGTTTCATCCTCTACAGAACAACACATGCAGAAAGGAAACATGTGCCTTTAGAGAATGGCATGTTCAATGAGTTAAGAGAAATTCTGAAATACTTTACAAATACACAGTATGTCCATAAACATATTTTGTCCACTACACACATTTGTTTTTTTTTTTTTTATCAGATGAATTAAGAATGCAAAATATTAATGTATAAAATATATCAAGGCCTGAGGTGAACTAGAGACATGTTTGGGGTCAATTTATACATAGCTTTATCTTATATCTAAACACTGAACTAAAAATTTCTTGAAGTCACTAATAAAAAACAACAACAAAAACAAGGCACAACCATTTTCTGGCCTTTTATGATTTCAGATAAATAAATCCATCAATAAAATAGTTTATAAGAATATTATTAGCTGCAACTTTAAAATAAAGGAGTATCTTTAAGAACACAAAATGATGTGTTCGGTTTTGTGACACAATGACTTAATGACTAATAAGAAATTGTTTATATACTAGCAACACATTGGTTCTCATCTCATCCACATAGATTACTGATGCACAATTCAGTGAACTGCAAGATCAGCTTGTGAAATTATAGATTTACAGTGATCTATGTGAAATGAGTAAGTGTTCTTTAGTGTATGGTGACATTGTAAATTCAGCGACACTGGGAACTGGCTCCCAATTTGATAAAAACATTCCAAAGTTAGTATTTGGTTAGACTACCAAGGGTTATTGAGACCATAATAATAGCACGTTTTCACCAAATTAGGCAGTCCGAATGTGGACAAAAAAACAAAACCCCACTCATGAATGAATAATAACACATACAAACTTTTTGTTAACAGCAAAGACTTTCCCTAAGCTGCAATAAGTGGCCAGCTAGTGTAAAACAACCCACAACTTGCGTTTCCATTTGTGTCTCAACCATAACCGAACCATTGCACCACTTCCACCTTCTGTTTTCTCATTACCTAGTTCTCAAGTGGCCGAGTACATTAACTCTTCTGCTAGGCCACAGGTCGATCTCCATCTTGGCTCAATCCTCCCATTAAAAATGACAGGCCTGATTACCACTAATGGTTTTCCTCTCTAAGTTAAGTGCTTTAGCTACCAGCAGATGAGCTGTCTGAAGCCATGTGCCTGAGGATGGTGCAATATCTGCGGTGCATTTTGAATGACTATCCGTGCCACTTAACATTATCAACCATGCAAATGGAAACAATTTCGTGGGAGTTGTCAGCACGCTGCTCAACCTACAGGATAAACCTTAAAAAAAAGGGATATTTCAGCACATAATGAAGGCGTAAGGCAGGCAAGCATCAGTCCGATCCATATGTGGCATTACACAGGAATGTTTATGCTTCACATGCAGTTCACACACTGACAGAGTGCTTCTAGGCAGCACCAAGAGAACAGACATATGAAACCGATGCAGATCAACAGTTTGAAGGAAAACAATGGCGATCCTCCCACGCCACTGTGGTGCAGAGTTACGGACATGAAAAGTAACAAGATACTCAATATTTTGTCTGATGTACAGACATGATTAAGGATGGATGAGCAAGACATGTACAAGTACAACGGAATACTTGTCTACGTACAGAAATAATTGCTCCACTAATAACAGGCTCCAGAGATGATATTTTCACACCAGACAGCTTGGATGGTGTCTCATGGAGCTATGATGCTGACACATCCCCTCTCTTGGTCTCACACACATACAGTATATACTGTCATAGGTGAGCGGGGTTATTGAGGATACAGTGGCAGAGAGCCAGAGGTCTGCCAGGTCAGGTTTCACTGAGAGGATCAGAAGAGAATGGCTGGCTTTGGAAGATCAGGGGCCAAAGACAGAGTATCATGTGACAACAAACGGAGGCCTGAAGGGATCCACGCAGTTCAACAACATCACCAGTGGTTAAAACATGTATTGGTGCACTGTCTGCTCTCCACAGAGCCCTTTGATGACGGGTGTTGAAATGAGACTCCACTTACATGTGCTGAATTTGTATTTATGTAACAGGTTAAAAAGCAACTGGAATTCTGGAAGATGAACTGATATGTCAAGTTTAAAATATCTATATGAAGGCTTGGACTTTTTTTTTTTTTTTTTTTGTTATAACCAAGATCCATAATCATTGATCATTCTAATTATTTTAATAAAACACAAAGAATGAAGACTGGATTTGAACACATTACAGGTAGGTCTAAGCAGAATACTGACAAAAAGATCCGTCGATGGGTGTGTCACATTCATTAAGTTTGACATTTTCCTTTGTTTGATCAGGATGCCTCATACTCCACAGAATATCTGACAGGAATATTTTTACATATTTTACAGCCTATAAAGTACATTGGAAAGCCAAGGTTAGCATTCAGACACTTCCTATCATTACTGTCATGATATTTCAAGAAACATCAAGAACTTTGTTCGACCCATTTCACCAGACCAAGTTGTTGAAAAGTACTATTCAGAAACAATGTACACTTTTTCTACTATATCACGCAATATTATCAGTTCATAATTCTATCCATCCCCAAAAATGTTTTATATTGATATACATTTCAATATCCTATCCCATCTTTTCCGATTTTGATCAATAGGAAGGCAGTGAAATTAACAGTTTTTTTTCGACTTCTGTGCATTCATTCAACTTGAATACAGGAATATGACAGTGTCCTTTTGCTAGAAAGATATTTCATTTCCCACACTGTCATTCTCAAGGAGGAAACTATAGTCTACTGAGATCAAGATGGCATTTACAAGAGACACTGGAATAGAACACTGATGGTCTGATAATTTCTATTGGGGATGTTATTTCATTAAACTCTCGAACTGACAAATGTCTTCACAATTGAGTAAATACAGTTGATCTGCAGCTGTATGTAAGGTCTCGTGTTATATTCACCCGATTCCACAGCTCTAATTCCATGTCCTTTTTACTTCTGATGAAGTGTATTTATGAACTACCAACTACAACGGTTGAAGCGCTAGAGAAGTCAATTAGCCTTTTTCTCAGGAAATGGCTGGGGCTCCCTCGATCCTTGAGCAGCATCACCCTGTACAGCCACTCAATTAAGCTCCTCCTTCCATTTAGTGGACTAGCAGAGAAGTTCAAAATCACCCAGGCCAGAGATCAGGCCTGCGGGAAAAAGAAACCAATCCAGGATGATATTAGAGCAGAATTAGAAGAAGAATGCTGTACCAAGATGGTCGGCATGTCCAGTCAAGGGGCTTGAACCAGGAGCATGCAGATTTTCACAAGATCACCTGGGCTGAGCTCTGGAAAGCCAAACCATCTCGCGTGAAGTTTCTCAGTCAATCACGACGTTCTCCCAAGCCCGACCACCCTGCACATCTGGGGCCTTGCAGACCGCCCAAGCTGTAAGGTGTACCAAAGAAGATTCACCCTGGAGCACATGTTGAGCAGCTGATCTAAAGGGCTACAGGAGGGGCGGTACCGCTGTTGCTGTGACAAACTTTTGAGAGCATTAGCGGACACCCTGTGTTCAGCTATCCAGCAGAGCAGGACCCAGACTTCTCCTAAGCAGTTAATCACCTTCATTAGAACAGGGCAAAAGGGCTTACAACATCAGCCAAGCTCTAAAGGAGGGCTCCTTGCCTCCACTTGTGACTTGCAGCTCTTAGTTGATCTTGGAAGACAGCTTAAGTTCCCAGCCAACATCACAACCACTTTGCTTTGCCCTGACATAGTACTATTATCAGAGACCACGAAGCAAGTCATTATCCTGGAACTTACTGTCCCCTGGGAAGACCAGATTGAGGAGGCCCACGAGCGGAAGAAGGCCAAATATGAAGAACTTAGCTTGGAGTGCTGCAACAAGGGCTGGAAGACTCTCTGTGAGCTGGTTATGGTTGGGTGCTGAGACTTTGCAGGCTGTTCACTTTTGTGAACCCTTAAACATCTTGGGGTGAAAAGACTGCAATTTAAAAGAGTAATCAATAAAATCTTAGAGGCTGCAGAGAGAGCTTCACAGTGGCTGTGGATCCGCAGGGCTGACCTGTGGAACCACTTGCTACTTGGACAAGTCCGGAGCTGATCACCCCTGGCTGGGTTGCCCGGGCGAGGGTGTCTGAAGATCAAAGACCCAAAACACCCTGTGAACCCGGGTTCTTCACTGAGGATGTGCCCAAGTAGCACCAGTAGGTGTATTTAAAATCTATTGCCAATACGAACTGGACCTGTTGTGTCACCCATGACCAATGTGTTTATGTGCTTAACCAGTCAATAAGAGATTGTAGACCATCACCTCCTTAGGTCATGTCCACCATGCTGAATAATTTTATCATGTTTGGAATACACTAAAATAAACAGCTACATATGTTTTAAATCTTTTTCTTAACCTTTAAAATAGTGTTTGGGGGTTATAACATTCATTTCTATCATCAAATATTTGGAAGTCACTTACAGTAGAGTGTATGTGACTTCAGTGTCAAAGAAAAAGACAGGAGTCCAATTGTCAGTACCACTGCAAAAAAACAACACTTTTTTCTAAGGCTGGTGGGGCGAACATGACAACAGAGGCAGAGATGCCGGGTCAGCCATTTGAAGTGTGTCAACTTTCAGTTTTCATAGTTATGGAGCGCTCCTCTCCCCTCACTGAAAAATATCAAACTGAAGATCTATGTATAGATCGAAAATATACTGAAACATTTTTCTATATCATTACACCCCAAGTTATACATGGATTACATTTTTTAGTTGATTTTTTTAACATGCGATCACTTTTGGTCTGTATGTGGAACCTGAACTAAAATTAGACCCTTGATTGTCCATATTTTCAGTATGACTTTCGCACTTTGCAAGTTCAGCCGAGGGGCCAGATTGGAATGTTTAGTGGGTTGTATGTTTAACACCCATGTTCTGTAGCAGTGTCTCCCAACCCTGGTCCTCGAGGCATTCTATCCTGCATGTTTTAGATGTTTCCCTCTTTCAACACACCTGACAGTCATTATCATTCTTCTGCAAAGCTGGACAATAGGCTAATCATTTGAATCAGGTGTGGTTGGAGAGAGAAACATCTAAAACATGCAGGATAGTGTGCCTCGAGGACCAGGGTTGGAAAACATTGTTCTATAGAACCAACTAAAAAACAAACATGAAGTAGCAAAGTGCAATTTTTTTTAATTACAGGTGCAGATAGAAAGACTACAATATGTATGATCTATTTATACAAAGATGGTCACTGTCCTCTATTTGCTTCTATGTGTCAGTGTGTCCTCCGATACACAGATGGGAAAGAGTGTGCTAATAGTGGCGGACAACTGATCCAACAGTGAGAAGCATATACTGTAGCAATGTTTTTTAATCAGCTGCATGAAGATCAACATCCCACCGCACATCAAAGTCAAGCTGCACACATTCATAACTAACAAATAACATTAAGCAACTGTTTTACTGCGACTTTAATGATGTGTTGACAGTGACGCGTGGTGAAGGCTTCCAACCTTCCATTTATTTATTTATTTATTAAACACTAGGGTTACTCAGCACTATCATTCTAAGCTCCCTCTGTCTCACAGTAAGGGTCTGTAAGTCTCTTTACAATAGAGTGTGTAGAGTGTCCTCACATCTGTGGGTGGTATGTGTGTGTGTGTGTATAGACTGGAAAAAATTACAGCAAACCATAAATACTGCAATATTGTGTGTGCATGTGTGTGTGGCACTTGTGTGTTTAAAAAAAAAGGCATCCTGGGTGATTAAGGGTCCTATGACATATTTTCTACCATGCTGTACTAAAAATAAACCTCACAAAGAGGATCTACGTCCTCCCTACTACAAACACTGTACTCCCATAAATGACATACACACACTTTACACTAACAAGTTCTAAGTCAGCCTGTGTGTGTATGTGAGAGAGAGAGAGAGAGAGAGATGATGTGTTCCATTAAAACATAGAATGTTCTTGTGGACACACACAGGGCACATTTTTGGTATAAAATTTCAGTTTTGTTACACCAGCACTCATTAATCATTATATACATGTCACCATTAAAAATGCATGGTCCAAACCCATGGTATAATTTCCAGAAAACGATTTGCTCAGGTGTCTATCTTCCTCACAAGATGAGTAACAGTTAACAGGTGTATTTTTTTTCCCCATTACTGATGCATGCAACATTAGTGTTTGGACTAATCTGTTAATGATGGATATGGAGTCAAGTCTCTTGTACAGAATCATACTCAACTGGTAATTTATGGTGTGGTTAATAGCCAATATAAATGCACCAAAGAAAAAGTCTAAATGTTTTTTGCCAGCTCAAAATGCCAACAGAGAAAATGTGTCATTGGCATGTTACGCCACCGTGAAGTTGCTTGCCATCATACCTGCCAACATTTCACTAGCAGAATCCGGGAGATTTTTGTGGCGGCAGTGGGTGTTGCGTTTTAAGGAGACATAAGTGAGCAAATGTTGTTATGATGATAAATGATGGTACAGTGGTATGTCAGTTTCCAGTGCATGATTAAATACTCTAACACTGTATTTATCCAGAAATATAATAAAATTTTTTCAATGAATGGCATGTATTGTTAAATTCTTAATTCATTCTCACTTTAAAAACACACACGCACACCGAGTGAGAGATATATCCCCTGGTTGGAGCTAACTTGACTGAGAATCTTCAAACATATCAATGTTTTGTGCTTTCTTACATTAAAACTGAGCTTCCATCGTTGGCCTGTGTGTGAGATACTGTCCGGGGAAAAGTTTCAACCTACGCACAGATCAAGTACTCATCTCTGAGTTGTCAGATAGTCAACAAATGACGTCAATACATTCCATACATGATATCTGACAATTGGAGACCATCAGCCAAATGATATGTCTTCAGATATTGTTTTTGACGTTTAGACCTAATAAATTATGGGATATTACGGGGAGAAATTACAAAACGGGAGGGGGGTGGGAGACGGGTCTGAAATACAGGAGAGTCCCGGGAAAACAGGATTGTTGGCAGCTATGCTTGCCATCTGTGCCGTCATTGCAGTACAATCAGTTTTCTGAGTGATTGAATCCCTCAGGAGAGGGTCATCATACTTAGTTCCATGTGTCGTCACTGCACTGCTTATTTGGAAGGCAGAGATGGACACATCTGATATTGAATGATAACACTTTCAATTTCCGAGTACCTGTATTCAGTGACCAATTTTTTCCCTCTTTAATATGAAGGTAACCCCAAGCATTTTTAAATTATTATATCTATAGCTATATATTATTCTGACTGGTGTGTTTTTAATGGCACCAAGTATTATATATTTATTCTATGTCTAATGGTATTGACTGACAGAAGTCACGTCAGTTCATCGAATTCATCACGTCAGGTGTACACTGCTCCAGGCTCAGAACGTCAATGATTTGCTCCTTCACTGCTTAAAAAAAAAAATGCACAAGAAGAGTAATTGATTTTTGTAATTTTCCAGTGTAGGCCGAATGAAACCGCAAGTTTACAGAGAATAATCAATGACGAAAGTAATTCTTTGCATTTCAACTTTCTAAAATGGCAACATTCACCCACTCTGGTGTCTCTGTGCTATCACTGTGTGCCAGTATTGCGTTTCACTTTCAACCACAAAAAGTACCAAGTTTTACTGGAGCTGCAACACAGCAGAAGTAACAGATACAATACTACTAGAAAGCACATACACAGTCTAAAGACTGAACCTGCATTCCATGATGACTGAAAAACATAAGTCGCAAAACTCCATATAATCATGCACCAAAAAAAAAGTTGTTTTTTTTTTTTTTTTCCATTTTTGGCGATTATTGTGTTTCTCTATTAACATCTGCCTGATTATCTACGTACCTTCTGCAGGAGCAAGCAAAAAAGTTGTAAATGTATGGAAGTGGTCATCTGAATGTGTGTCTTCATATACAGTAGCTGTATGTGTTTGAGTGAATCATCTGTCAAGCACTACACACAGTATTTAGAGCAGACATGATAATTGACTCTAGACAGTAAACAAGCTATAAGATGTGATGGTCATTTTCACTCTGACGCACTGTGACCAAACATGTTTATGTGCGAGAAAATAACAGGGTGCTTACAGTGATGATTTACAGTCAACTTTCACTGTATGCAAATGTGACCCGTTTCTCTGTACTCATTATGGACAATGTTTTCATCCGACACGTGCCGTTTCCTCTAGGTATCCATTACTTTAATGCTTCAGTTGTCCATCGGATCAGTTTCATCTAATGTTACAGATCAAACCATTTCACTGATGCAATACTGCCTATGGAAAGCTTGAAGCTCGGATTATATGTCTGGAGCTGCAAACAACGAAGTGTGTCGAAACAAAATACCCTGAAACAATATTCTCCCTTGTACTAAATGGCTAACTGTGTCGACACTGTGCAGTCAATATCACAGAAATAACATGAATGAACCATTTGAGTGTGACTGTGTGTTGTGTTTCTTAACTTTGTGCACATGAACCAACCACATCCGAGCAGCTAACAGTGCTCCATCAGACTAACCACATCGAGTCACACACTGGTGCACGCCCACTTGTCAGACAGGAAGCAGTGACAGCAGCAGACAGGTTTTTGTGACAAATACCAACCAAAATTCCCTGTTATTCATTCATAAAAAGATGACAAATTGTGAATCACAAGTTGAGCAGCTATTCTTATCCCTAAAAAGCTATTTTTAGTGTTGTTTAGCATGGTTCAGCCCAATTTATATATGGAATACAAAGAACAAAACAGCAAACCACAATGATTATTATTGCATATTTTCATACATTATCGATTAAATAAGGAACTTTTTTCCCCCCAAATAATACATCGATTAGTTGCAACTCCACTGATTCATACAGTGACAGTTGAAAGAAAAATAGGGCCAATGGTCCTGTGCTCATCTGGGTCTCACAGCTGTGATGGCTTGCTGTCAACAAAAGGGAGGCATTCAATAGATCATAAAATCAATACCACTGTGTCGCTGTCTTTTTATCAACAAATGCCAAAAATAGCTCTTCTGATGTAGCATCTTACTGAACAAAAGTATATAACTGGGTAATCAATCAACCTTTATTTATATATCACTTTTCATACATGGTGCATGTAGTGCAAAGTAATGACATATTACTTTGGTTAAAGCTGTTAAATGCCATGTAGGAGGAAAAATATAGGAAAAATTACTTTCTTTGATCTTGATTGAAACTGAAGTCAGTGAATCAATTGGAAATGGGATTTAGAGAGCGGCTGGAAAAATAAACAAAGTTGTAAACAAATTGTTTACAAAGGCAAATTTTGACAAAAAAGTGATATGTTTTGTGCCCAGTGCGTAGATCTATCTAATGAACCAATCAGAATCAAAATCCTTGAAGAAATGAGGGAGGAGAAGCGATTTTACTGAATGGTCGATGACGATGGACTTGACGACGGATGTCAATAACTCACTTTACTACAGTGCTCCTGAACATACAATGAGGGTATATTTTTGGCTAAAGGTTTAGAAAGCTCACAATTCTGTATGTGTGCAAAATTCAACATCTACGGGAATTTCACTAGGAATCAGATCTACAGCCAACCTCTTCTGCACATAAAGCAATTTGGTGAAGTCAAGGTCAAATCAAAATAAGATGACGGAAATAAATGCAAGTTGCACAAAAAAATATATAATAATTTTGGAATTAAAAGATGCTTCAGTTGATCTTATACAGTCTACTGTGGACACATACACAAGCAATACCCAGCCCAACATCTCACTGTAATTAATTAGGTAGACAATAAAAGCAGAGGTGAACAGTTGGAACCTGCATAAATGTAACAGACTAATCTGCTTTTATCCTGAAAAACACCTTGTTTAATATGTTGTGGCATAATGAGGAATTTTGTGCTGAGCAAACCTAAACCTAGTAAATAGCAAGAGGATGACTAGAATTTATCCCTAGCCAAGATGCCATTTGTTCATTCATTTTGACTTTAATGCCATCAAACCTATAGTAGAATTGTTACAGGGTAGACAATTATACTCTGTACTACATTAAAAGTCTGACTCCATGTCTTCAGGTCACCTCTATGTTACCACATCTTATTATGGAAAAATAAACATCTTGCCATAACAACCTCTCACGCAACTTTCCGTGCACACCACATGTTATGTTACTCATAAAGTGCAATCGTGGCAACATTACAGGATGTTGTGCATGTGCTTGCAGTTTTCATGAATGAACTATGATAACAAGATCCTAGAAGAACCACCAGATGTGCAAATGTAGATGGTTTTGTGGAGAGTTTACATAATCGTTTCATTACTCAATGGGTCACTCATCTCCTCTTTACTGATGTAAGGGATGCGTATATCTGTGGCTTTGATGATATGATCAAAGTATGAATGTGTAATGTATCTAAACTAATTAAATTAACTTCAACTCTTCAATGAGTTGATTCTCTTAAAGTAGCTGCAATAGAGTCAGTGAAAAGCAGATACACACACCACAGCACAATGATACAAGTAAAATGTTTGTAGTAGAAATAGAGAACCGTAATGACAGCAGGTACAAGACATACTTCATAAACTCTATATAGTGTCATTGAGCTATGGCAAATGGCAGGTAACAGGTTATTGAATGCTACTGTACAATCCACATTCCTAAATGTATTTATTCTCACGTATACTCTAAATCTGTCAAACAATTATGCAGCAACTGGATTTGGTTCTCCCAACAAGTAAAAAGATCATACAAGGACATCATTTGAAATGTGAAAAACAGCATCATGCCTTTAACACCTAGAAACACACTAGGCAATTTATAACTTTGTAGAAAGAACATCCCCACCCTCCCTTTTTTTTTTTTTTTTTAACAGTTTCCTAGTGACATTGTGCTCATGTGAAAAACCCTGAGGGCTGCACATGTTACCCTGTCAACCTTTAATGCATGATCTCACAAGTTGCACTTGAAGGCAGCATGAATTTGAACCTGCCCGACATCCAAAAACCTGTGAAACCAATGTGTTTATTCTTGTTTAAGGTGTTAAGCCGCCTGCTACAATTTACCACAATCAACAACACGATAGAGAAATGCAGAATTTAGATAACATTTTTCACATTAAATGACAATACACATATCCAACATAACTAGAACTGGGTTATTATCGGACTTCTGAAGCTTTAAACTATATCTTCTGATCAGTGATAAATGTTAAGTACAAAAACAACAACAAAATACAAGAAACCAAACGGCAATTAAAGAAGCTGTATAATATCTAAACGTCACAGTGAAATGACATGTGCAAACACATTTGGAATAATTATTAATTAGCTGCATAGAAAATAGCAGCAAAAGGAAAATCCACAAAAATACTTCCACTTACATGTTATTGCAACTGTCACAATAAAAACTTTGCTCGTCCACATTTTTGTCCCCAATTATAATTTCTAGTACATGCAAATAGCAGTTTGTACATGTGACCCATTAGTCAAGACTGAACAAGTAGAAAGTGAAAAAAACAAGTCATAAAGAAAATTGTTGAAGATGATGCATTGCACAAACCGCAAAACATTGTGGCTCCAAGGATAACATGAAATAAGTGCAGAGAGTAAATAAATAGCAGTGTGTTTATCATGCAACAATAATGCTGATGTGATCCACTGTGGACATTAATATGCAGTGAGTCTGTGTAATTAAGACATAAGTTCCTCTTATGAGCTCGCCTCTATCAGAGTTTGGAAGGATTAGGGTGACAGTGGAGTGGTGGGTGGGGGTGGGTAAATCAGATGTGCAATTGCGATATTCCACAGAGCCCGATTCACTTCACATAAACAAAGCTAGTAAGAAGCACAAAGGCTACACACAGACATGAATATAAGCAGCTCTAACATGCAGCCCTCTTTTCAACTCAACTTTGGCTCACTTTTCACAGATGGCACAGAGATGTGAACTAAATAGAGGTAGTCGATCATTCACTGAAACATACTACATTACAAGTCTAAGTTATGGATAAGATTCCTAGCAAAGTAATGGTTAAGACCCTCGCACTGACATATTTTGGGTTTTGACCAGGACTCCCTGGAAGAAGAGATGGGACAATCCTGGATAAATAAAGGATAAATAAATAAACAAATAAAAATGTATCCTCATTGATGACGTCTTTCAATATTATCATTAACCTATTAAAGTCCAGTGAAACTCGTTCTAGTCTCAATCATTTCAGTGCAACATAGAACAACCAATTAGCTGATACCAGATGTTTTACACATATTAAACCAAGTTATGATTACAAAACTGCAAAGGTATGACATAGTTCTTTGGCACATTCAATGGTTTTATCGGTAGGGGAAAAAATATGTGTGCTGCTGGATCTGCAAAGTTTGTCTCATTGGTCTGTTTTATGGGATTATTCATGATGTTGGGCAGCACGGCAGGGCAGTGGTTAGCACTCGTGCCTCACAGTAGGAAGGACCCTGGTTTGAACCAAACACCAGACCTTTCTGTGTGGAGTTTGCATGTTCTCCCTGTGTCCGTTTTCTCCAGTTTCCTCCCATCATCCAAACACATGCACTGATAGGGCAGGTCTCCCTTCAAAAAGATCATTGGAACACACCTGGGTAAATAAAGGTTAAAAAAAATGTACATCACCCTTGGGCTGTTTTAGATATTTACCAATGAGTGCTTGTTATCAAAGTTGTATTTTTTTCCTCTCAAAACTGGTTTTGTCAAGGTTTTATGTGATGTTTTGGTTATCTGGATGTATAGAATGTGTATATTGCTAAAGGCTTCTGAGTAGCATCACTATGGCAACACACATGGAACAGCTGGCTGCACCTTGTACTGGATGTGAGATGCAACTCATCAAATCATCATGTTACTGTGGCTATAGGAGGTGTTCAAACTACAATTTTACACACAGGGATACCAGATAAACCCAAAGGCTTGTGGAAGTTTGAGACAAGGAAGAAGAAAACGCATACATCTGGACTTTGTCTCCAATTAAAAAAATTATTTGATGATTTTGATCAGTGTTTTTCAATCTTGAGGTTGGGACCCCATGTGGGGTTCATCTGGAATTTAAATGGAGTTGCCTGAAATTTTAAGTAAATAAGGAAAAAAAAAACTCACGCATGAAAAATACATGGCGAGTTCAGAGAATCACTAAAACACGACAAACTCTGAAGCAGAAAAAGAAGCACTGTAGTACTGTTGATCTTTAAAATTTTATTGTGGCTGTTCATGATGCTGCTTATGTTTTACAATTGACTGAGTTATTGTTTGTTCAGCATTAATTTGCAGCCTTGTAAATACAAGCTAGATTGTCTGTACATATCCTGACCAAGGAAAATTAAATTCTCACTTTGTGCAATAATTTATATCTGTCTTTTCTGTCTCCATCCATAATAGCATATATTATATAGTTTAAAATGACTGATTCACTGATCACTATTTTTTGGCTCGATCACAGATACCGATGACCAAAAAACTTGATCAGCCAATTGTCAATCGCAAAAGGAATTTTAAATGTCCATAACTTTCCTCTGGTTATGCAACTATTATATAGTAACATCTAGGGCTGCAACTATCAAATATTTTTTTAATCTGTGGGGGGAAAAAAAATCGTTTTCATCGAGTCATCAATTTAAAAAAATAAATAAATAAATAACTTCTAATGCATCATTGGTGAGTTTTCTATATGTATGACTTATTCTAAATATTCTGAATTCTGAACATACAATGGAACAAAACAAAGCAGTGAGCGAGATAAAAAATAAACGGTTTGGGATTTGTTTGTTTTTACTATGGTTTACAGTTTTGTTGTGATTTTCCCCCACTGTATCTTCATAAACTTTTGACTGTGAAATTGTTGTTCGGAATCAAAACAAGTGCCAGAAAGCATTTGAACTGAATTTTTTAAGAAGCCAAAACAAAACCTACTGGGTCAAAGTTCAAATACTTGTTCAATGTGTTCCAGTTCACAGTCCATGTTCAACATCCTAAAACCGATGGACATTCTGAGTGTCTTCAATTTCAACTGTCTTTGTCTTTTCTCTGTTATTCCACCTGTTTTGACCCTAAAAACACACAGTAAAACAAATACCCCTGAACAAAACAAACACAGACTCACAGCAGCTTTTAGGATAAATTATGATCGGCAGCCGATCGATCGTACAAGAGTAGTTCAAATGTAATCGAAAAATAACACTTACTTCCATCATTGTATAGAAAACCATGAATTAATTTCAGCAAAAAAAACAAACAAAAAACAACCAACATCTTATTCTCCATTTTGAATATCTGGGGTTGCCAGAAATGTTGGATATTAAAAAGGTATCATATGCTAAAAAAGGTCAGGAATCACTCATTTACATTATCAATGAATTTAAATCATGTCAGAAGTTGATTAGAAAAAAAATCATCATTGTTTGGTGGCGCTGTTGCAAACTTCACCTTAGTTACAACAAATGTGAATAAATTCCATAGTTCCAAATACCATTCCATTCCAAACATTGGAATCCATGAGTTAATCTTGAACAAGTTTTTTCAAGTTTGTTATACGGTCTTATCTGTTGCCTATGTATGCATGCAAAATTATTAAAATAGTCAAACAAATGCAGAAGACTACAAATTTGCCTAGAATGTAAATATACAGGTGCATGAAATGTGAATCTGAACCAAAAATACATGAAAGAAGAATCCAAAGAGTGGGTGAGCACATAAAAAAAAAATGGGGTCCAGGGAAGAAACAGTGAGGCCAGTGACAGACACCAGGTGAAGCAGGAAGGTTAAAGCATGTTGATGTCAGGAATTTAAGTGAACGAAGAGTAAATGGTATCAAAAACAGAGGGGGCAATTTATGATAAATAAGAGAGAGAGGGGGAGATGTACATAAAAATGGAGAGTTTGATACAATGTGTGACTGTAGTGGGTGGACTCAACTGGGCTGGGTGTCCACAATAGGCCTCTGTTTTTAACCGAGTGTGTGTGTTTGAATGTGTATGTGTGTGTGCCAGTGAGGACAGTCCCGTGCCCTGCACAAACACTGCCCTTGTGTTGCCCTTGCACCCATCAACCCTTACCAACCCCTTTACAACATTTCTCTCTCTCACACAGACAGAGCTCCAGTAAAAACACAGAGGCTGGAGGGGGCAACGAGGTCACATGGCACGGGTCACACAGTGTCCCCAACAATAAACAACTATCCTCACATGACTTACTGTAGTTTGTCGGGTGAGATCTGTAGATTCAGGTGGCTTAGTCACACCTACAGCTGTTTCTATTTGCCCACCAGGGTGAAAGTCTAAGCACATGTGCATCAGTTTTCAGTCCAGACACCAGCACTGCTGTAAACATACAAAAACAAACAAAAACAGCTGCTTTCCTGACAAGTGAACGTCTCTGTTGGCACCAAAATCTAACTTTGCTCGTATTTACCGGAAAGATGAAGACTCTGCAGTATGCAAACTCTTATCACAATCATAGATCAATTTTCCTACTAAGCTCTGACCCACACTCATGCACTTACACCGCAGGAACAAAGCCGCCTTTCAGGAAAAAAATACATATGCAAAGTCTGCTTTGTCAATCAGATTCTATGGAAACAGGAAATGAAGTTGAAAATAAATCCACACACACACACACACACTGATGTAACCATCGTTACTCGAGAGTCAATAATTAACTTCCTTGGAGGTCCTTGCTCAAATGCAACCTTGTAGTATGTGCCGTTTTTGTTCACACCGACCAC
Organism: Siphamia tubifer; assembly: GCA_020466265.1. Taxonomy (NCBI): domain Eukaryota; kingdom Metazoa; phylum Chordata; class Actinopteri; order Kurtiformes; family Apogonidae; genus Siphamia; species Siphamia tubifer. The sequence continues at coordinate 19,531,922 of CM035795.1, read as the reverse complement.
AGGTTCTTCTTGTTCTGATATTGATCATGTACTAACAGCTGTTCTATGAGAGTGACAGAAGTATTAGACTTTGTTCCACTTGACACTACAGCTTCTATTTACGAATGGACAGAGAAAGCCTTCCACGGAAACTCTGACGGAGAGGAAACCATGAACAGCTATCATTAGGGAGTGAACATGTTTGTGAAACTTTTCTTTTAAGTCAACATTTTTCCATTGAATACTTTTCTTTTGGTCAACTGCACTTCATTTCCAACAGAAATACTAATCCAATAACTTAACTACTCATGATATATAACAGATTGTTTACTTGCCAGTGACCACCATGTATATTATTAACAAGCTCTTACCACTACAACTGTTTTGCATAGAGACAGTATCACATTTTCCAACCACAACACAGGGGGGTGTTTGACGGACGTCATGAAAATACAACCTCCTCCTCTCTGAGATGGAGAGTGACAAAAAGTGCAACTCACTGCAACGTAGCTTTTCAAAAGTGGGAAGTTTGAGAATAGACGTCAAGAAAACCCCAGTCTGTCACACACTCACAGCTGCTGATTATGCTGAGAAACAGTGGGATGAGCGGAAGAAATGGACCAAAATAACACAGAGCAGCTGTAACTACTAGACACCAGTGACAGGTCTTACACAGACACACTGAACACTGCTGCTATCTTATAAAAATGGTTTCTCTGTAACTTATGAAAATGCAGCTTATCGTCATCATAAACAGACCCGTGTGTAGAGCAGTGATTGACAAACCTGAAAATTAAAAAGGTATTTTCTGACTGAACTGCATATTATGCAAGAGAGGCTTTTGGGTTGTTGGGAACACTTAGCTGTGGAAAATGACATGCTGATGTCACCTCTTTAGTTTATATATTCATCCGTCTGTCTGGGCTACACTCCCTGTCCTGCTGCAGCATAGTGTGTATCTACTAAAAGTAGGACACACAGGCTAATATTACACACACAGGAATCCATGTCAAATATGTTGTAGTGTGGCTGTGATTACAGAGGTAAGAAAAATACATTTGACCGATAATTATTTGTGACAGTTCATTCGGTCTTTTGTTTGATCCCCTGATTAAGAGAAAGCAGCATTAGAGTCTTCCAGTATCATGGTTTTATTCTCAATGTATCCATATCTGTGTGTTCTGTCCATTATAATAAAAGGGAAGTGGACTGTGTGCGTTTGTGTGAAGGTCTCGGCTATCGCATAAAATGTGGAAAAATCTGACTGCTGCAGTTTTGCATACTTCTGTATTTTTGGTTAAGGAAGAGACTAGCAAAAATGGAACAATATTTGGGAGATATGTGTTATTTTTGGAATATAATGGTCTTACAATGAATCAAGTTGCTATGCCCAGGACTGTTGACAGGAAGCGCATTACACATTGCATGATGGAAAATTAAGCTAAAAACATGAATCAACGTTACCAACTTCAATCCCTAGATATCTATATTAGCATATTAATTGTTAAAATTTTAAAGAATGATTTACTAAAAACTTTAATGTTAGTATTCATAAACTAATACACACTAACATCTTTTCCCAAAAGTCAGCTCCCCCAGGCATAAAATTCACCACATCTAGGACTTGTGGTTCCCCATCTGCCAAAGCGTTAGTGTGATATGTATAATAAATAATACAATTAGATACATTTGCAGTACAGGTGGTACGGTGGTGAGATGGTTAGCACTCATACCTCACAGCAAGGACCCTGGTTCGAATCTCACACCAGACCTTTCTGTGTGGAGTTTGCATGTTCTCCCCATGTCTGCGTGGGTTTTCTCCAGATACTCTGGTTTCCTCCCACCATCCAAAGGTTAATTGGTTAATCTAAATTGCCCATAGGTGTGAATGTCTATATATGTTCAGCCGTGAGATGAAATGGAGACTTATACAGGGTGTACCCCGCCTTTACCCATTGTAGCTGGATTAAGCCCCCAGTGACACCCGTGACCCTTGTGAGGATAAAGTGGGATAATGAGACATTTGCAGCACATTGCCTTACTGACTATTCTGCAATTTATCAGACCATCCTGATTCATAACCCTATATCCTGTCCATTATATTTTCACAGGAAGAGATACAAACAACATTTTCATCATCATAGAAACAATCATAAACCCATTACAAAAGACAGCATAAAATGCATTTAATACAGAAAAAAAAAATACTGGATTTTTGTGCATCACCAGTCCATTTCTTAGACGTCGCATAGGTGGGTTTTAGAACAAAACTACAGGGATTAAAGTAGTAACTTAATATATATTTTTTTATGTTGTTTTCCAGATTTCAGGACATGTTTTTATTTTATTTAAAAATAAGAAAATCAAATTTGTTTTTATTCTTGTCTCCAGTCATAAGGAAGTGAACCACCCCCCACCCCCCCCATTCAGGGCTTTTAAGTAAGGGACTGTTGACACACAAACAGTACATGACAGTGATGCACTGTAATGTTAGTTGCCACTCCCTATAACCCAGTAGAAATGACAAGGAAATCCTGCCTGTGGTACATTAGAGATAGCAGCACAACCTTGAAAGGCAGACTCTTCTCTTAAAACACTCATTATAATGGAATATTTTAAATATTTTGGCATCTTCGTATGACATGATTGGGACACTGTGATTTATTCTTGATAGATAAAGTGTAACTGGGACTGGTCAAGAGTGATTACTGAGGTGTATAAATAGAAATAAAAAGAGGAATGTGTTTGAAAACAAATTTATTACAGCAGCATAGATATAAACAGCTCATTCTAAAGTAATGGCAACATAATTCTCATTTTCATGTACTTATACACTAGTTAAAAGATCCCCCTCCAATTTCTAGCATTATACACTTCAAATTCCCCAGCATTTTTAGATTTGGGGCCTTGGGGTTAATGCTGCGTTTAATCGGTTGGATATGCATGTAGAATTTTTAAAATAAATATATGTTCAAAATCATTTATTTTATTGTTTCATTAAACTATTCAGTGTTTAGGATGCACTATATATATAATATATATATATATATATATATATATATATATATATATAATTACACATATACATATATATATATATATACACACACACACACACGTGTATCATAGGTCATTTCATCCTTTCAATAATGAGGCTTACGCCAATGGAAGTGATGGGGAAGGGTATATCCCCAAATGCCCCCCAATCCTTAAAGAGACAGTTATGATGTCATGACCTATCATTTGCACTTGAAGCTAAATCATTCCAGAGATATGAACAAGAGTGTTTAGTGATTTTTAACCTTTGAGCAGCCCCTTGTGGGTAATATAGAAATGGTAAATCATCCAAAAATCTAATCAGTTCTTCCTCTCTATGCTATTCATCGATACAGAAAACATGGAAATTGTAACCCAAATATTTTTCAAGTTAACATGTTCACACACAGGACACAGTATGTGCCATTGGTGGAGCTAGAGCTCAGACCAAAAATATAATATCCCCGAAACGCCATTTGAGGATATAATGAGCAAATCTCTGTAGATATTCCTCCTATTACACATGCACATACAGTGGTCAGTTGGCACCCTTTCCTGTTAATATATTCTTAGTTACCCATAGCAGTTGATATTCCATTGTCCAGGCCTGACTAATTATATACGACCTCTCCATGAGTGCACATGGCACAGGCATATCAGGTCGGCATAGGGATCTGAACACATGATGAAGTGTGAGCCCAAGGGCAGGGCTTCCTAGGATTGTGTTACAGAATAGTGAGGGGCACACTGCTTCATGACAAGTCTCATAGCAAGAAAAAGAACATTCATGAGGTCAATATTCTAAGAAAAACAGACATTGTGCTGGGAACTATGCAATGATCTTGCTGTGCCATCCCTCAGCTCACAGCGATAACAAAACGGTGGAGGTGGGAAGAGCTGGATCGCTGGAGACAGAACACACCATAAGTAATAGGATCAACCTATTTTTTCCACATTTGAGTAGGAGTAAAATGGGGGAGGGGGGGGGGGGCGCAGGTGGGTGGCATCTGTTCTGATTATTGGCTACCAGTACTGACTGACAGAAGGAAATATGCTTATTATGCTGATGGATGTCACAGCTACACCTGGACTACGTTATTTTTAAAGCATTACGTGTGAAAGATGGGGGAAGTACGGCCGTGTTTACTCTGCCAGTGTCTGGTACACATGCCATTGTGCTGAATGTAACCCCAACAGCAGGAAGTAAAATGGCCATCAGAGTCTAAATCTCTGTGTTTGTGTTTATCCAATTACTACAGAACTATCTACAGGCTGTTCCTTGCTTTTCTTTTAACAGACGGAACAGAAAAAAAAAAAAAAAACTGCACAAGGGTGGGGTTCCTAGACAATCAACTCAGTGATAACTAGGGTTGGAGAAACTAAATGGGTCAGTAGTGCTGAGAGTACCCGAGATCAGTACAGTAATAGTTAACCTAATCTTGCACTGCCATTCATCCAATCACCACATTTGTTCTAAAAAAAAAAAAAAAAAAAAAAAAAAAAAAAAAAAGCCCCTACTGAGAAGCGCACCATTAAACTAACCAAAGTCAGGGGGGAAAAAAGCCATCTTTAGATTCCTTTATGTTGCCGTCACATGTGGTAACATAATGCACATTAAGTCAGAACACAGTATATACATAGACTCTAGCATAAGCGTAGCTACAGGTCACTAAAACTGTGACAGCACAATGTTGCATATTCGAGGCAAGGAAATGACTGCAACAGGTCAACATCAGTCCTTTAGAGAGAGAGAAACAAAGCTCATTTTAATCAAGATTAGATTTGAATTGCCTTGATATTAACACACAGCAGCATTGGAGCTACTTACAATTATGCAGAAGAGGCAGACAATTTATTTGATTCTGTTAGTGAAATGCTACCAAGTAAAAAAAAAAAAAAAATGAATAGAAAAAAAATCCAGGGAAAACCAGAATACAGGTAATTACAGGTTTGTAGTTGTGAAAACAATGTTTCTGTTTCAGTCATCATGTTAAAACAATTAAAATGGTGTTCCTGTATTTAACCTCAGTTGGTAAACAGTTTTTCATTTGTCTTCCTTAAGCAGAGAAAGCCAAATGTCCATATGAGCTTTTGACCATTGCAGGTGACACCTTTTTCTGTTTTGTCTTGTTTGTTTTTTTTCTCCTTTTTTTTTGTGTAGTCGGATGGGTCTTTGTTTCTTGCCCCTTGAGAGGCAATTAGGTTGTGTATATTTGTACTGAGTGCCTGTATTGCCTGAAAGTATGATAAAGGCAATAAAGTTTAAAATAAATAAATAAATAAATAAATAAATAAAAGAACTATTGGCCAAAATGGACAAGTATCTTAAAAGATGTGACATCCCAATTGGACAACACCTTACTATGCAATTCAAAAATACATGTATACCTCATCAACTGTATGTCTCATTAACATGTGTAAACTTGTTTTCCAGGAAAACATGCACAAATGTCTATGTAAATGATAAACATACACATTTTTTCAGATGTATGTATATTTGTTGGGATACGAATGTGAGGACATCTGGGTGTAAAAGCAATTCAAGCTTATATTTGCATAATTATAGATGGATATATGTCCTCAATTACATACACGAGGGAAGTAAACATGATCTGATGTAATCAAAGAATAGATTCATATGATCCGACATAGACTTAAAACAGGACAATATGTAGACTAAGTCATTCCTTTTATGATGTGATAATATTGTGAGATTTCTGTATTCTAAGTTTTAATACAGACCTGCCTGTGCATATATATATATATATATATATATATATATATGTGTGTGTGTGTGTTTGTACATTTTTGTTTAATGACTGATGGTTAAAAAAATGTAAAACCCATTTAAAAAATAAAGTAAAAAAAAAAAACTGAAAAAAAGATGTTGACCAACGCAATGTCATATTTAATGTGAATTGTGCTGGCGTCTTCAGGGAAAATAAATGAATAAATTGAAATAAGCATCTAGTGAGGAAGACTAGGGAGCACAACTATGCAAGTAATATCCATCTATAGATCTATATAGATATACAATTTATTTTTATTTACTTTTTTCCCCCGCAGGCAAATGCAAGTTGTCAAGAAGATGATGTAATACTTTACAAAGGGGAAAAGGTAGGTCTCCAACTGTGTCTTCTGCCTTGAGCCTTAAAGCTACAGTGCTCCACAGATTTTCGGCACCACTAAGGAAAAAAAATCCAGTTACCTTTCTGCATATTCTAATTCAAGGACAAATGAGACTTCAACCTACTTCTGCGGAATGTTTTGGTGGTATAAACCTCACAGACTTCAGCTATCCATAATTGTTTTCAGACAAGCAGGGGGTTTCAGTAACTACATGAATGACAGCTATAATTACCAATCACTGATCAGAGTTAAACTTCCATGTCTTCTGTTTTTGGACTGATGGGAGAATCGCTGCTACTCTGGGGTCACTTCTCATTACCACAAATACTTTTTAATACTACAGCTGGTTTGAGGGTTCCTAGTGAATCTTTTATTAGGAATTCTCTAAGGATCTCTTTCAAGCAAATATGGTAGAGGAACTACAGTACCTCTATCTGAATGAAAATAAAGTGATTCAGATAAAGTCAAACTGAGAAGTTGTGAATCAGAACTGAAACGATTCAGCAAAACGTGGATCATACCCAACCCGTGGTGGGAGTGCACTGTGGAAGGATGTATGCCTGATCTCTGGCATGAAAGTAAAGCTTGTTGGCCAACTTTCCCACATTCCCCGCCTGTCGGGACGAAGCCTACTCTCCCAGATTCCAGCCAAGTCAGCGCTCTGCGTCATTCCTTCTGTCCTCCTCTCTTCCTCACACACAGGGGCACCAGGTAAAATAGTTCAAGATAATTACAAGACTGAGAGGCCTTACCTGCTTCTTCCAAAAGCCTCTTATTTCCTGGGCCTCTGCTCCTGGCCGGGGGTGTCTGGGTAGTGGCGGGGACCCTGCATCTGGTGGACAAGAACACAAAACGGACTGTGAGAAAGAAAAAGCACAAAAGGTGCCAGATATTTGGGAAATGATTCTCTGGGTGTGCTCATGTTGTTTCTGAGAACAAACCACAGAAGTTAAAAGAGTAAATAAACAAAGTAAATGAAACATTTGTGATGTTATACCACAAGACTAAGAGACATAATAAGAACATATCTGCCTCACAGGCAGAACACTATGTGAACAACATGACTTGATGTATGCTTTCACACAAAGAGGCCCCGTCATTCGAGATAAGAAAACACAGTACAGAGCGCTTGAAGCAGTGCCCTTCCTGACCTCTTCCAGATCTCTGCTCACCCTCGAGTCATACCGTCTTCTCTCATTCACATACATGGCACCGAATTCAGCTCAAACTTTTAGAAGAAATCCGTGCAGAAATCACTGACAAACAACTAAAACATGACTGAAAAGCAGCTGTATTTGGAAATATGTGCACGTATGTAACAAACACTGATAATGAAAATATTAGACATGATGTATTCAGTTAGGACTGGGCAATATCGGGCAATATATAGTCCATTTCTTTTTTTTTTCTATAGCTATTCATACTTCAGAATGACTGTTTTCAATATACTGACAAATCAATTTGGATGATGCAGGTAGGTAAAGACCTCGTCTCAATTGTATACATGTTTCAAATGCAAGAGCAGTTGTTTTTGTGTTCATGTCATGAGTGTCTTTTTCATTATGTTGTGATGCCTTTATGTCTGGCACACATACACTTCAGACCACCTGTGAATTTCTCACACTTGCATCCACCTGCAGCTGCCATTACTAAATGTTGTTGACCAGCAAACCTAATATGGCCTGTATCGCACACTTTAAGTACAGAGTATTGGCAATGTTCTATCAATGACAGTAGGCAAATCACTCCTTTTAATTTTGCACTTTTTTTATCGTTCAAAAACAGAAAATTGAAGCAGCTCAACATATTGCCCAACCTGATGTTCATTTTAGTTAAATATAACTAGAAAACCTTTGAGAAAGTGCTCACACCTGCAAGAAAGTATGAATCATGTGCAAAGATGTGAATCCTTTCAAAAATAAATCTTACAGGTACAGCCATGTGACAAAGAGATTTCTGGGCAGCACTCAAGCTGAAATTTGAGGCACAAACTATAATTAAAAGCTAGAACATATTGGCATATTAACTTTCCTCAAGCTACATCAGAGCTATTTCACATTTAAATGCAGAATTTGTTACAATTTAAAGAGCTTTTTTCACCTGTTTCAGTACTGTATTACACATGTCAAACAACACACAGGCCAAAACATGCCCACAAAAGAGATAAATCCAGCCCATGAGATTAATTTGTAAAATGCAAAAAAATGCACTGAAAATATTAACATTCTACAATGTCAAAATTATTTTGACATCAATATAACCTAAAATAGTATAATAATCTATAAATAATGTAACATCCAAATGACTGTTTTAGTATTTTAAAAAAGAAGTAAAAATGACATTAAAACATTTACATTCCCAAACTATATTTCAACAAAAGTGTGAATAACCTGAAAAAATGTGAACATAAAATATTAAAGGAAATTAAGTGTAATTTTACCAATATTCTGCCTGTTACTAAATGTTTTATGTATTTGTAGATCCACTGTCATCTGTTTGTTATCATGTATATGGCAATAATAAACAGGCATAAATGCACTTATTTTTCTTTTTTCTTTATTTTTCAGTTGTTCATGTAATTCAAATTTTTAAAGATCCTGATAACTCGCTTAAAGTGGATTGGCGCAATACCTTCACCTGGAAATAGTGGTGTTTTTAAGTTGGAAAGACTGCTTCCCATGAGCACTAGCACTTACTGTCATAAAGGCATAACTCTGGCCAAGGCTATATTTAAGATGACTCACAATAAGTTAAATGGACTGCACTTACATAGCACATTTTCCACCTTGAAGGTGCTCAAAGCACTTGACATATAGGCCTTACATTCACCCACACACACACACAATATTACAGTAGGTGACTGCTACCACGCAGGGTGCTGCCAGACTTACTGGGAGCAACTTATCCCAAGGACACTTTGACATGCTGACACTTGGAGCCAGGATTCGAACTACCGACCCTTCAATCATTGCACAACCTGCTCTATCAACTGAGCCACAGCTGCCAAGTTAGGGATATTGTGAAGTCCTCAGTGGATTTCATACATTAGGTGGGTAGGGAGGAAATTGTATTAGGGTGAAACAAGCACACCTATTTTGTGTTTTCCACGCAATCGTCTCACTGCACCTTACATATTGGGGCCTAAACCAAAAAATAAAAGGGAAAACTCTTTTCAATGTGGCATCAATTCCAACATTCTGGTGGTATAACACACTAGTATTGTCAGCAAGTAATTTCCAGTTCATCATTCAAGGAGCCATGAACACAACTTCACTTTAATGGATGAGCAGTCCCATGTGACCATAGCGTGCTTTCAGATCAGTAACAGGCAGTCAGATGTTCATGAACTTGGCGTGTCTCAAAGTGTCATAGGCAGACTTGCAGCAAAACACAGAACTACTGGCAGTGTTGGTGACAGACCCAGGGGTGAATCCCCACGAGTGATGGACCGCAATGACGACCAGTGCCCAAGGACCAATGGTCTCAGACATTGTTACACACCTGCAGGTCTGTTTATGTGAAGCAAGAAGAACTAGGGCTTCCAGAGAAACCATTCACAACCAATGTCACTCCTTTGGCTTGAATGCCAGACAACCGTGGCAGTGACGCCATTGACACCAAGACACCACCGTGACCATTTGCAGTGGGCACAAGATCATGTGATCGGAACAATGCAGCCATGATATACCAACCTATTTACTAATGAGAGTTGTGCCACCTTGCACAGAAATTATGGTCATCAGTGTTGCTGGACAAGTCAAAGGTAAGCGATACGCCAAGGTCAACATGGTTCCCAGAGTTCACTTTAGTGGCGGAGATGTAACAGTTTGGGCAGGCAACACCAGTCAGTGTACAATAGACTTGGTGACTGTAGATACCTCAGTCACTGCATGTTCATCCCCCAATCCTGCCAGTACACCCAACAACTTTTTGGTCATGGATGATAATGCTCCATATTGTGCCAGAATTGTCACAGCTCAACTTCAGGAAGTCAGAGTGCCTCACATTGTATGGCCAGTAATGTGCCCTGACCTAACCTCCATCGAGCACATCTGGGACCAGCTGAAGCAGTGACTGGATCCTTGTACCCAGGGGCGTCACAGCCGTGGGTGATGGGGATGTTGCACCACCCCCACTTCTCCAACCAGATGATTTCATAACCCTCACTTTCTCCTGAGTTTATATATTGTATCGTTACTGGATCCAGGAAACAGACAGAGAGTTGGTCTCACCTACTTTTTATTTCAGGATAAACGCCTACTGTCGGTAGCAATCATGCCAAACAAACAGCAATAGCATTGTGGGGCTGTTACTATGGTCTAAACTGTTTACCCGCCTGGGCGGCACAACGGCATATATATATATATATATATATATATATATATATATATATATATATATATATATATGAAGCGCACCTCAGTTCGCCGGTCTAAATGTAAGCCGCTCTTCTTCGCGGTGTTTGCAAACAGTCAACCAGGAAGTAATAAGAAATGTTGCCGTTGTTAAACTAAGTTACATAAACTATGTCTTGTTCTGTGACATATACCCTAAGCCAGTGGTTCTCAAACTTTTTTCAGTGATGTTCCCCCGAAAAACATATTCTTAGTCATCTCCCCTGACATGGACAAACATTTTTGTAAGAAAAAAAGGAGGTACAGTGTCTGTAAAATCAGTGTCTGATTTTTTAAAATCCTTTTTATTTCATAATTTTGACTTTTTATCACATAAATTTGACTTTTTATCTTATGTTTGATTGAAGAAAAACACATTTTGCTTTTATTTTCGGCCATATCTTCCTTTTTTATTATAAAAATGTAATCATTAATGGATAATTGTTTGTCAATTTTCCCATGATTGACTCAGAAAATTTTGCTCATGTGCCACAACCTGGAACACCCCCACAATTTAAATGGCTGTGACGTCCTTGCTTGCACCACACCCCCATGTGACCTGTCAGAAGTGGGTATGACACTTGTGGAGGAGTGGAACACATGGCCTCAGAGCAACATCATGAGAGAAGTGAGGAGCGTGAGACATCCCTGTCAAACTGTCATTAATAGCAAATGGTGGGAACATCAGCTACTGACTTTGTCAATTTAGTTTTTTGGGGGGCCAACTTCTTTATTGTCTAAATTGTTGGGGTAATAAATACTGAACTAAAAAAAAACTGTTTCTTCTTATTCATCAATAGTAGCACCAATTACAGGGTCTCAACGATTAATCAACAGCCAATATGTAGCTTATTTATTAGCTTTTTTTCTGTGTAAATTATGTTGGACATTCCTGTGTGCGCTGCCTGGAGAGTTAGAGTAAAGGCCATCAGTTCTGCTTTTACTTCTGCTCTAACAATCAGGCAATCACTCCCACACATGTTACATGAAATCACAGACTGCTACCCCCCCCTGGGATGGACCGTGAGTCCCACTCAGAACCCCTGCATGCATGCTCTGAAAAGCATGGAACACTCATACCCCGGGTTTGGACTCCACCCCCAATCCGAAAGTCATCGACCACTACCCGCCCAGGCGCATGTCAACAAATGGACCATTTTACCCCTTGGTCTGAACCTCTCATTTTATAAATTACTACCCTCCAAAACACCCCATGTCCGTCTCATTCTGCAGGCACACCTATGTATTATTAGTGTAGAGGAGACCAGGAACAATGGTAACACTGTACTACTTGAAATTGCTCCAATCAGGTCTTTGGACTCACCTAATTCAATCTGCACATGCTCAGTTTAGTCCTTAGTCAAAATGGGAAGTTGTAGTGCTTTGAAGCCGAGACATTCAATTTTGTGAGGGAAAACATCATCTTGTGGCCAGTAATATTTTTTTTCTCTAATTATCTTTGTGATTCCATAGCTTGTTTGTAGTTGGACTCATTTTACACTCACATCGGTTTCATGAATCTCTCCCCAGCATAAAAAACTACGACACCTACAAGCTGTGGTTCCCCATGAATCATATATTAGTCTAGTCTGATATCAGATTATACAGGGTTTGAAAGTTGTGTCAATTATCTTTGTGAAATAAAGATTTATATAATAGTTAATCTACATCCTCCTGCATTCACAGTGTTCTACCTTTATAACTGGCTTGTATCTGAAGGGCAGTTTAGTATCCAGGCCCCAGCATGAACATTAAACTCCATACAACACCATTTCAGGCTCACCTTACAAATCGTTCCAAATAAAACAGATTACCGACGCCACAGTGCTAGGCAGCTTACACGGAAGTGTTTACCAAGTTTTTGACTGAGCCACCAACAGCCACAATGTGTCAATGCATACGTATGAAGAAAAGAAGCATTCTGTAGCTATGGAAAAGGAAAAGGGACACTTTCAGGTCCGTTTTCAAATCAATGCAATGATTTACTGGTGTTTTATCCCCTGATCCATCACTCTCCCATTTAGTTTTCTTTTTGTTTCTGTCAGTTCAGCTCCAGTTCCAGTGTACACTATTACAACAAAGGAAATTCAAGAGATGCCTTTCTAGAGTAAAAAGGACAGATCTCAGTCGTTCAGCTTTCTTCTCATTGTTGAACTGCCGGTCAGTGTGGTGTTATCATAGTGAGTGACATAAATCTACCATCAATCAGTCGAGTCTTGTCTAACCTGACCTGGGAGGCAGGAAATACCATTTGGAAATAACTTATTTTGGTGTTGATAATCTCATTTTAAATTGCTTACTAAAATCAGGCACCTACCTACTTGAAATCATATTGGACTGAATGTGTCCCCTGAACTAAAATGAGATTGACACCCCTTTTATATTGGATCCAACTTCAGCACTAGATCCAAAAAGTGTCAAAGATTATCCACATGAAAGGACCTTTGCGGGACATGACCACTGTGTGCCCGGACATACTAGTGCTTAAGGCCAAGGCATACAGAGTTTCTACACTTCAAAGAGATGCAACTATGGAAACGGAGATGTGAACTGGGAGATATGGTAAACAAATATACTGTGGACAGAAACACACAAGGCTATACACGTTGGTGACACACAATGCACACACTGATTAAGGCTCATAAACTTCCTGTTTTTCCCCAGTGGTTAAGATGCTCTATCTTGTTTACCGGGGTGTGACACAGTGAGGTTCACAAAAACAACTATGTGTTTGAGTCATATGGGCTTTAAGTACAGACAGGGAACACCGTGATTCAAGACAAATTCATAGAAGGAGTTGGATTTTTTTGCCTCCTTCCAAACTTTCACCACCCATCCCAGAAAAAAAAAATCAAAAAGGTTGTCCATGTAATGGGCAGTCTTTACTCTTTACACACACAACTGAAGTCAAACCGCATGTCGGATGACCAGTTCCAGGAAATGTGGTGTTTTGCACTATGATAAAATCTCAGGCCTGAGACAGTCAATGTTTAACCCTCTGACTGGATTTGGCTCAAAGCATCACATGATGTGTGTGTTTGTCACAGTAATATTTGGCTGAATTTAGGAGAACAAGGCAGACAGAGGTTTGACTATAAAGTAGTCTGGTGGTGACGTTTTTGCTCGAGGACTCACTCCAAACTTAGCTCTTCCACAGTCTTTTGAAAACAGCTACACTAAAACATCATTGACTCAGGGTCCATGTTGTGATGCTGAAAATACAGTTTAATCACAGATTGTAAAAACCATAGCTGTATTGTCTGCCTTGGAAAAATGATTAAAATGTTTTTTTAAATCTACTGCGGGATACGATTATTCCAGCAAAGAGGCTGTAATGAGTCATGATACTTCAATCACTGTGCAAAACTTTCAATGCAGCTCAACTTTTAAGCTCTTAATTTAGTTTCTACTGTACCTAGTGGAAGTAACAGAAAACATAATAAATCACATCCACCAATTTACATTAACTAAGGAGGTTATGTAACCACTCCCGTTTGTCAGAAATAAACAAAACTAGTGGAGCATTTTATGAATGTGATGAGTAAGGAATGAACTATAGAGGAACAGAGTCATGAAATGTGGTCCAGGTTGGTTAAATTATTAAATAATTATGAATTCCAAGCCAAACAAAATGTAAAAACGTGTGTTATCTTAGTTTCACTGACAGAAGAGGAGATGAGATAAGGAACAAGGAACAGATATTTTACTGGACAAGTGGTGAATGTTTTTCTAATTCTAATCTAGAAATTAAATGATTAAAAACCATGACAGATGTTTGATGAAAAAAATACAGACTGCTTTTCCAGTTATCTGTAGAGCAATTATGTTTATGGCTGCATCCCCCTGTAACATATCCTGACAAAACAAACCTCCACAATATAAGTCATCATGTGTGGTTTAATAAGATTGCAAAACAAGCAGAAGTGGACTAGTGGCCTTGGTGCAAATAATATGAGGTTGCTGAGCGCACTTGTGGTGTAAAGATGTAATGAAGAAATAAAACATTGATATAGAGAAACAGAATTTGCTCAAGGGTGGTGAGAATGAGCAAATGTTATGCCACATCAAAAGCATTGATATGGTGATACTGTTTTGTTCTACATGGCGAATAATGTGATACAATACTATGAAGTGCTGAATGAAGCTATTGAAGGAATTCTTAAACCTCTTATGTAGTCTGCAAGGTCTGTAAGTCAGTGTACCTGATTTGTTAGGTATGATGAAGTAATGGTACTAATGCTGCAGCTCAACTATGTGTAACCGGTTTGACTTGGCTCAACTCTGGTACTGTTCCTGAAGACTGTCTCCAGTACAGGATAGTACTGACTTTACAGGAACTGAATGGTACATGCCACATTTCCACTACATAGTATCAGCTCTAAGACCATGTACTATTCCTTGAGAACGTTTCCATCACAGATATTATCATACCTGAACATCATCGCGAGGTGCCATCAAGCTTGCACCGATTTTTTTCGTAAGCCATCAGAGACAGAAATGTCTCAACCTCCATGACTGGCCATGGTGTAGTTTTGTAGACTGCCATCATTGCATTGCGGACTGAATTTAACTTACCGCTCCGTTTTCTGTAAGTCTGAATAGTTTATATTTAAATTGGTGGGTCACACGTTCATAATGCGATGACATAGACTCCACCAATCGGTGTCTACATTGTTTACACGTCACATTCTAGTATCACTTGGAACCTCAGCGGAGTAGATACCAAGAATCTAGGACCGGGTACCATGGGACCGGGTCCTTTTTCATAGTGGAAATGCACTAAAGCAAAATGTGGCTATAGTGGTGAGGCAGCATGTTACTTCTGTGTCGTCTGTTCAGACATTTGCTGACGAACATGCTCATTGCATGTTGTCTCGTCTGAATTTTCATATCAGCCACCAAGGACTGAACCTCAACCAACCATGGTGTAGCTCTGGGCTGGATTAACCTAGAGTCCTGCACAGGTCCCGTTTTTGAGATCCGCACAGTGCATTACCCACCCGCACACTAACCTCTGGTTATTTCAAACTTACCTTACCTTCATACCTGCCCGGACCCATTAACATACTACCCATTACCCACCCGTGCCCGTGAAAAATCGCACAAATCCAAGGTATTCTCAGTGAGAATACTTAAGATGGCCTTATATTGTCAGCTGTTTTCCACAATGTGCTGGCCCATTTTGCAGTCCAAAGCACTCATTCCTTCAGCTTCCACTCTCTCAATGTAATGCATGGTTACACATAGATAGCCTATCTTTCAGAAATCATAGGTCCAAAAATCTAATGTGACACCACCTTTCTAGTCAGTCATTTGTGATTTTATCTCAGGAGCGATGCTTTCCTTGGTTTCCTCTGCAAACTTCTTAAGCCTGCGAGAGACAGTGATCTGGTAAAAGTTGTTGTGCTTCAACTACACCTGCCTGCGCTTCGACGTTTATTAAACTCTGAGCCAACTCCAAAGATTCGACACACTACCCGTTTCAAAAGACCAGATGTCTCGACTGACAAAATTCACTGCCAGCTGCGTCATTTTCTTCTTGTCCTCACACCTTGGTTGTTTGCAACTTTGGATAAAAAAAAAAAAATCACTTTGTGAGCTGGATGATGAAGCACTGACACCTGTTGCTGTCATCCTGGTAGGATGTTTCTGCATGTTTCCTGAATGAAGATTTTTCCCAGTTTCTGACTGCCGTATACCAGAATTTTGTTACATGCTTTGAACGCTGCATAACCAGTTACTGTGTCGTTATCTTCATCTGCTATTAAACCAAATTTACTCCAGATATCAGACTTTGCCCTGGAAGACTGTTAATTATTTTATACAGCAGCAAATTTTGATTCACATGCTACCCGTCCGTATTTCAACTTACCCGCCCGCATACCCACCCGTAAAATTAGGGAACATTAAAAGCCCACCCGTTTCTGCAACTATTTACCCATTTCCATGGGTTCCCAACCTGGTGCAGGACTCTGCCTACAAATATATTTACTGTCACATTCTGCATCTGTGTTTTGTGAGTCACAGAGACAACTATATGATCAAAGGTCTACAGAGTTTATATGACCTTTTTAATATTACTTGGAATCTTGGTGGAGCCGATACCAAAAAACTTTTTTTTTCCACAATAGAAACACAAAAAGGCTGTGTTGATCCGATATCAAGTAGTTGAAACAGAATAATGTTCAAAAGGGATAATGTGGATGTTGACAGGTGTGTCTGGATGTACATTGTACAAAGTCGCATTCTTTTTACCTTAAATGTGTTTTTCTTGTGTGTGTGTATATATATATATATATATATATATATATATATATATATATATATACACACACACACACACACACACACACACACACACACAGTGGATTTTTTTTGCCACTTATGGGTAAGGAATCAAATATGATAACTTCATTAACCTTAATTTTCTACATAAAAACTTTTGAAAAATTTCATGAAAGTAATTTTGTCCTCCCGCTAAGGTTGGAATTTAGAATTTTAGAATATTTCTATGAGCAAACTATAAAGGGTTAACTTGGGACAAACTGAGCTCTTAAGGTTCCCTGATGTAGGACAGAAGTTTAGGTCAGTTGAGAGTGACGTCATCAAAAACCTTACATCATGTCTGAGCAGCCTTCATGACCCCTACATCTGTTTGTTTCACTAATTAAGGCCACTAAATAAGCAGACGTTACTACACAGATGTTTCAAAATGGAGTTTGTGGGTGGTTCTATTATGGTTTGCTGCATATTTATTTATGCCACTGCAAAAAACAGTTAACCTTGTCTTGGTTGATTAGCCTGATCAGTCCTCCCATTACACACAAAAGCAAAAGGATCCTCATGTCTTCAAGTCATCCCTCTACATTTTTAAAACTTATCTCTGTACCGACACTGCTGTGAGAGTCACGCTTTGATATGAATTTCACTCTCCCCACCTAAGCAGACACACTCCTCCACCCATCCTCCTGCAGAGGAATGCAAGGAATGCAGAATCCTAAAATGACTGGGGGCTTCATAATCACCCCAGCTTCTCCCTCATACTTGACTGTGTCTAACTAATCTACCAGGTCTCCTTATTTGTCATTACATTAGTTCTTCCAGATGCACTTTTTCTACGTACAGGCTACATCTGGCAGAGAGAGAGACAGAGAGACAGACAGACAGACATACAGACAGAGAGAGAGAGATCCTACTGCAAACTATGAGTAGCCTTGTGAGTATGACTTAACATTGCCATGACCTGAAAACAACAGGAAAACAACTCAGGAGGAAATGGCAATATCAATGTTCAGTGTGACATAAAGATGACACAAAAATTCTTACGGTAAGCTAGAAGAAATAATCAAAATAACCTTATCACAACACTTTTTTATCCACAAAAAAGTGTTCCTGTTTAAATCATAACTTAAGCTGTACTTGCCCCTTCAAGCCACATTGCATCGTTCATTGCATTGCATACGTTCTCACATATGGCAGTAAAGTAATGTCCTTCCATTGTTCCCATACCAGATTGCATTTATTCCAAATGGTCCTTTTTCCAATAAGGCAAGTGGAATATGCCATTATTCATGAATTACGAGCATTCTTTGAACAGAAAAGCAACACATTCAAAATATGCAACTTAATTGGGGTACAGTATGTACGTTTTGTGAGTCCCAGTCCATTTCCTGCTTATGTGCCTTCTATATAACTCTCAGGGATTATGATACATGTCCAGTTCATGTTTCTGCGTAGAAGGAGGTCCACACTTTGTAAATATTGAAGATGTATTTTAATATTCAAAAACAACACAACTATGACCTTTTTATGAAGGGGGTTGGTGGCTTTAAAGAAGGAGGCTATATTTGCATAGTCAAGTCTGCCACAAGTGGCACCCTTTAAAGGAGTCATTCCATGGTTATTTCATTAATATTGCTGTGTTCTCCATTGTTATTGAATACATTGTGTATTGGTTCTATTTAAAAAAAAAGTCCAGATTGTTTTGTTTGAAGCCGTTTTTGGAGGGTAGAAAAATGACTTGAGGTGGAACAACAGAGTTTACCGGTACTTCCGTCGCTTGGTTTGAAAACTTGTAGGGGAAAAAAAAAAAACGAGGCTTTACTTCCACAGAGAGCACATGAACCAGTTTGATCTGCCATTTTTTTCCAAGTTTGTGCAGTAGCTACTGTGGCGCCATCTTCTCTTGTAGATGCTAATGCTACTTCAGATTCGCTGCAATGGGGGATGGGCTTAACCCCACGTGGGTGACACCAATGTCTTTGTGACATGTAATGGACATGCTTTTTCTGAGTGGCCTGTTTCTCTGTGCTGATTTCTATGAATGGGAAACACAGCCAGTGGAGGTGACAAACCACTTTCAAACACAGCATGTGTTGGTAACTCTGGGTGACCCATCAGATTCCAAAAGGAGCATGGAAAAGTGGTTTTCAGCAGAATGACACCTTTAAAAATTTGATGTGGCTTTAGCCAGTTTTGTACTTTTTCACACCTGGACTATATGCTCAGCTTCACTAACATGTACACAGCATGACAGGAATTAGAGCCAGACTAAACTAGGTGTATCAGCCAATGTGTCAATAAATTAATGGGAAATTCCTACATTTTTCCTACTCTAAATTATGTCAGTTTTGAATTATATTGGTAGAGGGATTTCAAAAATCCTCAAAATCGTAAGTTTTACAAAAGTCAGTATATTTTGCACATGCAAATGTAAAATTTTCTTGGAATGTGCACAATTTTCCCTTTAACACACAAGTTCTAGGATAAGAGGATCACCCCAACACAGCTACTAAAATAACTTGTAAACTCACCTGACTTGTGTTTCTATTTAATACTCTACATGTGCTTGACTTGGACCATGTCATTTATGTGCACGAGGTTTAAGTAAATCTGGACCTGTATGTTTATTATGATGAATATTTAGCTCAATTTAGTTTCACGTCTTCAAAAATCTAGTTTTCAAACCTAATTATGATGGTTATAAAATAAGCGTAATGTGGATATAAAACCTAACTGTATGCATTGGACATTGCGAGAGAACCATGACAAGTAAAGAAGATTTAGCTAATGATTTAAAACAAGTAAAAGAATGCAAGAGGAATGCACCAGTATACACACACCAAACCAAGTGTGGTCTGAAGGGCCATTACATTTGGTCATGCGTCATCACTACCTCACCGTAAACAAAAGGGCACTGTCTCTCCATTTCTAAAACAATACACATCCACTCATTAGCAGAGTGGAATGGCTATAACATTCTAACACAATAAAGCATGAACAACATGCATGTACTACTATTACCATCAAGTTTGAGAGTGGACAATGTCTTTTTTTTTTTTTTTTTTTTTTTTTTTAAAAGGTTTTTCAATCCATGCATCTCTTTGTGATGTCTGGGTCTTCCTATGGCCTTTACACACTTCTTTCCTCATCTTTCTTTATTTAGGATCTTGCCTCAGTCTGTATTTATAGCTGCCATTGTGAAGCTGCCCTTAGGTAGGTGGACTGTGAGTCCGTCTGTGTGTATTCTCAAAAGTTCCCCTCGGATGCTGTAAATCAGTTACCCCCCGGCTGCCTGACTGAGCAAAGGTCTGTCTGGGCCTGGGGCACAGCACTGCTGATCACACACAACTCAAACATACACACATAGTGGCACAACCCGTGGCAAAATTGTCACACCATAATTACAACACAGACAGACGCCCAGTGATGTAGTTGGCTGAGATCAGACATAGGTCATACAGTTTTACAGGAAGAAGAAAAAAAAAAATAAAACAGAAGTGAGACAAAAGCTTTTAGAGATAAACTCATAACATTCTTCAGCTAGCAGATTTTAAGACACAATTACATCACGACACCATCACATAAAACTAAAGAAACGCCCTTTTGTGCACCCATTAATGCAACTGCAATCTTCTCTTGTCAGAACATCTCTATCTTTTTACCGGTTCATCTGAAATATTCGCTGCATTAAATGGCTGTACATAGGCCCTTCAGCATAACTGAACATGTTGTGTAAGAGTGAGGAGTGATGTTAAAGTGTGTGGGTGAAGACAGCAGCATGTGAAGGAAAATCAATATGTATGAAATGTTCATGTTTAGTCATTAAAAAAAGGCATTTAAGATGGTGTGTGGAGTATAGAGAAGGCTTGGTGATAAGTAGTGTTGTAACGATTGATCCTAAAAATAGCCGGAAAAATATGCCGATCAAAAGGCCGATCGCGTAACGTAAATTACTAGCGACCATTTTCAAACTTGCAAACATGCTCCATAACAGGTGCATCTCATCTTGACTTTTTCAATATAGTTAGTTAATTAATAGCAGAAGTTTGGGACCATTTTACACTGCGTAAGGCAGACAACAGTTTGCCTGCCTTATTTTTTACAACACCTGAAACGAACGCATCCACACTTCAATGACACATTGTCAAAGCGGACTCAGAGCTTCTATGTTTTGCTAACTGGTGAGTATTAGCATCTGTTAGCATGCAGCCTCACATGTTGTAATTATTTTTAACAAATGTACCAAGGTAGTGTAATTATTAGGCTACATCTGCTTCACACATCCAGGCGCGTTTGCACCTGTGCGTGGATGCACACGCACACAACTCAAAACACTTCAGTCTTCTCCCATCCCCGTTTATTGATTGATCTCGTTTAACACTTTAACTCCTGAAACTTTATTTCAGGTAAATATGCTGCTGTGAATTTGTCCCAAAAGCTGCTGTGGAGAAGGAAAACCACAACAAAACTGGAAACCATAGTAAAAACAAAAATCCCCAAATCCAAAAGTTACCGATAATTTTCTTGAGTATTATTATTATTAAATGTAACGGTGCACTTGTTTGTATCGATCGATTTTGGAGTCTTCAATGCACTATGTGAAGAAAACAAACAGTCAGAGAGCAGTTTGGTAACAAGCATAGCCCATGTGTAGAACTTCTCCTACAGAGTAACACTGCTGAAATCTGAGCACCACTGTAACCCCCCCCCTCCCAGAGATACTTTATTCTGAGGCTGCAGTGCTGATAAGGGCGATTAAACATAACAGAGGTAGAGAAGCCAGTTTGGACATTCAAAATCGTATCAAGTTTCATTTCAGGTTTTTGGTAATTACATTTTCAGGAAAGGTGCAAGAAGGTCCAGTATATATTCCATTAAATTTTGGTGAAGGTCAGAAGTCAGGGCTACAAAAAATGTGTTTTCACAATAAGAGAGTGTAAATCCAATGACTATGACTATTATTATTTGAAGGTCAAAGCTGTGCATTTGTTTATTATGAAGAGTAAAATGCAGAGACTAGATTTGTCTATGGGGCTAATTAAGTTTGTTAATAGTATTAGTCTATTAATACTATTATTGCTGTTGTTACTTCTACTCCAGACAATGTGGTTTGATTGATTTGTTCTATTTGAAATTAGTGAAATATTCCAAGAGTTAGTAATATTATGACAGTGAATAAAACTTTAAAATCACAATTAAGCGTCTTGTTTCTTTCACCGAGGGGCAAACATCAGCCTTTCAGGGTATACTGTTAAGGTCATACAAATACTGATATTGACTAAGTGCACAATCCACAGCGACGTGTGCCTGAAGACATGAATCTGAAGTTTTTCTACTCAGGTTACAGAACATGATGATGGAGCCCCTTTGGGTGGTAGGCAGCAAACCTGATATTACCACTGCATCAAGATGGGGGGGGGGGGATAAAGAAAATCAAAACGTGAGCCCTTGATACAATCATACAATTTCAATTAAAAAAAAATTATACTTGTTAAATACTATACAGTTGTATGATGTAATTTTGTAGCAAGCTGCAGACTTCAATTGTGACTGAATGAAATGGGTTACACCTGAAAAAACTGGGTCTTTAACTATATGTGCACATAACCACTAAAACAAACAAATCTGTATTCATTAGGGTTTGTGAAGATATGCTTGTATTTGTCACTTAATCTTCAACAGAAGATAAAGCCACAACCAGACAGGAAACTTTAAGGGGGAAGCGACACAAGCCCATGATCTTCTGTGAAAAATGACGTACTGTTTGGACACATTACAGCAACACAGAACTGTTAAGAGTGTTGAGGATTACTTGGAATCTAAACCCTTACATCATCATGCAGATGCCTATAATGGTCAAACTTTTAATATTCTGTGACATCATTGTTCTTCAGGGCAACAAGAAATTACGAGATGCTCAGACCGTACCACTGTAATTAACACAATACTGCAAAACTTTCCTATTTATAAAGTGAAACCAGAATTTAGATTAGGAAAAAAAAGAGCTTTTGGTTATGATTATGGCACCTAAACTGAGACAATGTGATCTCATATTACAAAATCAATCAGTACCAAACTATGAATAGAAGTATGAAATGTGATAATGTTAATTTAGCGAAAAAAATTAAATAAATCAATGCTACTCTATTTATGCACACAATTCACAGACTGTTTATTGCTACCGTCTTTGTGTGTTGTGAATGTAATTACAGTATACTTTCAGATGCAATTAGGGTTTGGAATATTTCAGCTATGCAACATCATTAAAAAACAATCATTAACATCATAGTTACCAAACACATGTTTGATAAGTCAAACAAGTAAATATTAAGATTTCTCTCCGTTATTATGGGTAGTGTTAAGCCCAGTATGTGTTCAGACTCAACAGCTGATCCCAGTTTAGTTTTTAAATGGACTTTACTATATGAATCAAGGCTTATTTCCCAAAGGCAGTCAAGGAAAGGCACATATTCCAAAATAAAAGCTTACAGGTGAAAACAACCCATTTGCTCCACTGATAACCTTCAATGGAAAAAATATTGTTGATACTCTCATCTCCAAAAGTCTTTTGGATTTAGTTTTCTGACAGAGCTGTCATGGAAACTTATGCCGTCCGTGAGCCAATTTTCGTTGAAAATGTCACACCTTTACACTAACACCTTCCTACAGTCTGCACCAGATAAAATCCCCTCATAGCAAGTCTTGCATGAAGGGACAAATTGGCTGAAAATAGTGTGATACAGTATGGTTTTCTGTGTTCCTCATTTTCAGCTTCAAGAAAGTGAAAGTACATCGCTTGTATTGAAGAGTTATTAACATTTGTTTTATATGTGCTTAAATAACTCTATGTAATCTGATGTATTTTGAAATTGTGCCCAACTTGTTATCCATCCTCTCTGGATTCAAAGCCAAATTAAATATTTTCTATGTAGACTTAATCACCAAGAAGGAACTAAAAGTAGTAAAAGGAGAATGTGTTACTGTACTAATGCAGCTTGCCACTCATTACATTTCACTATGTACCTCTCTCTCCCCTTGTATGCTGTACATTCCTTAGCAGGTCCTGGCCTGCTGTTCACCAAAGTGGAGAATTCCAACAGGCTACGCTAGTCATATTTCTTATTAAAGAAACATCCTTTACTATTTGAAGTCGTACACTAATCAGTAAAGAACAGCTCGGTCTTGCCAATGCTGACACTGAATGTTCTACTACCTTGGTCAACAACGGTGGAACAGTGAGGTTTCACTCCAGACCAGCTACTGGGCAAACTGTAAAAGCCTATTGTACACTCTCACATGCACATAAAAAAGTAAAACATTGACCGGCTTACTTAGATACCACCCTTTGAAAGGATGTTATGCAATCCTTTCAGTGTAATAACTCTTTAAAAGCTCAACAACAGGAAGTGTGAATGAGTAGGAGACATGCAGGGAGGCAGTTGAGGTAGATAATGGGAATATAGACCAGCAACAAACAGGTGCTTCATTACATACAAATACAGAGAACACAATAAAGCATACAGATTGCAATAGCAGGTCCCCAAAAAAAGTAGGCCAAGTGTTGAACACTTTATTCTAACAAATAAACTGAACAACCTAGTGGCGTTGAACTCCGCTCAGCATCTGCACTGCTTTTCACAGCTCAAGCAACATCAAAAATCTTCGTGTGAGTGGATGATTGAGGACAGACTTGGAAATGGGCAACATGAATGCACATTGCACAGCCATTTTTCTCTGTACCTTCATGGCTTCTGCATACATCTCATATCTTTTTTTTATTATTATTATTACATACATCAATATATCAATATTCATTAATGAAACTACACTTGAAATCAAACTCAACTTTAAACCTTGGATTCTTCAGATAATTAGACATATTCAATACAGATTTCAGATGATACATTCACTTCATAGGTCATTGCTAGATGTGCACACACCCCTTAAGATTATCATTTTATCCTTGCAGCCACTTGAAACTTACACAGTTGGATTTGGGCCAAAATAATCACACATTACTGTACTGTATGTTTAGTTTCAACACACTGCAAAAAGCCACTACACCTCAATCTTCTGGTAAGTGTCTCTTTCCAGATATTAAAAACAAGACATCCAGACATATCATGATTAACCTAAGAAATGACAATAAACACATTTCTGGTAAAATAATTCCAGCTGTACTTGCTACATGCTTCTATCTTTCCAGCATTCAGTAACACAGACCTGAAACCATGTGTGACCATTATCCTTTCACTTGTAGACAGCCTACCATACAGGTAGCTCAGACCACAACCACAGTGATAAAGATGAGACAGAAGATAAGTGTCAGTGGAACAACATTTTGTTTTTGGTGAAAGCCTTTTTTTTTTTCTTTTTTTTTTTTTAAATTCCCCACTCATTCCAGCTCAGTTTCTCTAGAGAGGCCTGCTTTGGGACTAATTCTGGCGGGGAGTAAATAGCTGCATTGTTGGCTGATGTCTGTAGAGTGATGTAAGTTAGCCTTATCAGTTTTCTCTAACTTTACCACAGAGGGGGTATGACAGCATTACTTGTCTAACATGGGCCAGCTCACACTGTTGCCTGATCAAAAATAGCACAGAACAGACTGGACAATTCAATTTCCATGACTGATGGTTCCAAAATGAACTTGGCTGCAAATACTGCTCATTTCTCCAAGGAAATCCTCCTCCCTTTTTGAGACCTGTAGTGTGGATCTAAATCTCTCTGTGTGCAATAATTAGGCTTCATGTTACCGTAACCTCAATCAACTGTGAAGGAAAGTACAAGTATATATATTTAGGGTTTTAGCACAGATCACTGCAACCAAGACAATGCCATTAGAAAGAGAAAAAAATAGCAAGCAACACAATAAGACATACATATAAAATGTATTCTCCCTTGACTGTAAATATATGCCAATTACCATAATTAAAATGTTACCTTCCATATTTCTTCATAACCAACAATTCTTTTAATTGATGTAAAAAATTTAATTTTGGTAGGATTCAACAAGAACCACTAAGTCAGCAGTGGCAACATGAGAAAGACTATAACAACGGGTGAATTTGTTACATCTTCCCATTTTGCCACAGGCATTGCAATTATAGACTACATTGACTGACAGACTTAAACAGAGCTCAAATAAACCATAATTCACTGATCTATGTCTGTTGGGTCATTGAAAATAAAACCAAAGAACCATGTGGGAAAATAAATCCCCCCCTAAGGACTAGCAACTTATTGCTCGTCAAACTTGGTGTACATAAAATTCCTCAGTATTCACAATTTCCATGTTAGGTAGAAAATGCAAAACAGAACTTATGAAATTCAATGAGTCAAACAGGTTAAAACCTGCAGGTAAATCAAAACAGTTCTTGAGAAGTTGCATATGTTGAAGGTACAGTAAGCCCCACAGCAAATACAGTATACAGTAACAGCCATCTTAAAGCCAACTTCAGTCTCTAAGCTTACAATGTTCACATTTAGTGAGCCACCAGGGTCAACAGGTTGTCTAAAGGAAAAGAATAGTCACTACTACTGTAAGGCTTCCTCAAATAACAGTGAGTTCCCAGTTCCCATAGACACAAGACAAATAAGTGTCTAATCAATAGCTGTGGGACATGCATAAGAAAAACCTTAAAGGAAAAAAAGAGCCTCAATAAGGTACTGAAATACCACGTACCAAAGTAACTTTAGTGCTCCTTGTGTCTGACTCTGTAAGTCCAGAGGACATATTGTCATTCCTACAAAAGATATTCCTTCATTCGATGTGTTAATGACAACATCGTCTGACACAACCATCCAAAATGTCTCATAGGTTTTCAATTGGGTTGAGATTCAATAACTGAATTCCATAGCATGATTCACAAAATTTTCATCCTTCTCAAGCCATTCAGTGAGCTCTCCTTCTGTCTTAAAGATGAAGGACTGTCATCCAGGCTGGAGGAGACCACTCCCATGAGGTTTTCCCTTTCATTTGTCTGTGGCCTCTATTGACTGAATGAACAAACCCCCATCATCAGGGTGTATAGTCATGTCAGAATAGCTGACTAGATCAATTAATTTTCACATCCTCTTTTTATTTTGTCTATTGTCTGTCCATTTCCCAACAATGAGAGTCACCAGTGACCCAAAACTTTAAAGTAGTAATGTGTCATAATAACAGACTCCTCTCATTCTTGCCACAAAAAAAAAAAAAACTAACATTGCTAAACACCAAATTCCCCAAAGTTAAACAAACATGTTCTCACACTTAGAGTACATTATCACGACTCAACCTAGAAGTTTTTTTAATAGTTACATTTCAAGTCTTAGAAATGTACATTGTCTAAGCGTATAACAGAGATATTTATCACGAGTATAGTCCCTCCAGTTTAACCCTCATCACTTAAAAAATATTACAATGCTTAGTTCAGCAAACATTAGCCTATTTAACATCTAAATACAGATAAGGTGGATTGCAGATAAATGTCTTGTAGGTATGTAAGCTAATGCTGTTGGTCATACTAGTTGTTTAGACTGTGTTATTTAACTAGTGGCTAATTCAATAGATAGCTTCAACGCTACAGTGATAAACCGGGATTTACCACGACGGTCCCATTCGATTTGGGAAGAAAGTACAGTTTAAATGAGTCCCGAGTGAGGACTTACCTTTACTGTGTGTGGTAAAGTCGAAGTAACTGCTCAAAGTTGGTAATTCAGCGGTTACGTCTTCACATCGAAGTCGTTTGACGTGTAAGAAGTCTGTGACAGGCAGCTCACGGCTGTCTCCACGCAAGACACAGAGTTTGATTCACAGGTGTACAGGACAGGAGCGTGGTTCTGCTTCCTGTTTGTTTGAGTAGGTGAACCTCCGCCGCTGATTTTTTTTTTTTCCCCTCTGCCGGCTCTCTCCCCCCCGCTCCCTCCGCCACCGCTGTCAGGTCGGAGCTCAGTGTAAGTTAAAGGAGCTGTTGAAGTCACCGCCTTCTTCCACCGACGAGATCCCGGTCCCATGATGCATTCACGTGCTGCTCGGATAACTTTAAGGTCAAAATGCCACCTGCCCGGTGTCCCCGGTTTCTCTTGAAAACTCACAAAATCATATCGACACGCCACAGTAGCAGCATTAATACGCACAAAAACACATATATTTTAACATTTAAAGCTTAAGCATTTTTAAAATCCATTTACTAGTCTATACTAAAACTATTTAAACCGAAGTACATCCGATATTCGCTTAGCAAACACAATATACTTTACGTAGTATAAAATGCCACGGTATTCCAATTATTTTCCGGACAACACTATTTCCTCCTAAGCATCAATGATCAAGTAAATCTTATAAAATTGTAGTAATCATTTGATTTACCAACAGTACTTGAAAGCAGCAAAAACTAGAGCCTTTCCCATTGAGTGACGTCAAATCAGGACGTAAGGTATTAAAAATAATAAACAGGTTTATTTACAAATAACTGAAATATATATATATATATATATATATATATATATATATATATATAGAGAGAGAGAGAGAGAGAGAGAGAGAGAGAGAGAGAGAGAGAGAGAGAGAGAGAGAGAGAGAGAGAGAGAGAGAGAGAGAGAGAGAGAGAGAGAGAGAGAGAGAGAGAGAGAAGTCTTCACTCTGCCATGCCACTTATTAAATTATGATGTAAGACGTACTACTAAACTGCAGTGGAACTATCCTTTTTGTTTTTTGTTTCTAGTGTGTCATTTACAGGCAGTGGAATCACAACTACAAACCACAAATAAAATGTGAGTCTGTGGTTCATAACATAAAGTTATGTGTTAATTTTCCGTGGCAAAGCCAAAGGCCTATTACAATAATAACCATTGTAACCTGCATCAGAATAAAACTAAACTGTGATTTGAAGACACACAATGCTCCAAGATTTGCGACAATTATCGATATTCTCATCCATGGAAATCACTTAAATAAGTTACAAATCGGAACACGTCAGCACAACTTCAGCAGCCTTAAAGCACTACTACACTGTCATCTGCTGGTAGAAATAAAAATTACACATTGATGGAATTGGGTCAAAAGTCACATGCCCAAAATTATGTCCAGGTAAATTGTTATTTGAGAGTCGTACAAGCTCAAAAAAATTTAAAAATTTGTAGTCCACAAATAAAGTGAATTGTACATAAAATTGTCAGTTGCTTTTGTAAAGGTCTTTTGCATAAATTAAAAAGCAACATTCAATGAAAAAAAGTACACTATTCAACACTTGCACATCTTTACTTGTAAAAATAAAATGATAAGATAAGTACTTTGTCACATTGTCATGCTAACTGATATTTCTGGTCACAGCTTTATATGGTTGTGATGGACTTTTCTAAATTTTAGTGGGACCTTTTTATCTATCTGTTCATTTTCACTTCTTTCCACGCAACATTTTGTTTTAATATATATATATATATATATGTACAATGGTGGATTTTTTGAATGATAATAAAGGAAGTCTTATATTGGACAGAGGCAGGTAATCCCAGTTGAAACAGTTCATTTTGATGACCACAATTCCTCATCTAAGTAGATTGAATAAATGTTGGAATCACCTGTGTTAAGTGAACAGGTAGAACCAACACATGGCAGGATTGTTATTCTATGGAGCTGGTATTACCCAGCTCTGATGATGGAGCTTTTGAAAGAGCACAACATAAATTGCCCCATATAATTTTGAGTAAAACTACTCATGAACATTATGTTAAATGTTGATGTTACATGAATAAAATTATTAAGATTGTTAAATTAATTATGGGCTAACTAGCAATGGTCATTGTGTAAACTTGAGCTTAGTAAAGTACTCTATAGCAGAGGTGTCAAACTCATCCCAGGGGCCAAATCTGGCCTCTGGGATGAGTTTGTGAAATGCAAAAATTGACACTGACGAAATAAATAATTTGAGTTCAGGTTTCACATATTGACCAGTTTAATCTCAAGTGGGTCAGATCAGTAGAATATTCTTCTAATAACTTATAAACTTATAAATATTCATAATTCCAAATGTTTCTCTTTGTAAATGTAAACATGTTCATGCCATTGTATAGTGTTTACACTAAAATGATAATATGAATATTTTTTAAATGTCTGAAGGACAAATTTACCAGTATTCTGCCTGTTATTAAATGTTTTATGTATGTTTTGTTGATCTACTGTGATCTGTAAATTGCAATTTACATGTGTAAATGATAACTTCAGACATGTTAAAACTTCACATAGTTTTCTTAAGAAATTTCAGTTTATTCATATTATTTACATTATTTTATTAAAGGATGTAAATATCTACTTTTCTCACTCTAAATCATAGAGGAGTGTTTGGAGTTGACATTATTTTTATATTATTAATCTTGCCCAACCAATGTTAGGCAAGATTATTGTAATCACTGTGTGTGTGTGTGTGTGTGTGTGTGTGTGTCCGTAGAGACATATCATGCTATAACTTAGTGAATACTTGAGATATCACCATCAAATTACATGGGCATATACATATAGCTAATCCACATCAGATGCAATGATCCATTTGAGTACAGGTCAAAGGTCAACTTTGCATTTAGCAGAAAGGTCCAAATGACATTATTGGCTCTAATTCAAAAACAGGTTGTCATAGAAACTTGAGATTGGCACAAAATAGGGGGAGATTAGGCATTCTCTGAATACTTGTTATGTTATTATTTCATTGGTCCAACCTTCTGCTGATCAAATTTGGCTTAATGTGGCCCCTGAACTGAAATAAGTTTGACACCCCTGCTCTATACAGTACGTGCCTCATAGTTTTACCAACTAAGTCAAAACAATAACCCTGTCATTATGGTCCATTTTTCTAGCTACCCAAAAACAACAAAGGCTCAGAGCTGCCTGTAAATCCACCTCCAGTGATGATCGATCCCACCAAGGATGACATGTCCACAGAGTTGGTAGAATTAAATAACCAGATTTTGTTTTGAATTGGTAGATAGTAAGCCTGGTTGTTTTGTATGGAATAAAAACTATTTATTGGCGGAGGAGGTTTTTGCACAAATGATGCAATGTAGTATAACATCTTATTCTAGCTTAAACATTCTGTCACAAGCCTGATAATCCTGATAAATCAATCCTTTTAACATTAGAGACAGTAGAGATTATTTACTGCATCAGTTGTTAGAGCTGAATCATTATTAAGCAGTGCAGTACTTACCCATGGAACAATCTGAACGAGGTTTTTTATTTAAATAGTAGCCTCTCATTTATTCAATGTCAAAAAACATTAGACAATGCCAAAATTGATCAGAATCATCAGGCTTGTGACAGAATAGTATAGGGAGAATTAAATATCATTTATATACATGGATTAGCTTGCATAAAGTCCAGACCATATTTTGAGATTTGATGAAGGCTGCGGTCCAATTCTCTATCATCATCAGTAATCGAAAATGAATGTAACTTATGGATGGAAAAAATGTATGAACCTTACTATAACAAAAACCTGTTGTTTTTATGGGGAAAAATGTCAGCTATGGTTGCCAGAATAATCCTGAAAAAACATCAAATTGTAAACATATTTATGTAGTAACATGTAGATTTAGCATCTTAAACATGTACATTTAACATTGAATGTAAATGGTAAATGAAAGGTTAGTAAGGAGTTTTGTCGCTTAACTTTATGAAGATACTTAACTATGTCTGTTATGTCTGTAGTGTATTTGTAGTGACACTTGATCCATGTAAAGCCCATGATATGGAATGAACTCTGGAATACTACCCTAGTGAAAATAACAAGTACTAAATACAAAGACTAGAGTCTACATTCTATGTCAAGTTATGCATAGGAGTTTATCCAGGAGCATTCAATCCCTCTTCATGTTAAGAAGTGGGTGTTATATAATTTAAGACGTCTGCTTCAATTTGAATCCAATAAAATAAGAACCAACATCAATCAAACATGTGTTTCATTTGTTGAAGGTAAAACTATGGAATGATCTGAGTGAACAATTCAAGTTAATATATAGTCTGTAAAAGTTAAAAAAAAAAGAAAAGAAATTATTAACACTTGCCAATTATGTGACTAATTTAATTATTTATTTGTCTCATTAATAAGTAAGGACTTTGTTTAATTGACTAAAACACTTATTTACATGTTGTTATAAAGGTGAGTATAATGGGAAAAGTAGTTTAAAGTTTGCGAAATTGTTAATCTCGCCTAACGTTGGTTGGGAGAGATTATTGTAATCAGTGTGTGTGTGTGTGTGTGTGTGTGTGTGTGTGTCCCCGCAGAGACATATCATGCTATAACTCAATGAATACTTGAGATATCACCATGAAATTACATGGACATATACATATAGCTAATGCACATCAGATGCAATGATCCATTTGAGTAAAAGTCAAAGGTCAAAGGTCAAGGTCTTATTTTTGTAGAAATATCAAAATCACAGTATTGGCTCTAATTGAATAACAGGTTGTCATATAAATTTGAGACTGGCACAAAATAAGGGTGAGATTAGGCGTTCTCCGAATACTTGTTTTTGTTGTGATGTACAGAGTGGGCTTAAAAAACTTTTTGTTGTTGCTGTTTTTTTTATGTAAATAACCAAAATAAAGTTCATTCATTCATTCATTCATTCATTCATTCATAAATGTCACAGCGGTTCTTTATATTTCTCCTCTTGACCTATATTTTAGAAACTATGGAAACTATGATTTGTACTTATGGCAGATACCATGAGTACAAATACATACATATATACATACATAGAGTAGTGGGAATGTTTTTGGATACCTTTAATATGTCACAAAATCTCAAATAACATGAAATATTTACAGAAACTTTTCCGTTTTTGTTTTTTAAATGATGTGGCTGTATCAGTTTGACATAAGCAAGATTGTCTTTTTTTCCGTTCAATTTATTTATTACAAGAAAAAAAGACAGGAAATAAATTCTTGACAGTTTCTATATTTCATGCCCTGAATGCATTTCAAAAGGTATTATCTCATTGAGACATTCAGATCTCAGTGGAACAGAACACATGCAGAAGAACGCAACAATAATTGTTGGTAGACATAAATAACCTAAGAGTTACTCTTATTCCAATATACGACAAATACATGGGGTGTCCAAAAAGGTTTTTCACCACTGTACATGCATGGATACACACACACACACACACACACACACACACACACACACACACACATACATACATACATACATACATACATACATACATACATACATACACACACACACACACACACACATACATACATACATACATACATACATACATACATACATACATACATACATACATACATACATACATACATACTACATACATACATACATACATACATACATACATACATACATACATACATACATACATACATACATACATACATACATACATACATACATACATACATACATACATACATACATACATGCATACATACATACATACATACATACATACATACATACATACATACATACATACATACATACATACATACATACATACATAGTTATATTTCACCCAACTTTGTTTGTATAATCTGGCAGCAGGATTTATAGTTTAGTTTATTTTTATAGTTTAATAAGTTTTTTTGGGGAAAAAAGACAATGATTTATAGTAGACAAAAAAGGTAGAATGGTATAATTTTTATTATTGGTTTTTTTTTTTTGAATTTCAGATTGTTTTTCACCAGATGAACTCATCAGCAGAGTTGGTGTAGTAGTGCAGGGTTATTAACACTTTGGCCTCAGAGGGAAAAAAAAATTCTGGTTCATCGGTGAGAATATGAGAGTCAGTAATAACACAACAGTCTTTGCCCTTAGGTTCAGACACTTGTGACCCTTTCAAAGACTGAGAAACGCAATAAGTGAATGAATAATCCAATAAGAGATTAGATAGTTTGCACGACATGAATGATTGTTTACTACTAGTAAGGTGCATATAGTTATTTTTGAGGGAACTAAGATAACTGACTACATACATACATACACAAAACATACAGATTCAAATTAAGTGACTGATATATTTTCGCTTTTTTACAGGGGTTTCTTATGGGACGATACCAGACCTGGGCAAAATACACACACATGTGGCCCGATAGCTAGCACTAGGTTACTGGCAAATTAAAAGTTAACACAAATAATAATAAAGGATGTCTGCTCAGCTTTCAGGGAGGACCGATGATGGTCACACACATGCACTAAATATTATAATATTTGGCTGTAAAACTAAAATATGCATTGATCTCAAACAATGTTGACTCCCCCTCTGTGTGTTAAACAATGAGAACAAATGCAGAGAGAAAAAAAAAAAGTTAACACAAATACATAACATATAGCTTTTATTTTATAGAATCTGTTGAATTAACATTTTTTTCATATTGAGCATAAGGCTTATGCATTAAATTGGTTTGTTACTCAGTTTCAGTCCATTTATATGTCAGCTAACACCGAAAAAAATGAAAGAAAAATTGATTAATAACGAAGAGATTTGAACAAAATATGGAACTGAGACAAACAAACAAATCTGCAGTTAGGGTTTTTCATGTAAAGTTAATATTGAGCTAGTTTTGTAGATTTTCCCAAATGTTTTTGTGAATATTCTTGAAATAGTTACATTCTATATGCTCTACATTTTTATTCTATCATTGTATTGTTGTTTTTTTTTTAAGAGATACGTAGTGATCAGAGCTACAGGTGAACTGAACTGGACTTTAATAACTGTCAACATTTCTCATGTGGCCCCATAGGAAAATGAATTACCCACCCCTCAGGACAGTCTGCAGATACCAAGGATGCCCTCACATGTCGGTCGACTTACCATGTTTTGCGATGTTTCCATAGGAGGCAGATGATACATTTGGCATGTTATAAAATGCAAATAGTGAAAAATGTATACAATACTTATACATATACAATTAATCAAATATTTTCAGTCTATATCTTTCTGGCATACTCTAATATTTGTCTGTTGTATTCAGGTGGGAGGACATACAATTAACTGGTGGACCTTATGCTAAATGGTGACTAGTGAATTTACAGGTATGCATCATCAGTAGTCTTCCTCTGGTTCATGGGGGGGGGGGGGGTTGGCCTTTAAAACTATACACCCTCCACAGAGGTGGTCAGCTGCAGGATGATCAGACCTCAGCTAGTGTGTCCCAAGCCCAATTCGTGCTGAGAATCACCAAATACCTCAACCATCTGTCACTCTTCTGACCTCGACACTTTTAAATCCCTTTTAAAAACTCATTTATTCAAGATTGCTTTTAATGTTTGATTACTTTTATGCTGTCTGTTTTAATGTGTGATTGATCGGTTTTCTACCTTTTTTTTGGGTTTGTTTTATTGTTTATTTTCCTATTGTAGTCGGATTCTTATTGTTGTATTTTTTACTACATTTAAAGCGTCTTTGAGTACCATGACAAGCGCTATACAAATAAAATGTATTATTATTATTATTAGATTATTATTAATAATGTATATATAGTGTTGTTGAAATATATAGTTATTAAAATAATATATGTGTGTTATTATATTATATTATATTATGTTATATTATATTATGTTATATTATATTATATTATATTATATTATATTATATTATATTATATTATATTATATTATATTATATTATATTATATTATATTATATTATATTATATTATATTATATTATATTATATTATATTATATTATATTATATTATATTATATTATATTATATTATATTATATTATATTTATGATTAAAAATGTTTCTGACCTTCATCCATCCAGTTTAATTTCTTTGGTTATAAGTTCCATCACAGACTCTACTAACCCTATATCTGGATCATTCTATCTTATGTCTTCTGTGTTTATTGTGTTTTATCATTTGGTTTGTTTTTTAATTGTTGATTAGATTACTGAGGACACCAAACCTTAATCTTGGTGAGTAAGACCCATACTCTATGTGCCTGAATGAACACAGCAGGTCGAGAAACACAACATTTTAATTATAGAATTTTACAAGGGATATGGCAAAAAAAAAAAAAAAAGTATATTGCTTCTGTTTATAACAAAATGTATTTCATGCCCTATTTGCTGAGTCTGTCTCTTGGATTAAGATTCCATTATTAATGAAGCTGCTAAAATACACATGTTAGTACCTTTACCATCCTGTAGCCCTGCCCGTTTTCTTTCATTTGTTTTTCATTTTCTGATCCTTTAAGCACTTAATTTCTCTGGCATTTACACCTTCTGAAAACTAGTCCAGACTGTTCCTGATAATTGATTGAATGAATGTGCTCTTAAGTCACACAAGTGCTATAGAGATCACACTGTAATGAGTTGTACGTTTATGTGTGTATATGTCTGACACATTTTTGTTAACAACTAATCCTTTTATGACAGCTGCTTTTATTAAACAATGACTCACTCACACTATTACTGATAACACTGATCTACAAGTAAAATACTTCCAGAATAAAACTAATGACATTTGACCACACGTGTGTTACTGATAAAGAAAACTCAAGTCTTAAATGTTGGTTGGCTCAAGTTTCCAAGATAAGTCTGGGGTCAAAATGTGAAATTCTTAGACTTAACAACAGAATAGGTTTTAGTCCAAATGAATATTGGTCTCAGATCTACTTCAAAACACTGTCTGTACATTATGATCCATTCACTTTATAGGTTATTTGTAGTGGAATATTTACAAATCCATTGTATACATGTACATAAACCACCATATATGTGGAATAACACACCATCATATATATGAAAAACATGAACTAACCTGCACTTGTCATTTGATTTAAGATGCGTTTCACTTCTTTACTCAGGTCCCACTAAAGACTTTGATTGTATTTAAAGGTGCTTTGTTTCTACATAATGGTATTAATATATTGACCATATTCAACCATTAAATGTCAACCTTTTAATATTGTAATAATGATTGTAGCTCTAGTCTTCAAGGGCCGTTGTCCTGCATGTTTTGGATATTTCCCTCTTACACATGATTCAATTAACCCTTTAATGCTTCAGACTTTAGCAGTTCCATAATAAAAATAAAATTAAAAAAATATATATAATAAGCAAAAAAAATTTAACAAAAATAGCCAACATTATAAATAAAATGAACCAAAATAAACCAATAAAATAATTAGTAACATGAACAAAGTAAGACACAAATGGAACAAAATTAAAGGAAAAATAATAAAATAAACTAAATGTAGAAAAATAATATGAGCAACAAAATGAACAAAAACTAATAATAAAGTGTTGAAATTTGGTCCCAGCAGTTTTAATTTTGCCTTTTTCTAATTTAGTTGCCTTTTGACAAATGTTCCATCCAAAAAAAAAAACTCAATAAAAACACTGTAAAAAAAGGAAATGAAAATGTTTGAATTTTTCCGAATATTTAAATGAAACCATCCATTTTTAAAAAAATTTTTTTTTTTTTTTTTTTTGCAAATTTTACCATGTCATTTATAATTTTAGGAATATTTATTGACTTTTGTTCATTTTGTTGCTCTTTTTGGTTTATTTATCTACATTTTGTTTTTCATTTTATTATTATTGTTTTTAAATTTTGTTTAATTTGTGTCTTACTTTGTTCATGTTACTAATTATGTCATTCATTTACTACTCATTTTTATTCATTTTATTGATAACTTTGGCTGATTTTGTTCATTTTGTTCCTTAGTTTCTTCTTTTTTAATTTTCTTTCCTTCCTTCTTTTTTTTTTCTTTTTTTTCTTTTTTTTTTTTTTACTGTGGAACTGCTAAAGCATCAAGACTTAAAGGTTTAACTGAATCACTTGAAAGAGGGAAATATCTAAAACATGCAGGTCACCAGCCCTCGAGGATCAGAGTTTGAGACCCCTTCAACTGTGTTTGAACTTAGAAAGGTGACATGTAGTCTTCTCTCAGACCACCAGAGGGCAGCATAGATCTACACAGCTTCAAAACAACTGAGTCAATATCAAGGGGCAGCAAAGACTGAATGATGTTATTCATGGTCTGTATGTCTGTGCCTAGTAACAGTGTCGAGTAACTACAGTCAGTGTCAACTACAGTCAGAGAGGTTCTGAAGTATCACCACATTTGACCCATAATCAGAACCATAATCATAACTTAACTGTTTTGTTTTTTTTTGTTTTTATCTTGGTGGACCTCAGCAGTGATAAAGAAGTAAGGTAGTGTCATGTGTTGTATGTCTGTCTTACTGAAGGCAGGGGTTAAGGGCACTCCCTTTAAGTTCCCCTCATAATGTTCTCATTGTCTGAAATTTGCTAAACCTATACAGGGCTCAAAGGAAGCAGCCTGTGCTGTGTAGTTCTAGGTCCAGCATGCTTCCATTACTGAGTTACTCCCCTCTTATTTGATTAAATGTACCCTAACTCAGTCCAAACCCACACAGTGCATAATCTCATCACAGATGATAAGCATGTAATAAAAAGCATATTTAACTTGAAAGAGTACCTTATGTGAATGCGTATAATTATGGATATCAAAATATAATCATTTGTTTAATTGTGAGGCCTTGCCAAGAGGTATGTAATTGCTTGAAAGAAATATGTTTGAAATTGGAAGGCAGTGTCTGAGATCTGACCTGGGACTGTGTTGGTATATGAATGATCAGAGACATGGGCTGAGGGTCAGACTTAAGGCCAACTTCCTGTTTTGCATGTGTATGTAAAAAGAATGGATCATAATCAATCAATGGATCATAAGAAAATGCTGTAGACCAGGAGTCGGTCTCAAACTCATTTTCTTCAGGGGCCACATTCAGACTGATTTGATTTTAAGTAAAATGATAGAATAATAACCTAGAAATACTGATAACTCCTAGTTTTACTGAAAAAAAATAAACAAAACAAAACAAAAAAACAATTACATTATGAAAATATTTACTTTTATAAACCATTCAAGCAAAAAAAATATACATTTTTCATATATTAATATTTTGCCTCAATTCATGTTTTTAAAATGTGCATTATGGATAAGATGTACAGAATTATTTAAATTGTGCTTAATTTTCTTTAGACATTTTAAGTTATTTATATTGGTTTTGGTTTGTCATATTTTATAGTTACAGGATAGTATAGAACTGTGAATATTCTCACAGTTATGTTATTTTAAGTTGTCATTATTTAATGGCATAATATAATAGTATTATTGTCACATCAAACAAGAATAAAATATGGAGTCATTATTAGTTTATTATTATTTAAATGTAGGTTGTTCTGTTATTATTTGACTTTAGATAGTATGTGGAACCTGAACTAAAATCAGTTTCACAAACTGTGGAATTATTGCACTTTACAAATTCATCCCAGGGGCCGCATTGGAACCTTTTTTTGGCCGCATTTGGCCCGCGGGCCGCATGTTTTAGACCCATGCTGTAGACCAAAGCACAGTGTATGTGAAGCTACTATAACCATGTCCTGTGACTCATTTACATTAATGCACTGAAGAATAGAACGTATGGTTTAGAATTAATATAAGACAACAATGTGTTCAATGAAATGAAATGAATTGTTGCACATAAGTGTTTGTATTGTGTGTTAGTGATATGGGTTAGTGTTTATGGTGATTTAATGTCTCACACCATTTCCAGAGGTCAGCCAAAAAAAAATAAAAATCTGCTGTTGGCTTTATTAGATGCATACACTATCTGAGGAACAGGTGTTGGCTCCTAATGATCCTTGTGGGAATTTAGTTTCATCTTTGATTAATTGGAACGTTAACAGGACAAGAGTTATCCTAATAGCCTCATGTTGCCAACCCTGCGGAAGTTTTTAGGGGGCGAGAAAGGAAAGGGGGTTAAAAATAGACTCCATCAATGCACGATGGGAAAAAGACCTGCCATTTAAATCCCGACAAAGCAATTTGCAGCTCATAATCAAGAGAACGGAAACACTTTATCGCATTTCCCTTTACAGTATAAGCCGCTCAGTTCCGCCACATCCACATCCACAACAGCATTAACATCATGCAGACAAAAGTTGGCAAATGTTGACTTTTGATTTAGCTTTTTTTTTTTCCCCCCCCATTGGCATTAAAACTGTTATAGATGTTGGATGTTGTTTAATGAAAAATCTGGATATTGTTTGTTTTTCGTGAATCCAGAAAATTGTTCATAAATGTCATGGCAGTCTGAAAAAAAAAAATACAAAAAAAAAAATATATAAAAAATCTACACACTGTCTTACACACACACACACACAGCCAGTGTGACAGATGCATTAGATGTGGCATTAGACTGGACAGAGGCTGGAGGGTACCAAGAGGTCAGTGTGTGATGGGTTTTTCTCTGTAAATAATCTATATTTTCCTTGAATAGATAACACTTGTTGGTTGTATTTATAGACATGATGAACCTGAGGCCCCTGTTAACAAAACCCTCTGTTCCTATTTATAAACTATGTCTGCGTATCAACACACGCAATTGTAATTATTTTTGGTTTATTAAAGAATTATTGTGTGTTATCCATTGTCTCACCAGGTTATCATTAAGATAGAAATCAGCAGTGATTGAAAACATCACGTAGATCACTGTGACAAGATGATTATATTTGGAGATTCACCAGAGGACACGTTTAGAAAATAAACATCTAGGCTATATATTGAGTAAATCCGTGGAAATAGTGTTGGATAGAATGTTCTTTTACTGTAGTACGACCTGGTCCAACAACAGAAAATGAAAAAAAAAAAAAAAAAAAAAAAAAAAAAAAAAAAGAAAAGAAAAACTATCCTCGTGCTGATTTGAACAATCGCCGGATTTTCTGCGAATCAAATCTTTGCATATTTTCCTGTTTGGAGCAGATGTATACCAAACACTGGTGACCCCCACTCTCCCGTTGAATGGGGTTGGGGTGACGCGCGCCGCTTCGAGGTGGAAACTGTTGCTCCTCAATCTCAAACATTAGTAAGAATGCCAAGAATTCAATTGTGTGCAGGCATTGGGAAACCTGCAACCTGTGTGTGACTTGACCGGCCGGGTCGCATCGCCGGTGCCCCGTGGAGCGTGCAGGCTGTCGGAGCGGCTCCAGGTACGGCTGCGCGCGCGGGATGTGTGTGTGTGTGTGTGTGTGTGTGTGTGTGTGTGTGTGTGTGTGTGTGTGTCTGTGTGTGTGTGTGACAGAGACGGAGCTAGGGTCAGTTGCGTTGCTTCTACAATGACTTGACCTC
Source organism: Siphamia tubifer (assembly GCA_020466265.1). Lineage (NCBI taxonomy): Eukaryota > Metazoa > Chordata > Actinopteri > Kurtiformes > Apogonidae > Siphamia > Siphamia tubifer. Next base: position 19,490,928 of record CM035795.1, on the reverse strand, counting down.
ATTCGTC
>CM035795.1:19475921-19488421 GCA_020466265.1 Siphamia tubifer | reverse complement strand
ATAGTGTTGATCAGTTTAGGACACTCAGTATTATTCACTGATCATAAACTGTCTAAAAGTGTTTGCAGTGAAGGTTAAATATGTTCAGGATCTTAACTGAAAAATATTGTTTCTCACTGAGTTTCTATAATACCGCAAAAACTTGCACAGAAACCACTTAAAAAAAAAAATACATAACATGACTTCAGGATATATGACCTCCAAAATAAAATGTAGATCAATGCAGTGTGAAATGAGTTTGACCTACTGTAAAAATAATGATCCATAAAAAAAATTACAATTCTGCAGAAATAAAAATGACATTTTTACACATTTAAAAAAATCCAGTAATTCCAGTAATATATATATATATATATATATATATATATATATATATATATATATATATATATATATATATATATATATATATATATATATACAACATACACAATTTAATTTGCAAGTTAAATTGTTTTTCTAACCAACTCTATAAAGCCCTATGAGACTATTTAGTCCTATTTATTTGCTTGTTGTGGTCTAAGGACAGGAGTGAAAATATTTAAAACTTGACTATCTTAAATTATTGTTGAGAATTGGGATGGAATTAAATAAGTGATATTTTCTTCCCACTCCTTTTCGGTTGTAAATTGTATTATTTTTTTGTTCTTTCGACTTACATTTGTTCTGTTAATATTCGGAATAAACAAATCAATTCATTACTCAACCAACCTATCAATAAAAATATAAAATAATATTTACTATTTACTTACTAATCTTATCGTTAATACTTGTGTATATTGATTTATTGTTGTATTCTGTTAATATGTTCCCTCTGCTGGTTTCACTTTCCCTTAGACCTGATGCTTCCTTTTACAAATAAAAAAAAAAAAGCCGGATCACGTCTTTTATTTTCGTTCTTTCTTGCACTTTTCTTGCATTAACAATGTGTTTTTGACAGCCTTGGCGGTGCACCCTGGGGTGGATCAAGGTGTCTCGTGCGTCCTCCATGCGCCCCAGAGCCGTGGTGCATGATGTCAAAGTGGCTTCAGAGTGAACACTACCACCAAAGTGAATATGATTATTCAAAGGTTATCCCTCGACCTTATTAAAAAAAAAAAAAAAAAAGGTCTATTAGATTTGAGGAAATATTTTTACTTTCTAACAAATGATCAAATATGTAAGGTCTCTGTCAAAACAGTAAATTCATTATAATGGAACATCTCCAAATCTTATAGTTTGAACCAGATGACTTCAACTATAGTGATACAAATGTTAGTGATAATAAGAGGAACAGTTTTCAGATCAGTTGGTGATTAAGGCGTTTCACTCGTCAACATGTCTATTCTGTAAAGAGGTTCGCCTCTCAGGGGGGGGGGGGGGGGGGTGTACGGGATGGTCCTCTGGGGCCCAAGGGAAACTGTCTACGTAATACAACAGTCTCACACTCAAACACAACAAGAAGGAGGAGCTGTCTATCTGAATGTTACGCTTTCATCTTCCAGAAAAAAACCCCCAAAAAAACAAAACATTCTCAACATATGTCTACACTTGAGCAAATTTGTAACTGAGCATAAAGTCAAAATGTGTTCGATGCTGTCACACTTTGCACCTCTGCATTACAGACACTTGTTATTATTTTAAGACGCATCATGTCTGTTCTTCTTAACTGAAAATGTTTATTAGGAGTTATGAGCTGCACATATTTAAATTATTGTAATATGTATTAGTCTGTAGACAACTGTCCGCGTGACACTCATAACGTCTAAGTAAGGCTAAAGAAAGTTGTAAATTATGTACTATTACTACTACTACTACTACTACTACTACTACTACTACTACTACTACTATTATGAATACGGTTCCTGTTTTTTTTTTGTTATTTAGACCAAAGCACTATACATATTGAAACAAAAACTGAAGTGTCATTGATTCGATTGATTTAGACCTGCTTGGGGCCTAGCTGTAAAAAAAATAATAAATAAAATAAAATAAAATAAAATAAAATAAAATTTAAATAACTATGTGGTGTGTGACGTACAGTATGTGATACTGTATTTTTGTTTTTTTAGGCAACTTAGTAAAGGATTGTTCACACTTTATTTTAATCATCATACATTATTATTATTATTATTATTATTATTATTATTATTATTATTATTATTATTATTATTATTATTATTATTATTATTATTATTATTATTATTATTACTATTATTGTGTGTTATTATGATGATTATGATTATTATTATGCTAGCATATTTTAGAAATAATGAGCAACAGGGTAACAGAAGCAAAAATCTAATTGAAGTTATTTTACCAGTTACGCAGTAGAATATCTGCACAGCCAAAACTCACCAACCCGTACACGGTGGCTACTGAAATATTATTTGACCCCTCATCCCCTTTGGATATTAAAACTATCCATCTTCTGTAAAGTTTCCCTGACAGAGTTGACTCCTGTTTGTTTACTGATAATAACTTGCCAACAGTGGTTATCACAGCCTAAAGCATAAATCAGACCACTGTATTACTTTAAGAAATACAAGTTTATTAAGAAATTCACAAACCTAGAAAAGAGGGAAAAGTGCTAAGTAAAATGAAACATGGCCCCAACATGAATGAGACATTACTAATCACGTTTATAAAAAAAAATAATAATTAAAAAGATAAACAAATCCTGGCACGGTGTGATGTCATCTTGGAAATTATACATGCACATGGGATCAAGAAATGAAACAAACAAACAAAAAAAAAACCTGAATAGTATTTTTTTTTTGGCAGTCTTACGGATCCCCACCCTACCTTTGTAACGGCCATAACATAGATGAAGTTTCTCCATACAAGTTAGTAAGATGGCCAAATAATCTCTGAATCAATTACATATTAAAGCACTGACATATTTAGGGCATTCGGGGTTCACGGTTCATTTGGCAACAGTTAGGATAAACCGTGCGTAAAGTTGAGAGAATCATTACGCATGTCGATAACACACAACTAAGTCATTTCAGCAATGTCTATCCCAGTCAGTATGAAAAGTTTTTTTCATGTCACAATTTTGATTATATTATCAAATTATGGCCACCAGTCCATGAAGTGTAATAACAGGCGCGTGAAATGGCTCCCAGAATTTGTGCTACCTGTTGCGTCCTGGTATCTCCTTTAACCTCCAGTTTCCATTTTTTTTCCCTCTCTAAATCAATTGGAGCCATGGACTCCCCCAAACAGCATTTATGGGTGTCAGCATGGACCCAAACAGCCCGTCAGAATGGTCTCTTCACAAACAGTCTTGGTTCTGTATTGAAATCACAGGAATTAACTCACACTCTGGTTAAAGAGTCCCCATTTTACGCAGAGCATTCGGTAAACTTTTAAATATCAATCCGCGTGTGTAACGCCGAGTGTTTGGTCTCATGTTCCCAGTAAGAGCAGTGCATCATGGACAACTCCGCAGGTTGGCGGGAGCATGCGAACTGAAGTCCGGCTCCGTTACTGGAGGAGACCGGGGGTGGTGCTGCGGTGGCCGGGCTCAGCTGCTGCGCATGGTGTGGATGTGCGGGATGGTGATGGTGGCTCATGCCGTTGTAAGAGTTCACCATACTGGGCAGCGCCATGCTCTGCACTCTAGAGTAGGGGTTATAAGAGGAAGGGGCGGACAGACCCTTTACGTTAACGGGACTCACGTTGCCGCTGGCCATCTGACAGGACGTGTAGGACATCGGGGCCGGTGGTTGGCCTAGGGACCAAGAGTTGTTCATGAAGCTAGACTGTAGGTACTTGGGTGGTGACAGATAGCCATAACCGTCGCCTCCAAACAAGGACTTCCCAGGCTGGAAGTGCGTCGGCGGAGGTCTGAACGGCCGTTTCATCCGGCGCCTTCTCCTGTAGTTCCCCTTTTCGAACATGTCCTCACAGGCTGGATCCAAGGTCCAATAATTCCCTTTCCTCTCACCACCACCTTCCCGTGGGACTTTAATGAAGCATTCGTTGAGACTCAGGTTGTGTCTGATACTGTTCTGCCAACCTTTTTTATTCTTCTCGTAGAAAGGAAATTTGCTGATTATATATTGGTAAATACCAGACAGAGTGAGGCGCTTTTCTGAGCTCTCCCGTATGGCCATGGCTATCAGAGCCACATAAGAGTATGGGGGTTTCTGGGAAGGGTCCGGCTTTTCCGTGACTTTGTCCTGGACCGGTTCTTCTTTGGGTCTTTCTTTTTCTTTGGTCGTGTTCGTATCGTGGATCATCAACGCCATTGCGTCATCCTCCGGGTTTGGATAAGTGGCCATCATTGCGCACACCAAAAACAAGTTCAGTCCAAACACAACTTTTTTTTTTTTTTTTTAATGTCTCTTAACCCTCGATGGGTTAAATGATGCAGAACCCCAGGATGCACCGCGAACTGACAGCGGTCCGAAACAACTGCGCCCAGAAAGGTCTTTATTTTGCGGCTCGGAAGGTGACATGCATCAGACCCACTTCTTCTGCGGAATTTTCTTAACTAGTTTCTGATGGAGGCGCAACCCAAGCTGTGTTTTGTGAGTCACTAAACCCACCCCTTCCCTCTTTTTTCAGCTCCACTGACAGGCTGCTTTTGCGCCAATGCTCTCTCTTCAGCGACGTAGTGCGATGTGATTTGTGCGCATTTGAGTTACGCCTCCTGTATTTATAGTGAATGAAAAAAAAAAACTCATCAGATTCTCCTACACGTTCAAATTAATTTAACTCACATTGGGATTAATGGCACATTATGAATATTTAATATCTATTACTACAAACTTTACTAGTAAACGATATATATAGACAATATATGTTTTTCGATAGCATATATATATATATAATACAAACTCATATTCAATATTACTTTTTTACCTTCTGTATAGACCTATGTTGACAAATTTTTATTGTTTAATTGTGTTTTTTGGCCAAAAAAAATAAAATAAAATAAAGCAGTGAAGTAATGGCTAAATATATAGCCTATTTGTTACACAGAATCCAGAAATTGAGGTTAAAAAAAAACGCATTTCTTATAACAGGAGCAAAGCATTAAGGATGGTGATGCTGGAAAATAATATCTTTAAAAATGCAATTTAATTTCGATTTAAATGCGACATTTTATCAATAATTTTCCAAGCAAAATATAACATGCATTGATCCAACTTCTATATGGACCTGCACTTGTATAAACATGAACAATGAATTAAATGAAATATATCCCAAGCAGAGTTAAACTATTTCAAATAACTCTCTTGCATCCTAACATTTAAGAAATGCACATTTGCAAACGGGCTTCTGTTGTTTAATTAGCTCACACTGAAAATGGACGAGTATACATTTCCCTGGCCACCCATGCGGGTCCCCCCTCGGGTTTCTGTGGAAGTGTATTTCCGTGCTCTGAGAGTCTTTGCAGGTGGAGCAGCATTGGCATGTGTGTCATCACCCTGCACCCAGCCTGCAGCCTGGCCGCAGCAGCTGAACCGCGCTCAGAGCCAACCATCTCTCAACGTGCAATTACCGCAGACTCACAGTTTCAGGCGTTACAACGCCATGTTATTTCTTGTTTCAATGTCTTTTTCACATGTTTAAGACGGAGAGCATTTCCCCCATAATCTCAACACAACTATAATGACGCGCTTTGTAAGTATTTGGCTTGGTGTCAGCATTACATCATTCAGTATAGGCTATAAACACTGGGCTATATACTAATTAATAAGATGGTCCCATTAGGAAGGCCAAACATAGCCTATCAAAAATGTAATTATTATTTTTGCACATAAATAACAATGTATAAGTCAAATCATGGCCTATATAGTGTGGGGTTGATATTGTCTCCGTTGCAGTATTGATTATCATTGACTTTGGATTAGATTAACAATACAACAAAAACGTCCTGTCTTAAAATAAAACATATTTCACTATCTTATTTAGACAAATACTTTATTTTATTATGTTATGATCGATTTTTATCAGATAAAGTTGATGTTTTACATGACACACGCATATCAACAGTGACATCATGGAATGGTTTGTAAGATGAAATTTAAGTAGAAAACCACAATATATAGGCTACCATTTGTCGTATAACCCAAAGTGTTTAGGTTTACCTCGTGATTTCACAAGTTGTTTAGTCTTCTTTTATTATTCCACAGAAAGTCTGTGGTTTTCTCCCCCTCTCTAGCTCTGCAACCAACAAAATAGAGGGATCACCCGACAAATGTAGAGGGAAGTCCTATCTAAGGATAACACACCATTTCTTTAAATTCTCACATTAGTCAGTTTAGCCTATATATTATTGTACAGATTTGCATTGAGTTCCTAAAGGTTAAAGGAAGCCTATTCATTGAAGACAAGTTCTTAAGTATGAAAACTGTGCATCTTAGCTTAAAAAAAAAAAAAAAAAAACTAAATTAATTTTTATTATAGGCTTGTGTATATATTTATAGCCACGCTTCTTCTTCTTATATGTATTATTTATTTATTTATTTATTTATTTACTTAATTAACCTCTGGTTCACCTTTTAGGCCTGCTTCGTTAAATATTAGAGGCCAAATATTTAAGTCCCTCAGTCTACAACCAAGGAAATATTATAATTCATTATAGTTTGTCAGAATAATGTCATCACTGTTGTATATTTTAAAGTTTTCAAATTAACATAAGTTTAATGTAAATGCCTGTTCAGCTATTGTTCATTTAACATAGGCATATACATTTATTTCAGATTTGAAAAAAAAAGAAAAAAAAAAGTCATCTGTGAATGGTTGTTTCTAGAGGAATATGTTATTCTATTGTGTGTTAGTTTTTACCTGTAAGTGGGCTGTCACGCGCGTTATGTCACAACAAAGCAATAAACTCGCGTGTCCAGAATGAGTCATTACGAGTGAAACCTGAGGCGACGACAGTGGGTCCACGGGAAGTGTTTATTCCACGGTACACCTATACCTGTATACACACCTGAGAGGTAAACCTTAAAATAAAACAAAAACTTATTCTAATGCAAACACATTCAGACATTTCTGTTAATTTCTGGTTGTTTTAATACAACAATTAACGTGTCCGTAACTTTGACCAACAGGCCTTACATCACTGTGAGGTTTATGGGTAGAATAAAAAATAACGCGAGATTTTGACGTGATTTAAAGTGTCTTTAATTGTGACATAATGAAGCTGCAATCAACTAAATGTTCCTCTTATCAGGAGGCAAAGTTTGTCTAATAGCAAATTAAATCAAAAACAACTGTGAAAAATCAGTAGTGCAAAACGGATCAATAACCAAACAGTAATAAAACACTATATTAAACAACAAAATAAACATCAAATGCATGACTGAACTGGTTGAAGAGGGGGAAAAGTTAGAAACAGCCTCAGTATATTTCAGTGAGTTCCTTCTTAACTGTTTTGACTTTTAAAATATGTATTTATGATAGACTTATTCATGCAAAACGGTGTAGTTAAGTAAGGTTTTAATGTGATATTTACACCTTTTATTATCTTTGGTTCCTACTCGTCGTTAGTGTGTGTTACAGGCCTGTAAATGCACCAGCTCTGCAAGACCCATCAGTGTAACGGGACGTAATGTAATTTGAAAGAGTGGAATTCCTGTCCTCACACACTTCCTGCCCTCGCAGGTCTGGTACTAGGATGTTTATGATAAAGCACGGGTGGAATGTGGTGGACGGATCCGTCGGGTCAGGTCGGGACCAGAGACAAACCACCCGGACTGGAAGGGATTCAGATAGACAGGGAGCATCAGAAAACCTGCTCATATTATTATTATTATTATTATTATTATTATTATTATTATTATTATTATTATTATTATTATTATTATTATTATTATTATTATTATTATTATTATTATTATTATTATTATTATTATTATTATTATTATTATTATTATTATTATTATTATAAAGTTCTATTTTAAAATTCAAATCCAGTAGGAATTCTAACAGAGACTAAATAAAGTAAAATACACTGTTCCCCATGAAGTTGGAATAATGTTGTTTCCAGACACATTCCTCTTTTCATTTCCTCCAGACCAGAATATCACCTTAGACCAGGCAAGTGAGTGCATACTGAGTCCCAGTTACACTTTATATATGAAGAATAAATGACATTATCACAATAATTTCATGAAAAGAGATGAAAAAAAAACTACCTGTCCAACTGCATGACCGTCATTATTATTATTGATAACTGTGATAGGAAATGTAGGACATTTAGCTACATGGTTACATGTAATAATAATAATAATAATAATAATAATAATAATAATAATAATAATAATAATAATAATAATAATAATAATAATAATAATAATAATAATAATAATGGCAGTAGTAGTACTGTAATGTTTTTAAGTGGCAATATTTTTATGATAATTTATCTGCATCATTAACCTCATACTATAAAAAAATATCCAGTTAATAGATATCATCTTTATGTTCTAAAATACATCCCCATATCATGTGATGAAGACAAGTTATACAAAATTAAATTCTATATTTATTGTACATCAGTGGGATCATGTCTTCTATGATAATATCAGTTGCCTCACAATATTAAATTAATGCAAATTTTCCAAACAAGCAATAATAACTTCATGCAATTCTTGGTTTGATTTATATATTATGAATCCACAGAAAATAAGTGAAACACACCTGAGCTTTGAGTGTGTTAGTTAGTTCTTTTCTTCTTTGTCTCATTTGCAGTCATTAGGAGATCCACACTATCTGCCGTGGACATTTCTCACCCGTGTCCCAGTTTGATCTCACTGGTTCGGTTTGTGGTTCATTTGCATCTGGCTATAAAACCTGCACGATTACACATCAACAACCCGCTGCTTGTACTCAGTGGAATCCCTCTGAGGTGCAGGAAAGGGAAAGGACGGGCAAGGGAGTGACAGAAGGGTGAGGTGAAGAGGAGGAAGAAGAAGGATATACCCTCAGCCCTCATGTGGCGCCTCCAACATGGCTCTTGTTCTTCTTGGAAAGCAAAGATGGAGATAGAGCAAATAAACACTGACCACCAGACTCCACCACCACCCAACATCCCTCCCAGTTGTCCTTATATCTCAACCCACATGGATTAAGGTTTGGGAAAAGATGGGAAAGGCTGGTTGGTTTGGAGGGAAAACACATGGTCTTACTTAAAGGATGTAAAATGTGAAGGACTCTTCCTCATTTAGTCCATCCCTTTGCCTTTAGTTTATTGGATTAGAATACAACCTCTGCTTTACCTTCATAGTAAAGCTTCATGTGTCATAAAACCAACAGGAAGCTGCTGATTGATATTAACTTTATACAAACCTCCACATTTGTAATACAATTTAGAACAGGGGTGTCAAAAATCATTTTAGTTCAGGGGTTACATTAAGCCTAATATGATATAAAATGAGTAAAATAATGTAAATAAAAGAATAAAAAACTTTTTATAAAGCTGAAAATGTGTTTTTGAGTGAAAAAAAGCTAAATTTTCCAATAAAAATGTTTATATCTACAAACTATACGTGAACATAAAACGAACAAATATAAATAACCTGTAAATTCTTCAGAAAAATAAGTGCAATGTTGATGATATTATGCTGTAGTTTATCATTTATACATGTGCATTACATAATACAGATCACAGTAGATCTACAAATTTACACAGCATTTAGTAACACGCTGAATATTGGTACAATTCCACAAATATTTCAGGTTATTCATATTTTTTTGTAAAAAGACTAGTCATTTTTGTACTTTATTTGACACCAAAACAAAAAGGATATTTAGTTTAAGGTTGGTTTCCATTATTTCTCGGTTATTATGACAGTATTTTACTTTTCTCATCCGCTTTAGATTGAATTGACCTGAAATTAATTGAACGTCTTTGATTATTAATTATCTTCAGTGTCATTTTTGCATTTCACACATTCATCCCAGGGGCCAGATCGGACTATTTGGCGGTCCACATTTGGCCCCCTGGCCTTATGTTTGACACCTGTGCCTTAGAATCAGTACATTTCATCTTAGATAAAAATGACTTAATTATTCTTGAAATTATAGCGACATATGTGATCAAATGAAGTAATAAAGTAAAGCAGACAAAATGAAAACAGACACAAAACAACAAGAAATTTTAAAATAATCATATTTGTGATTTAAATTTGATCTCAAAGACTCTTATCTACTCTACAAAGAGATAGACAGAGTGTTGCAAAAAAATATACAGTTGTCCCTAATTTTTTTTTTTATTTACCTGTTCTTATTGAATCACTGTTACAATCTGATTTACTTTTTGACAGATAAAGTGTATCAACGACTCACTAAACCTGTTTAGAGAATAGTCCTGATGTGTATAAATAGGATTTCAAAAGAGCAGACAATGTAATTTTGAATGTATGGACAAGAGTTTTTAAATGATTTTCAATGAAAAATCAAAAAAGCAAGGTCATTTAACATCATACTACATTACTACATTTATGATTCTGCCTTCAGTGAGAGTTGTAAATGTGAAGGTTGACATGATTAAATCTAAAATACTAAAGCAAAGTATGAATGGAACGTAGAAGAAAAGAAGACAGAAACCTCATAGGAACTGTACGGGGATCGTTGCAAACACTGTGCAGAGCAAAGGAGAGCCACATTATGTACTTGCTAACCTTTATTGAGAGGTGAAGTGCTGCAGCCTCCTGCCAACAAGATTCTCTTTGAGGTTTTCTTGAACAGCTGCCAGGGCTCAAATGATTCACAGGAGCAGAAGTATGTGTGTACAGTATGCATGTCCGAGCCCAGGGAGTCAACATATAAGTCTGTGTAGGTTCTTTTTGTGTTTGTGCACATATGTACTGTACATTTATGTGAAAAGTATAAACAGGGAAGACAGGAGATGGAAAATAGGAGAGAGAGAGAAAAAAAAAGAAGTTAAACCGAGTAATAACAGTGATAATGAAAGCTTTATGTGGAAAGGAAGGGAAGGGAATATTAAAAAAAAAACAAAAAAAAAAACAAAACAGTAACAAACCAAACTTGCTCAAAAACCAAAATGTACCTCCTCACAATGTAAACTTCCTGAAAACTCCCAATCCCAAAAACTTTTTTAACCCTAAAAACAGCTTAAATAGTCACAGCCACAGCTCACACTTCAAAATCCCTAAGTAACCTCAAACCCATTTCCACATCTTTATCCCGGTTGGGGATTAGATTTCAGGCGAAATCAAAACAAGTCACTTCGTTAGAGGTAATTACACAGGTAGCCTACCTCGCTGCACAAACAAACATGGCTGCCAGCTGACACCCTGAAGACAGATCAAAGACAGAGTCTGACAAGGAACGTGAGGAGAACATTCAAACACTACTTGTTAACCGCTCACATGCTCCTTGTTTTTTTTTTTTTTCTTTTACATGTGCACGACTAGCTATACGGATGTCTCATCACACATCAGTTTCCTTTGTCGCACATCCTTACCCACTTCCATTAATAATCAAGGGATTCAGCAGATGAAAGATGGAAACTGAAGAATCAGAAGTGAATAGAGTGACCTTTACAGTTGAGCTGCACCACAGAACAGTGTGTGTTAATGGGGCAGAACAGACATCGCTGCCATTCTGTGCTGGGGTGAAATAGGGTTTTCTCTGCTTTGGTGGTCTTTGCGTTAGCCTGGTGAGGAATGATATCAGACATGGTGGATGTGCTCCATGTCGGTGGGCCTCCTTTTTTCAAGAGGGGACTACAGTAATAAAAAATGAGATAAGATCCACACAACCTGTGAGCTCCCTAGGACATGTTTATTCACCGCTGTGGATGTGGTGAATAAACATGTCCTTGGGAGCTCACAGGTTGTGTGAATCTTACTTCATTTCTTACTCATTGTTCTTCTGGATTTTTTAGTAACTGAACATGTGTCCTTATATCTACAGTAAATAGACTATTTTTCTGATAGATCCATACTGTCCCCTGTCATCCATTTACCATACTGGTTTATAGGTGTTTTAACTAGATGTATTGGATTTAATTAATTTTGTATCCTGTTATATGTGCTGAACACACAAATGTCCCTTTTGCTCTGCGATGATAAATAATTATATTTATTTACTTTATTTTATGAGAGTTCCTAAGATTTCTTAATACACAAAACATCCTATTCTACGCTACGCTACGCTATGTTATACTACACTATACTATACTATACTATACTATACTATACTATACTATACTATACTATACTATACTATACTATACTATACTATACTATACTATGCTATGCTATGCTATACTATACTATACTATGCTATACTATGCTATACCATGCTATGCTATGCTATGCTATGCTATGCTATGCTATGCTATGCTATACTATGCTATGATATGCTATGCTATACTATGCTATGCTATGCTATGCTAAGCTATACTATATGCTACACTATACTATACTATACTATACTATGCTATGCTATGCTATGCTATGCTATACTATGCTATGCTATGCTATGCTATGCTATGCTATACTATACTATACTATACTATGCTATACTATACT